>CM076581.1:781105815-781604679 GCA_034641835.2 Pinus albicaulis
CGAAAAGCTGTCCCCAAAGCCCCCCAGACCTCCCAGAGCTCATCATCTAACAGGACCCACATCATAGGGTCGTTCCACAATACCAAGATTCTCACGGAAGGTTAGGAACTTGACCTTCCCCAGGGGCTTAGTGAGAATATCCGCGACCTGCTTATTAGTTCCTATATGATCGAGCCTTATGGCGCCTCGCTGTACCATATCCCGGATAAAGTGGTACCAGCCATCAACATGCTTGGATCAATCGTGGAACCTGGGATTCTATGACAAGTGAATCCCCATCTGGTTATCATAAAGGATAACGATGGCATCTAGCACATGCTCGAACAGCTCACAGAAAAGCTTTCGCAACCAAGTGACTTCACAACAGGCCATACATGTTACAATGTATTCGACCTCAGCGGTGCTCAAGGCTACCGACTTTAGATTCCTGCCCGAAGCAGATCTACATGTGCAGTAGCATTCAGATGTGCTCTTGCGATCCACCACACTCCCAGCCCAATCGGCATCAGTATATCCATGGAGTGTCATACCTCAGCAGCGTATCTCTGTGCCTCATGGTTCATCGTGCCTCGCAGACATTCAAGAGTTTCTCGGCACCAACCCAAAGGAATGTTATGATCAACCATGTGTTGACTCAAAGTGTTCACCGCACAACATACGTTCCAATGTGTTCATTAAGAACACTGTGGTCCCTATGAGTCGATTTATACTCAATAGGATGGGCCTGGAAGACCGCTTGGCTCAACTTCTTAAAGTTGAGTTCCATCGGTGTCGACACGGACTTACAGTCCACCATACCAAATCTTTCCAGAAGCTTCACAATGTATTTTCCTTGAGAAAGGAAAATTTCTCCAGGTCTCTGCCAGACCTCCAGGCCTAGGAAGTAGTGCATCAATCCTAGGTCCTTCATCTCGAACTCAGCAGCGAGCTCCCTCTTACATTGATGAATGAGGGGGTCAGCACCTGTCAGGAAGAGGTCGTCCACATACAGCACCAAAATGAGAGGCTTCCCCTGGACAACCTTGAAGTAAAGGTTCGGATCAGCATTACTTCAAGTGAAACCCAGCTTCATCAAGTAGCTATCCATTCTCTCGTACCAAGCTCTGGGTGCTTTCTTCAACCCATATAGGGCTTTCTTCAACCTGTAGACATGAGTGATCCTGAACTTCAAACCCCAGAGGTTGTTCTACATACACCTCTTCCTTTATTTCTCCATGCAGAAAAGTGGTCTTGACATCCATCTGATGAAGACTCCATCCTTGCGTAGCAGCAAGGGATATGTTTTATCGAATGGTGGTATATCGTGCCACAGGTGCAAATATGTCATCATAATCTATTCCTTCCTTTTGAGAGAAGCCACGGGCAACAAATCTTGCCTTGAACTTTTCAGCACTTCCATCAGATCCATGTTGGATCTTGTAGAGCCATTTCGCGGTGACAACTGATTTGTCCTTCGATCTTGGAACCACATCCCAGACATCATTCTTCATTATGGACTCATATTCTTCGTGCATAGCATCCTTCCAAACTTGATGCTTTAAGGCTTCCTCAAAAGATCCAGGTTCAGATTGTACAAAAGTACTCATGGCAGCTAGGTACCCTTGGTATCTACACGGCTTCTTGATTTCCAGGCCTTGCTTCATGATTTTCCTCAGATCTTGGAAGATCTACTACTTTCTTAAGGGAAGCATCTTCGTCAAAAGTGACATCATGGAATATCTCTACTTCCCTTTGACTAGGTACATAGACTCTATAGGCCTTAGAAGTTTCGTTGTAGCCCACAAACATTGTGGTCTCCCTCTTGATGCTAGCTCATTTGCAAAATTTCTCGTTCGTCTCATATTAAGTGCCATTATCGGTTTGTCGTATATCATCTCATGTCATTGCTCCTAGTGGACTTCCTTCAACCTGGTAGAGTGTTCCAACTCTAAAACCAATCACGATAGCTTCCTTGAGATTCTTCTTCCACATGCGTACCTTTCCTTCAATGAATGCTACATTGTAGCCTTTGTCTTCAATTGCTGATATAGACACAAGGTTCTTCTTCAATTTTGGTACATAGAGTACATCCTGCAGATGTAGGACTTGTCCTTGAGACAAGTGGAGGGTCATAGTCCCTATCTCTCTCACGGGATATGTGGCATTATCTCCAAGGATAATTTCCAGATTGGTATCCTTCTCAACCATGTCAGAGAGTGCTTCCTTGAACCCAGTGATGTGTCTTGAGGCACCACTATCTATCAGCCAGACATCCATAGTGTCGGGCGGGGATGCAGCAGAGAGGGCAGATACAAGAATGTATTCATCTCTGTTATCAACAGCATTAGACTCCTCATACCTGAAGTTTCTAGACCTTTTGAAAGGTTGATTGTTTCCATCAGAGGGAGCCTTCCTCTTTCCTTTGGACCTGTTGTTTCTTTGATTTCCATTACTCCGGTTGTTGTTGTTGTCATCACTATCGAGAGAATCCTTCTTGAAAGGACATTCTCTGGCATAGTGACCAGGCCTATGACAAGAGAAACACTAGCCCTTCTTTCCTTGGGCCCTTGTTCTTCCTTTGTTCTTAGGACCACTAGAGTTCTTCTTTCTAGAATGAGCAGCATAGGCAGCATTTCTGTCATTTTCGTATTCCTTCATTCTTGTCTCTTCTTGCATGCATCTAGACAGAAGCTCGTCAAAGTTAGGGATTGTACTATTATTGAGAATGGTAGTGTTGAATACTTGCCATTCATATGGGAGTCCTCCAAGTGCGGTGAGTACCATCTCACGATCGGCTATTGTCTCTCCAATAGCCAGCAGATTGTTCCTGATCTCGGTCAATTTCAGAAAGTATGTTTGGACAGACTCATCCCTGCCTTTCTTTAGATTCTTCAATTGATTCTTGAAGAATAGCACTTGGTTTACATTGTTTACCTTTAACATTAGGATCAATTTATCATACATCTCTTTAGATGTACCCAACTCAGAGATGTAGGCCACCAGGCTTTTATGAATGGATTCCCTGATCATCAGCTTTGCTTTGATCTCTCCCTTCTTATACTTGGTTTTAGCAGCAGCAGTAGCATTGGATGGAGGTTCTTGTATCTTACCTAGTACATGGTCCATGAGATCATGGTCTTCCAATTTGAGATCTAATATCATCTTCCAGGCATGGAAGTCATCCCTTCCAGTCAGCTTGTCATTCTCCTTGAATTCATAACTTGTGGAACCCATTTTCTTAGATGGTGATTGCTAAAGTTAGGGCTTGTCTTCACCTCACCTCTGATACCATGTAAATTTTTGTAGATGTTCTATGCTTGATGCAACTTTACTTTTATTACAACAATCACCCAAACAGTTAAGTAAAATGCTGATAGAACATACTAGTGGATCTATAGAAGACAAACCAGAAACAGGAGAATGTGAAGGTGCGTTACGGCGGTCAACAGGATGCTTCAACCAGCAAAGTCTCCTTGATCAGCCAACCCAGAATGTGTCACAACAATCCTCAAATCAGTCACCAAGTCAACACAAGTCAACTCCAGAAAAGTCAACGCTGTCCAGAAAAGTCAACTCAGGGCAGCAACATAAAAGTCAACGCAGCTCCAACTTTGGTCAACTTTTTGACCTCGGTTCTTGTGCCAATGTGTACGGCCTCCTAAAATCGAAGTCTCCAATAAATTTCAGCCTCTTTGGAGCATGCGTTGACCAAATTCAACGCTGGTCAAACTTCCTTCGAAACCCTAGTTGCAGCAAACTGTGTCCTTCTTCTTGGCTATACAAACTTGTCCTTTTTCCCACGTGTGAGCTGAATTTGTCCTCCAAGGAGCTCGTACTAAATCAGAGAAGAGAAGAAGATGTGTGATGAGTGAGTGTGAAATGCTCTCCAACTTTGACTGTATTTATATCCATCATTGAGGTGTGTGACACATGTGCTGGGGGTGTAAAACCTTAAGGCCGACCTGCACATATAATTTATTATAAATAATAAATTCAAAATAAATGTTCTGCTCATCGGATTAAGATAAATTTTATATGGATCTTACACCTCTCCGAAAGAGGAATCCAACAAAAATATCAGTATCTTAATCTGAGCATCACAACATGGAGTTTGGACCTAGTTGGAGCATCTCTTCAGTGAGTTATTCGGGCATGTGCTAGATACCACCGTGATACTCTGTGATAACCAGAGTGGGATTCGGTTGTCCGAGAATCCCATGTTCCATGATCGATTCAAGCATATTGATATCAGGTACCACTTTATCCGAGATATGGTACAGCGAGACGCCGTAAGGCTCGATCATATAGGAACTGATGAGCAGGTTGCGGATATTCTCACAAAGCCCCTAGGGAAGGTCAAGTTCCTAACCTTCCGTGAGAATCTTAGCATAGTGGAACGACCCTATGCTGAGGGTCCTGTGGGACGATGAGCTCTAGGAGCTCTGGGGGCTTTGGGGATAGCTTCTCGAAGCTATAAGCAACCACAGGGCTAGGCTTACCGAACCTTGATGGTGTGCTTCTACCCCACCGTTGTGATGATTGAGTTGGTTCACCTCTCATTATATGTGCCCCATATGCATCCTACCCATTTTGTTCAGGGCTCATGGGAAGTACCTCTCATTTGGCCAGTGAGGTGGGAAAAGCTAGAGACTAGTAGCAAAGACTGATGGACGCATCAGAGATTGTCGTACTCTCTATCTAGGATGGCACGGTCCAACCACTTGATCTGGGATAAAGTATAGTGAAGTTTCGGACCTCCAACTGACTTCGGGTCAGGTAAACCAACTTCGGGTTGGTATGAGACTCTTTGTGAGTCCTATAGAGGTTTCGAACCTCTGGGCTGAATCTGTCAGCCGAGAATGATGTATTTGTGTAAATTTTTGTAGATGTTCTATGCTTGAAGCAACTTTACTTTTCTTACAGCAATCACACAAATAGTTAAGTAAAATGCTGATAGAACATATAAGTGGATCTTATAGAAGACAAACCAGAAACATAAAAATGTGATGGTGCGTTACTTACGTCAATGTGATGCTTCAACCAAGCAAAGTGTCATAGAGGGCTTGGTCGCCCAACCTGCATGGTGTCACAGTCACCCCTCCAATCAGCAACCGAGTCAACCCAAGTCAACTCCAGAAAAGTCAACGCAGGGCAGCAAGCTAAAAGTCAACGCAGCAACAGTTTGGTCAACCCTTTGACCTCGATTTCTATGCCAAAGTGTACGGCCTCTCAAAATCGAACTTTCCAACAAGTTTCAGCCCTTTTGGACCATGCGTTGACCAAAGTCAACGCTGGTCAAACTTCCAGCAAAACCCTAGCTGCAGAAATTCGTCCTTCAGCTCAGCCGTACAGATTCGTCCTCCTTCTTCTTCACACGTGTGGGCTGAACTTGTCCTCCAATGAGCTCGTACTAAATCAGATGAGAGAAGAAGATGTGTGTTGAGTTGTGGTGAAATGCTCTCCAACTTTGCCCGTATTTATATCCATCATTGGGGTGTGTGACACATCTGCTGGGGGTGTGAAACCTTAAGGCCGACCTGCACATATAATTTATTATGAATAATAAATTCAAAATAAATGTTCTGCTCATCGGATTAAGACATATTATATATGGATTTTACACCTCTCCAAAAGAGGAATCCAACAAAAATATTAGCCTCTTAATCCGAGCATCATAACATGGAGTTTGGACCTAGTTGTCCAAATTTAACACTCCTCTCAACTAGGGAGAACTCCATCCATCAAAGGCAATCAAACATCGTGCGTCATCCTCGCCGCAGACCCCGAGACACGTCTCTTTATTTCTGCACGTAAGGGTCAACACAAAGACATCATCCCCCGACCGACATAATCAGTCCGCAGGTTCGAAACCTCTATCGGACTCACAAAGAGTCTCCAACCAACCTGAAGTTGGTTCATCTGACCCGGAGTCAGGCGGAGGTCCGAGACCTCACTAGACTTGATCCGAGATCAAGTGGTTGGATCGTGCCATCCTAGATAGAGAGCACGGCAATCTCTGATGCGTCCATCAGTCTTTGCTAATAGTCTCTAGCTTTTCCCACCTCATTGGCCAAATGAGAGGTACTTCCCATGAGCCCTGAACTCAATGGGTAGGATGCATACGGGGCACAGATAAATGAGTGGTGAACCAGCTCAATGATCACAAAGGTGGGGCAGAAGCATTATGAGTGCTTATAGCTCCGAGAAGTTATCCCCAAAGCCCCCCAGAGCTCCCAGAGCTCATCGTCCAACAGGACCCACATCATAGGGTCTTTCCACGACACCAAGACTCTCACGGAAGGTTAGGAACTTGACCTTCCCCAGGGGCTTAGTGAGAATATCCGCGACTTGCTCATCAGTTCCTATATGATCGAGCCTTACGACGCCTCGCTGTACCATATCCCGGATAAAGTGGTACCTGATATCAATATGCTTGGATCGGTCGTGGAACACAGGATTCTCAGTCATACGAATCCCACTCTGGTTATCATAGAGTATCACAGTGGTATCTAGCACATGTCCAAACAGCTCACTAAAGAGCTTTCGCAACCAAACTGCTTCACAACAAGCCATACTTGCAGCAATGTATTCGGCCTCCGCGGTGCTCAAAGCCACCGACTTCTGGTTCCTGCTCATCCATGAGATGGAAGCAGAACCAAGATTGAAGCAGCATCCCGATGTGTTCTTACGATCCACCACACTGCCAGCCCAATCGGCATCAGTATATCCACGGAGTGTCACACTCCCGGCAGTGTATCTCAGCCCATGGTTTATCGTGCCCCGAAGATATCTCAGAAGATTCTTGGCACCAACCCAGTGAAAATGATGAGGCTCAACCATCTGTTGACTCAAAGTGTTCACTGCAAAACATATATCCGATCGAGTGTTCACTAAGAACATCAAAGCTCCTATGAGTTGACGATACTCAGTAGGATTTGCCAAGATAGGCCCAGCAACGCTGCCACTCAACTTCTTAAAGTTGAGTTCCATTGGTGTCGACACGGACTTACAGTCCACCATCCCAAATCTTTCCAGAAGCTTCACAATATATTTTCCTTGAGAAAGGAAAATCTCTCCAGGTCTCTGCCAGACCTCCAGGCCTAGGAAATAGTGCATCAGTCCTAGGTCCTTCATCTCGAACTCGGCAGCGAGCTCCCTCTTACATTGATGAATGAGAGGGTCATCACCTGTCAGGAAGAGGTCGTCCACATACAACACTAGAATGAGAGGCTTCCCCTGCACAACCTTGAAGTAAAGGTTTGGATCAGCATTACTTCGAGTGAAGCCCAGCTTCATCAAGTAACTATCCATCCTCTCGTACCAAGCTCTGGGTGCTTGCTTTAACCCATAGAGGGTTTTCTTCAACCTGCAGACATAAGTGTTTCGATCTTGAACTTCAAATCCCAGAGGTTGTTCCACATACACCTCTTCCTTTATTGCACCATGCAGAAAAGCGGTCTTGACATCCATCTGATGAAGACTCCATCCTTGCGTAGCAGCAAGGGCTATGATTGATCGAATGGTTGTATATCGTGCCACAGGTGCAAATATGTCATCATAGTCAATTCCTTCCTTTTGAGAGAAGCCACGGGCAACAAACCTTGCCTTAAACTTTTCAGCACTCCCATCAGATCCATGTTTGATCTTGTAGAGCCATTTTGCGGTGACAACAGACTTGTCCTTCGGTCTCGGGACCACATCCCAGACATCATTCTTCATTATGGACTCATATTCTTCGTGCATAGCATCCTTCCGAACTTGATGCTTTACGGCTTCCTCAAAAGATCCAGGTTCAGATTGTACAATAGTACTCATGGCAGCTAGATACCCTTGGTATCTACACGGCTTCTTGCTTTCTCAGAATGTCCCCCTTGGGGCAGCATGACCCTCAGCATCTTCGAGGGTGTCCCCGAGCCATGATGGTCTCTTTCCCAGTGAAGGAGATGGATCAATAGGGTCCATTGGTCCTTCAATATCAGGCATTGTCTCATCCTGCGGTTCTTCTTGATTTCCAGGCCTTTCTTCATGATTTTCTTCAGATCTTGGAAGATCTACTACTTTCTTAAGGGAAGCATCTTCGCCAAAAGTGACATCATGGCATATCTCTACTTCCCTTTGACCAGGTACATAGACTCTATAGGCCTTAGAAGTCTCACTGTAGCCCACAAACATTCCTTTCTTCCCAGAAGCATCCAGCTTACTTCTCTTTTCTTTTGGCACATGAAAATAAACAGGACATCCAAAAATTCTAAAATGTGAGACATCAGGTTTCTTACCAGAGAAAACCTCTTCTCAGAGTTTTCTGGAGTCCAAAAGAGGCTAATGAGGGCACTGATTTTGAATATCCAAGCGTATTTGGCAAAATTTTCCTCCTTACGTAAACTTCTGTGAATCTTTGTCACATAGCATGGCACGGCAAATTTTCCACAATAGTCCTATTCCGTGCGTTCAAAGAACACCATTCTCGCTCTGTGAGTATATGCAGGCAAAGGGTAGTCTCCCTCTCTTAATGCCGCCCGCAAAAGTCTTTGAACTCATTTGACTCATATTCACACATTGTCGGTCCTCAAAATCTTGATCTTTCTTCCTATTACATTTTTCCACTGGGTTAAGCTTTGAAAGTACGAACCACATGAAAGCCTCATCCTTCTTCTTCAAGAAGTATATCCAGGTTTTGCGAGAGAAGTCATCAGTGAATGTCATATAGTAAGAACATCCTCCCAGGGATGTCACGGGTAGCATACCAGATAGATCAGAATGGACCAATTGCAAAATATCAGATGTCTTTGTGACACTTGAGGGGAAAGGTCCCCTTGTATGCTTTCCTTCGGCACAGCCCTTACATACACCTTCATGATTATTTCCAAAGTCAGGCATCCCTGTCACCACCTTCCTTGCTTCGTGAAGGGCCTTGTAATGAAGGTGTCCAAACCTTCGGTGCCATAGTTCGGTTTGACGGATAGTATCACATGTCATTGCTCCCAGCGGACTCCCTCCAACCTGGTAGAGTGTGCCAACTCTAAAACCAATCGAGATAGCTTCCTTGAAGCTCTTCTTCCACATGAGCACCTTTCCATCAGAGAATGTTACATTGAATCCTTTTTCTTCCATGGCTGATACAGACACAAGGTTCTTCTTCAATTTTGGTACATAGAGTACATCTTGCAAATGTAGGACTTGTCCTTGAGACAAGTGGAGGGTCATAGTCCCTGTCCCTTTCACGGGATATGTGGCATTATCTCCAAGGATAATTTCTAGATTAGTATCCCTTTCAACCATGTCAGAGAGTGCTTCCTTGAATCCAGTGATGTGTCTTGAGGCACCACTATCGATTAGCCAAACATCCACAGTGTCGGGCGGAGATGTAGCAGAGAGAGCAGATACAAGAATATACTCATTTCTTTTATCAACAGCATTAGACTCCTAATACCTAGTGTTTCTAGACCTTTTAGAAGGTTGATTGTTTCCACCAAAGTGAGCCTTCCTCTTTCCTTTGGATTTGTCGTTTCTTCGATTCCCATTCCTTCGGTTGTTGTTGTTATCATCACTATCGGGAGAATCCTTCTTGAAGGGGCATTCTCTAGCATAGTGACCAGGCCTATGGCAAGTGAAACACTTGCCCTTGTTTTCTTGAGCCCTTGTTCTTCCTTTGTATACTTGCCATTCATATGAGAGTCCTCCAAGTGCGGTGAGAACCATCTCACGATCAGCTATTGTCTCCCCAATAGCCAGCAGATTGTTCCTTGTTTCGGTCAATTTCAGAAAGTAAGTTTGAACAGACTCATCCCGGCCCTTCTTCATATTCTTCAACTTAGTCTTGAGGAATAGCACTTGGTTCACATTGTTTACTTTGAACATAAGGATCAATTTATCATACATCTCCTTGGATGTGCCTAGTTTAGATATATAGGCAAACTTCGCACTCTTATGTATGATTCCCCTGATCATCACTTTATTGATCTCTCCCTTCTATACTTGTTTCTAGTACAGTAGTGGCATTGATGCGCTTGAATCTTACCCAAGACATGATCCAAGAGATCATGGGTCTTCCAATTTGAGATCTAACATCATCTTCCGTGCATGGAAGTCATCCTTCCAAATGCCTTGTCATTCTCCTTGAATTCAAAACTTGTGGAACTCATTTCCTCCGATGGTGATTGCTAAAGATAGGGCTTGTCTTCACCTCAACTCCGATACCATGTAAATTTTTGTAGATGTTCTATGCTTGAAGCAAATTTACTTTTATTACAGCAATCACACAAATAGTTAAGTAAAACGCTGATAGAACATATAAGTGGATCTTATAGAAGACAAACCAAAAACAGAAAAAAAGTGATGGTGCGTTACGGCGGTCAACAGGATGCTTCAACCAGCAAAGTCTCCTTGATCAACCAACCCAGAATGTGTCACAACAATCCTCCAATTAGCTACCGAGTCAACCCAAGTCAACTCCAGAAAAGTCAACGATGTCCAGAAAAGTCAACGCAGGGCAGCAAGCTAAAAGTCAACGCAGCAACAGTTCGGTCAACCCTTTGACCTCGATTTCTGTGCCAATGTGTACGGCCTCTCAAAATCGAACTTTCCAACAAGTTTCAGCCCTTTCGGACCATGCATTGACCAAAGTCAACGCTAGTCAAACTTCCAGCAAAACCCTAGCTGCAGAAATTCGTCCTTCCTCTTGGCCGTACAGATTTTGTCCTTCTTCTTCACACGTGTGGGCTGAACTTGTCCTCCAATGAGCTCGTACTAAATCAGATGAGAGAAGAAGATGTGTGTTGAGTTGTTTTGAAATGCTCTCCAACTTTGCCTGTATTTATATCCATCATTGGGGTGTGTGACACATCTGCTGGGGGTGTGAAACCTTAAGGCCGACCTACACATATAATTTATTATAAATAATAAATTCAAAATAAATGTTCTGCTCATCGGATTAAGATATATTTTATATGGATTTTACACCTCTCCGAAAGAGGAATCCAACAAAAATATTAGCCTCTTAATCTGAGCATCATAACATGGAGTTTGGACCTAGTTGTCCAAATTTAACAATTTGTGACTGACCCACTTCTGTTCTGAAATAAAGAAGCCAGCAAAGCAAGTTACAATGGGATGACGCAAAATGTTTGGATTGCACAAGTGGATAGAGTTCTCCCTAGTTGAGAGGGAGTGTTGATTTTGGACAACTAGGTCCAAACTCCATGTTGTGATGCTCAGATGAAAATGCCAATATTTTTATTGGACTCCTCTTTCAGAGAGGTGCAAGATCGATCTAAAGATCATCTTAATCCGATGAGCAGAACATTTATTTTGAATTTATTCAAAATATGTGCAGGTCAGCCTTAAGGTTTTGTGCCCCAGCAGTTGTGTCACACACCCTCACTGATGGATATAAATTGGCCAACGTTGGAGGACATTTCACTCATCTCATCCTCACGCATTTCTCTCTCCTCATCTGATTGGTTCGATGACCTTGAAGGCTCTTCTCTCCACACATGGGAAATTTCAGCAGCAGCTCTTTTCTGTTTTCGGCCTAGGGTTTTTGCAGCATCTTTGACCAACGTTGACTTTAGTCAACGCAAGGTCAAACAGACTTGAAACTCTCCCAAAAGTTCAAATTTTCAAATCCTCATTTATTGGCACTATTCCCAAGGCTAAACATTGACTTTGACTTTGCTGCGTTGACCTAGCTGCTGCTGGTGTTTGCATTGACCGTTGACTGACAGTATTGACTTTTGGGTTGACTTTTGAGTTGACCGTTTTGGCTGTCCTAGAGGGTTGTGTGACATTGCTGGTTGGCTGACCATATTGAGACTTTGTTGGTTGAAGCATCCTGCTGATCGCCGTAACACACCAACACACTTATATATTTTTGGCTTGTCTTTTGTCGATCTACTGGTATGTTCTATCAGCGTTTTACTTTGTTGTTTATATGATTGCTGACTGATATTGGGATAAAAAGTAAAGTTGCATCAAGCATAGAACATCTACTAAAATTTACAAAGATGCAATTTGAAAGAATAAGCTCTTTATAAGGTTTATTATCCATAATTGTACCTTTTGTTTCCTACATATACCAAGGAGATCTAGTTTTACAAATCATCAAGAATTATTTGTAAACATAACATGTAAAGGAGATCACCCCTTTGAAGTGGCATCGTTAATCATTTGCCTTTTATCATTATCAAGACATGACATTACTTATTCCTTCTACTGTTATACTATTTGGGTTAATAGAATTAAAATGTTTGAAATGTAAGTAGAATAAAGTGACATCTCTTGTGATTAGGGTGGCCAATAAGGTGTCCTTGTAACTTGATTTTTCTTCATCTTAGTTTTAAGGTTCTTGTGATTTCCTTTTAGTTTTATGTCTTCATCATATACTAGTGTCATTGTGCCGATCATTGATATTTTAATAGTAGTGGCACTTTCATTTTCTAAGACTTTGTTTCCAAAGTTTGAATTCAACTTCTAAAAATATTCATGATTCAATTGGGTCAACTGATGTCTCTTTGTTAACAACTTGTAATTCAATTTTCATTTTTCCCCCATATTAACTTTTAAACTTTTGTTAGCAGGTATCATTCCAAACATCTAGACAAGAAATTTCTTTATCTTTCTCTGTCAATTTTTTTTAAATCTTCCATTTTTTTCTTTTTTTTTAATCTTGTTCGTTCTACTGATTTTTCTGATTGTGTTGAGCAACCACATCTGGTACTTCTTATACATCTCTTCATGAAGAGATTCTAACACATGACTTCATCGTAAGGTCATACAACATTATCTTTTGATTATGAAAAAATATCAAGTATTTCCTCTTCAAGTTTCAAGTGAATGTACCCAATGTTTCCATGAAAGGTGAGAGTCTAAAATCATGTCAACGTCCTTTTTCCCCATAGACATTTGTTGAACTAGGTTATGAAAATATAGTTAATTTTCCATGTCAACATTAATGCATTTTTTCTTGTCATTTAGACAAATAATAATGCAAATATCTTTTCTTCAAATACTCCCCTTGATTTTTAATGAGTGCTAGCAGTTTTTTATAACCATGGCAACATCTTCCCTATTACTTGCCACTAAGATCTACTTTTCCAGATTTTAATCAACAAGGCCCTCTTTCACTACACAAAATAGTTAGTTCGTATTTGCTTATACTTTGGTTGTTCCTTGTATTTATTAAATAGTATCCCTTTCGTTAAATTGACAATGAAATACTACTTTTTCACTTTAAAATTGTATACTTACATTTTGTGTGTGTATTGAAATATTACTTTTTCACTTTAATATTATATACTTACTTTTAGTGTCTACATTATAATAGATGCACTGAGAGGGTCCCTTGTCCCACAAAAGGGGGTCTCATACATCAAATTTAGTGTCTAGCTAGGTCACGACCTTCAAATTACATCATTATTATTATTATTATATAGTTTGCTTAATATATTATAATTATATATATGTGTGATAGATATAACTTATACACACAAACACAGTTCACTTATTCAAATAAACTTGATTGCCAAGCTTGAATATTACTTTTGTTGGATATGTGTCGATATCATTATGTAGAGTAGTTAGCATCTTGCAGGTGAAACTTTCTTTTCCTTGAAACTTTCGGCATGAGTATCTGATGTGCCGTGAACAGGGTTACACAATTAATATGTTGGTGGTGCAGATTTTACTTCCCCCAAATCAATTATGCTAATCTTCAATTTCCTGTTGGAATTTATGTACATGCAGGACATAATTGGATGCTCAAGGGTTCAACTCTTGTTGCCACCAATATATCCCTCCCAAGCCTCAGTCCAGTTGGCACCATGAGGTGGACAGATGCACCATACAGGAGTCGAACTGGTGTCTCCAACTGTCAAGTACTCAACTAATACCTTATGTCCGATTGCTCCACCCTTATGTTCATTACATTACTCAGCTTCAAATGGATGCTAAGAATGTGAATATGACGGGTAACCCCACATTTCTAGGTCTGGTCAACTTAACTAGTCATTTGGGACTTTAGTTATGTTTCAAGCTGAATGCTCAAGTAGGCACCATTCCCCAGGTTCACAGTACAGCCTCTTGGCAAGAAACAAATTCATGATTATCTTGGGTAAAAATATTAAGCCCTAAAAGGATTTTGAGATTCTAAAAGCAGAGTAAATTTCCTCTCTTTCTTCCAGAAATCTAATGAAAATAGTGACCATTACTTTTTTATATACATAACGCAAGAAATATAAATGCAAGAACATAAGGATTCCTTACCATTCCACTCTGCATTGAGTGCTTTAATGCTTCAATTTCGGACTCCTTTTGCCGATCACGCTCCCTCCTTAGTTCTTGACTGTTTGACAACCAAGCCAAGATAAGAATACTAGTAAATCAAGCACAAAGAGAAATGAACATGAATTGTAAAAAGCTACTGGCCAAATTATACTTTAGAAATTCAAGTTCTATTCCTCAATTTGTGTTGGTAGATTTGCAATTCTTTCATAAATTAAGTATGTAAATGCCCTAATTGTTGTATGGGTTTTTGCTATAATACTACTTCATCCCACTAACAAATATTAGTTACATAAGAAACAAAGCACCACACTTATGACAATGCAATTCTTTTGATGGTAAACAGGTCCTCTAGATGATTGCAAAAAATTTCCCATTTCCCAGGACAAGTGCCATGACCTTAGGATGCACTACCAACAGTGTAATTATAGCTTCCTTAAGAAGATATCACACCATTTTTCCTTGGCATGTTGTGGTTTTCCTTGCTTCTAATGAGAACAGACACATTGTATTTTATCAGTTGTCAGTTCTTTACTTGAGAAATTGCAGTAGTGCCTAATGGTTTCCAAGGAATAGCAATAGTGACATCACTAAGAGTCAAATTCATAAAGCTTCATCTGTCATTAACTGCACAACTTATTTTCAATGAATCCAAACAATGGCCTTGTATTGAATCGTGATTCCCTCTGTGATTGATAGAAAGCTTGAAGATTGCCTTTTCAACATAGCTTGAACAAGAATCTACTAGCTAACTATTATGCCGAAAATCCGGCCTGTTGGAGAATGTAACTAGATTCAGTCTTCATAATGACTTTTGTAATCTTGACATTGTATATTTTATATATAAAAAGAGAAAAATAATTTTTGTAGTTACATGGGTACCGCTCCCAGGGATTGGAGAGCATGTACCCCACGCTCCCACGTTCCTGGGATCTTGGGAGCTGGTAGGAAACGCTCCAAAACCGTCGGGAGCTTCAGTGGGTACTTTGGAGCTTTTCGGGAGCTTCACTACAACAAATTTTGACATTTCGGGTACCTATATTGTGCAAAGAAGGCACCATTTCTTTATTTTCTAAGTTTACTTTCTATCCGTACAATTGAAGTCTACTTTATGTCTGTACAATTGCAAATAAGTCTACTTTCTTGAAGTCTATCTTGAAGCTTTAAGGATAAGATTCAACGAATTATAGTGATGGTCAGAAAGAGAAAGACTAGCATGTTAGTCAGTTTCATTTTATAAATTTCCAAACTTGAATTTCGAAGTTGAATATAATATATCGTTGCATGAAATCACATAATAATCAAGTAATAACAACCTTTTTGCATGTTTCTTTGTGGGTAAGGAATTTGATTGGCAAATTGTTGATGGATAATATTTTGAATTTTTCTGGCAGTGTTTCAAAGTTCAATCTTTTACATATTTCATTGCAAGATGGAATATGCATGATGGAATTTGATCGGTAAGTTTTTGATGGAAATAAATCAATTATTTTATTTTTATTTTTAATATATATTATATTATTGTCGCTCCCAACTTGACGTTTCTTGTAAATTTGGGCAAAGCTTCTAGTTGTGCGTATACTTGTTCCCCCGTACCCGAAGTACCGGAAACTTGTGCAACATAGATAATTTTTATTTATTCAAGCATGGGATTCATGCTCAAAGTCTGGGTCAAAGCATGTTTTTCATGCTTCTAGGGCTTGTTGAGTCAAAGAAGAATTTTTGTCATGTATTGTAGTCCCATTTGAACTTGTTATAACAAAAGAAAATTATTATTTTCAAGTATAGAAAGCCAATTTATCCTCCAAGACTGAGTCAGACCTATCATGATGAAGTCGACCTAGGAAAGGCCTATTTGACCCCTCAAGAAGACTATAAATAGAAGGGACTTAGAGTCATTTATAATATCGACATCTACAAGTTCAATTTTCAATCAGAAGAGAAGGAAAACAAGAGAGGAGAAAAACAAGACAAGGAAAAAGACCAAGAGAAGGAAGGAGACTAAAAATATGACTAATTTTTGTCCACACGTGCAAAAATATAAGGTTTATGGGCTAATTTCAAGGCTGAAAGTTGTAGGCAAAAATTGCAGACCTAAAGTGAAGGTCGAAACTTGATTGGAGTATATTTTGAAAAGGTTGATCTTCATAGACCTTGGAAGTCTTTGTCTTGCTTGAAGGAGATCTTGTTGGAGGGTTGACTTGGTGCTTGGGAGGAGTCTTGGCTTTGGTCTTTAGGTCTTGAAAGTCTCATTTTGATTTGATTCTATAAGAAGAGATGTATTATTTTTGGGTTTTCCCCTTGGAGAGGTTTTTCCCTGGCTTGGAGCCTATATCTTTTGTACTTTGTCATTTGGCGATCTTCACTGTTTTGGTAATTGCTTGATGAAGAAGAAATAAAAGTAATAATAGGCCAACTAATATCACAAGTAATTATCAAGGAAAGTCAACTATAATCTACAAATTCTTTGATTTTCCAACATGGAATCAGAGCTAAATTGTGTTGAAGAATGTAACTAGGTTCGGTCTTCATAATTGTACTTGAGTCAAAATGTAAAAGAAAGCCAAAAGAATTTATTATTATTTTAATTGGCTGGTTAAAGCATGGCTTTCATGCTTGGGTCAATTGTCATAGGTCAAACCCCCATTGTAGGCTTTAGGATTGTTTATTTGAGTCAAAGTCTATCTTGTCATATTAAAACTCTTCCTCCATCAAAGTCTCCTTGATGTCAGCCTCAAAAGAATCATAATCAAGTCAGCTTCCATAAGTGAACTCATGCCAACCTAACCTTAAATGGAGAAGCAACTGTTCATGGACTCATGTCGGCCTATTTTATGGATGAACAACTATATAAATAAGTGTATGAACTTCACTTAAATCACAGTGCATAAGTTCGGATAAATCACAGTGATATTTTCAGCATACATTTATGAGATAAAATGCGGATTACAGTGGAGTCTAAAGACAAAATTTCGGTGATGTCATAGTGAATGGTTCGGTGCTATTTCAGTGGAGATACCTCGGTGCTACCACAAGTGAATGGTTTCAGTGCTAGTGCAAACATAGTTATGAAGTCTCGGTGCAAACACAGTGATAAGGAATCGATGCAAGCACAATGATGAGGTTTCGGTGCTATCACAATGGATAAACTTTGATACTATCATAGTGGGCAAATTTCAGTGCTACCTCAGTGAGCAAATTCAATGCTATCACAGTAAGATGGTTTGGTGCTCGATGCTATCTCAAGATACAAGTTTGGTGCCATTGCAAGGACTGAAGTATGAAGAAAGATGACTGCTACAGGAGCAAAGAATGACATGACAAGGTTGACTTGATGGATGGAGGTAGTCTCGAGTCTAAGTTGTAAGGGTCTTGGTCGTCTCATCTTGTTTTGAATCTACTGAAGGAAAAATTTTGATAGGGTTTTCCCCTAGAGTGGGGTTTTGCCTTGGTTGCATGCCTACATCTTGTGTCCTCTTCTATTTGTTGCTTGCCATTAGCGTTGATGATAAAAAAAGATAAATTGGAAGAACAAATAATACTAATGAAAAACATCACAAGATAATGTCATAATAAGAGAAATCATTTAACTGCCACACTTTGGATTTCTCAACATGGTATCAGAGCTAAGGTCATCATCAAAGGCAGTTTGAAGACCACTCAGTGAAAGGTTATGTTTGCATTTGTCTTGGAGAACATATCAGTTAGATCAAGATCCCAGCTTACGGAGGAGTTTGGAGTTAGATAATTCGGATCATTTCAGAGATTGGGTTCCCAGATTTTTGGTAAAATCAAAGTCAAGAAAGATGATACTTCACTTAAATTACAGAGAAGGTTTCGATGAAATCAAGTGACAAGGTTTCGGCATACTTCAGTGATATCTCAGAAGCAAGTTCAGTGTGAAGTTCTATGTCACAGTCATGTCATAAAGGAATTCAGACTCAATAATATATGGTCAAAACATTGTTATGTTTATGGGTTGAATACTACCACAGAACTAATATAAGTGCAATGAAAAAGATCTACAAGGATCTCAGTACAATTCCCTATGGAGATCTATGACTTCAAGAGGTATTATAAGAACTACTACAGTACCAAAGACGAGGCCATAACTGAGGAATCTGATATTTGTCCTACGGAGAAAGAAGCCTTGAGGATCTGAATTGAAAGTTTGAACCAGCTCAAGGAAATCCAATAAGTATTGATGCATATACAGCGAGTATAACAAGTCTAATAAAATCAGAGGTATGTAATTCACAAGGTACGTATGTTCATAAGCTTTTATATTTTTAATATATCTAATCCTAAATGGTCCATATAGTCCTTGTTTCCTCATCTTCTAGGACTTACAAGTTATCTTTTTAATATATCTTATCCTAAATGGTCCATATAATCCTTGTTTCCTCATCTTCTAGGATTTACAAGTAATCTAGGATTTCAAGCAAAATTCCTTGATTGAAAGAAGGAATAACTTTTCATAGGATTCCATCCTCCATGTTTATGTAGGACATCTAACTTGAGAAATTAATCATGTTCTTGGTATCACATGTTTTGCTTGAAAGTATGCATTACAGGTATAGAAGATCATGGCTTACACTTCAAGGAATTCCTACAAGGTTTGTCAAGAAACATCACCAGGTATGCCTTAAACTATACATCTTATAAAATTCTCTTAATATAAAAGTACAATCATCTTATTTTAAAATTTGTGTTATATTACTAACATCGTTATGTCTAGCTGCCTTGAATCATAAAGATTCTTGTTTAGGGTGATTCATCTTTTAATAAATCTACCCCCCTTACATCCTTGATTGTTCTTATAGAACCCTAGATAGGCTCTCTGGAAAATCCTAACCTAAGGGTATGTTGACAATGAATGAAACCCTATCCTACTTAGGGTTATTGATGGAGTCTAAAGAAATTGCTATTATGAAGATGTCATGTTTGGGGTTTTGGTGTGATGATAAAAACTCTAACCTGTTAGGGTTGAAATGGTGTTGTCTGAAATCCTGAACCTTTGAAGTTTTGGTAAAGTAGGGTTTGCTATGTTATGAATTGAAACCCTATATCCTTAGGGTTTGGTTGGGTCTATAAGCAAAACCCTTGTTATGTATTTAAAGTCCTAGGAATGAAACCCTAGGTATGTGTTCATTTGGTTGAAACCCTAGCTTGGTCTAGGTTGGTATATGTCTAATATGTTAATATTGTCTAACATATGTTATGCTTATGTTTAATGATGAATTCCAAAATATATGTTTTAACCTAATTATTAATGGTCATAAGTCTTACGGTTTGGAAACAAGCCCTAGTCAAAGTTTGAAGTTCTAGGATGATGTTGCTTGGAAAATCTAGGGTTTTGCAACTAAACCCTAATGGTAGTTAAATTCTCTAATATGTATAACAATCTGGAATTTATAAATCTATATAGTGATGCTCAAACTTTGTAGATGAAAAATGTAGAGTTTACATCAAACCTTAGTAGAAGCTATTCACGTTGTTGATTAAGTTGTGATTGGTTTTGATTGTTGTAGCTCATGTATGAAATATAGGGTTTACATGAAATCCTAGTGGGAAGTCTAACATATGAATTCTGAAACCGTTAGGTACATTAATATGATTTGTTTCTAGGGTTTGATATTTGAAAGGACTTGTCATATTGTTGAAAGTAATGTTAAGACCCTAGATATAATGAGTTTGATATTTTGTTTGAGCTATTGATGTCATTTAGGGTTTGTAACAAAACCTGGGCAAGAAGTTGAAGTATTGAAGTATAGTCTCTTGTTGATTATGTTTGTAAAATGCTTCTGTTATTATAAGATTTTGATATGACTAACTTCATGCTTCTATAGATTTAGTTGTACTTGCTATCTAAGTTGTGCAAGTACATCATCTTCAAAATGGTGAAGATGTCCGTAAGAGTAGTTGATATGATAAGCATGATGAGAAGGATGGAAGCCATGAAAGATTCTCCAATATTGTAAGAAGAAGTTGATCTCCCTAGGTTAAGAGGGAGCCTAGATAGAAGAAAACTCCCTGGTTGAGCGGGAGGGCATAACATAGTTCTGATTGGAGAATGCATTTTAAAGGGTCTGTTGTTGCATGTGAAGCAGGAAAGGAAAGTGTATGATCAAGGAATCTTCTGTCAAAGATTCGATTGGTAGTCCTACTGAGATAAGCAACATCGAGACCCCGAAGGTTTGTTTTTGATGATGTAAATTTAAAAGTGTACTACTGATTGGAGTTGTGTTTGTAAATTTGAAAGTGTACTAACATGTTGGTTACCAATCAGTTTAATCGAGAGAGATTTGTTGATGAGGCCTTGTGAGTGAAGCATTGCCTGGGAGCCTGGAGGACATCTGGCTGGCACTTTGTGTTGATGTCTAGTTCCCGAAGTAGGAAAGGTGCCATTGGTCATTGAGCTCTTACACGCACCTGGATCCCTGGGTTGATGGTTAGTAAGTAAGCTTGATGGTACCTAGAGAGGTTGAAAGCATGAGTCCATCTTAGTCCCACTAGGATAGATTGCCTTGGTCAGGAATCTAGTACGTGGCATTGTGGTGCCTAAATTGTTGAAATACCTTGGATAGATTGTCCTGGTCAGGAATCTAGTCCATGGCATTATTTTTCCTAAACTTCTTCGTAGATGATGTGTTTTGAGATCTTCCATGTACCTCTTTGATTATATGTAAATATGAATACCTCCCTAGTTAAGAGGGATTGTTGAAGAATATAACTAGATTCAGTCTTCATAATTGTACTTGAGTCAAAATGTAAGAGAGAAAAAAGAATCTATTATTATTTTAACTAACTTGTTAAAGCATGGGTTTCATGCTTAGGTCAATTGTCATAGGTCAAGCCTCCATTGTAAGCTTTAGGATTGTTTGTTTGAGTCAAAGTCTATTTGTCATGTAAAAACTCCTCCATCAAAGTCTCCTTGATGTCAGCCTCAAAAGAATCATCATCAAGTCGGCTTCCATAAGTGAACTCATGTCAGCCTAACCTTAAATGGAGACACAAGTGTTCATGGACTCATGTCGGCCTATTTTATGGACAAACAAATATATATATGTGTATGAACTTCCTTAAATCACAGTGCACAAGTTCGAATAAATCACAGTAATATTTTCGGCATACCTTTCTGAGATAAAATGTGAATTACAGTGGAGTCTAAAGACAAAATTTCGATGATATGTCACAGTGAATGGTTCGGTGCTATTTCAGTGGAGATACCTCAGTGCTACCGCAGCAAATGATTTCGGTGCTACCACAAGTGAATGGTTTCAGTGCTAGTGCAAACACAGTGATGAAGTCTCGGTGCAAACACAATGATAAGGATTTAGTGCAAGCACAGTGATGAGGTTTCAGTGCTATCAAAGTGGATAAAATTCGATGCTATCACAGTGGACAAATTTCAGTGCTACCTCAGTGAGTAAATTCGATGTTATCACAGTAAAGATGGTTTGGTGCTCAGTGCTATCTCAAGATATAAGTTTGGTACCATTGCAATGACCGAAGTGTGAAGAAGGATGACTGCTACAGGAGCAAAGAATGATAGAACTGAAGAATGACATGACAAGGTTGACTTGATGGATGGAGGTAGCCTTGAGTCTAAGTTGTAAGAGTCTTGGTCGTCTCATCTTGTTTTGAATCTACTAAGGAAGAATCTTGACCGGGTTTTCGCTTAGAGTGGGGTTATGCCTTGGTTGCGTGCTTACACCTTGTGTCCTCTTCTATTTGTTGCTAAGCATTAGTCTTGATGATAAGAAAAGATAAATCGAAAGAAGGAATAATAATAATGAAAAACATCACAAGATAATGTCATAACAAGAGAAATGGAAAGAGGAAGTGGGGTTGCAACAACAACGTCAAATGTTGAGGGAAGACAACAACCTCAAGATAACAAATATCCATTATGGAATATGTCACGAGAGATCAAGAGCCAGGTAGCAAGATGGAGGGAGGAGGCAATGTTGCTTGGAAATGCAGTTATTGCAAAAATCATTTCATGAGCACATATTACCGTGTGAAAGCTCATTTGTTGGCTTTACCAAGTTGTGGAATTGCAACTTGTACACAGGTGTCTTTAGCAAAGAGGAAAGAAATGGAAAGAGACACCAATGTTGGTGTGGCAAATGTGGCCCTAAAATCTAAAAGAACAAGAAAGATGACCCCCTTCTATTCCTGAGGAAAAGCAGCAAAAAATTCCCATTTGAGAGTTCTGGTGAGGGACAAGCAGCAAAAAGAAAGGCAATTGCACTTGGTCCAATGGACAAGATTTTTCAAAAAGAGAAATGGGAAGAGTTTGATCTCACCATTGCCTTTTCTTTATCTCAGAACTTCATATCCTTTAATGTTGCACGTTCACCACTATTTATTGAGATGTGTCGAGCTCTAATTCAAGGGGCTCCATCAGGGTATGTGCCTCTTGGGTCAGAGAAGCTTACAACCACATTGTTGACGAAGACAAAGAAAGAGGTGGACAAAATGCTTGAGGCTATTAAATCAGCATGGCCAACATCTGGGATTAGCATTGTTTCTGATGGATGGACAGATCCAGCACGACACCCACTCATCAACTTCATGGTGTCTTCCTTGAATGGTCCAGTTTTCCTAAAATCAATGGATGCACTTGGACAATACAAGGATGCACAATATATGGGTGAGTTGTTTATTAAAGTTATAGAAGATGTAGGTGTTGATTCTTGTGTGCAAATCATTACAGATAATGCACATGTTTGCAAGGTTGTTGCCATGATTGTGGAAGCTAAATATCCACAAGTATTTTGGGCACCTTGCATTGTCCATTCATTGAACTTAGCACTTAAATCTATTGTTTCTGATGTGCTTTTGATTGGAAGCATTATTGAGGATGCACGGCTAATCCACAACTTTGTACAAAATCATA
Source organism: Pinus albicaulis (assembly GCA_034641835.2). Taxonomy (NCBI): domain Eukaryota; kingdom Viridiplantae; phylum Streptophyta; class Pinopsida; order Pinales; family Pinaceae; genus Pinus; species Pinus albicaulis. The sequence goes on from CM076581.1 coordinate 781,128,977, forward strand.
CAAATGCCCTCACTCTCTACAAGGAGTACACCGATCTATCATTGTTGAAGATTGTGGATACTCGATTTTCCTTTTCATTCATCATGTTGAAGAGGTCTAGGGAGGTCAAGACTGCTCTTGGGGCCATGGTTATTTTAGAGTTTTGGTCTTTTGGTTATTTCAAAGTTTTTGGTGAAATCTCACAGGGGAGGAAAGATGCATTCATGCAGATTCTTTAGGATAGAGCATCCCTTGATGAGGTGGAGGATGCCTTTGTAGAGTTTTCCACTGGCACTGGTCGATTTGCAGGATATGATATCATTAGAGACAGGGGGGCTAAGAAGCCCTATTCTTGGTGGGCAACTCATGGCGAAACGAGCCCTCCTCTACAGTAGTTAGCCATGAGGCTCCTCTCTCAGATGACTTCATCCTCTAGTTGCAAGAGGAATTGGAGCACATATGGGAATTTGTATAGTGTCAAGAACAGCGGCCTTGAGGAGTCCAGGGCAGAGACAATGGTGTATGTGCACACAAACCTTTGTCTTATTTACAGGCAAAGGGATGAGTGGTTGAATGGAAAGACAAAGATGTAGGATGTCTTTCCTGATGATATGGGTTTGGACAGCAGTGTTAAATTGGCATTGGCCAACTTGGATCTCAATGAGCCAGTGCTAGACCCTGTCACATTTGATGATGGTGATACTGTAGAGGGGTCATCCTCCACACCAGCAGATGCAGAGATGACTTTGGGTACAGAGGAGGAGGATGCAGCAGAGGAGAGCAGTGGTGACCATGATGATGAGTACAATGATGTTGATTTTGATGATGAGGATTGATGACTCATGACTCATGAGCTACCTACTACCTTGAGGCTTGTAGACTTGTAGTTGTTTTGTATTTGCTATTTCTATTTGCCATTGGCATTGTACTACCTATGTAACACATTTTGATTTTTATGACTTAATTAGAAAACTACAGCAGCTTGTCTTTCTCCTATTGGATCATTGATGAATATGTCACAATTGTATTTGTATGCATAATGTTACTTTGTATCTTTGTAAAACTTACATCAAGATGAAGATCTATGTTTGAATCAATGAGTTTGTATGAATTTGTGTAAGAAATATCTAATTTTTAATATATATATATATATACCATATCCTAACGTGTCATGTTCCAGGGGGGTCAATGTGTCCGTGTCCGACACTCAAATCCTCCTGTCCTTCGTGTCCTGTATCCCCATGTCAAGTGACTTAGGCTAAAAGGAAGATCAAAACAATCGAAGAACGTGTTAGATCCATGCTTCATGACCAAGATCTCCCTAAGTTCTTATGGGGATAAATATCTGTAATAGTTATCTACTTGCAAAATCGAAGCCCTTCTCAATAATACGACTCCAGAAGAAGCATTTACAAGAAAGAAACCTAGTGTGGATCATCTTCAAATATTTGGATCTCCAATTTATATGCAAATTCCAAAGGACAAGAGGAAGAAATTAGATCCTACAAGTACAGAAGGCATCTTTGTTGGTTATAGTGCTTCATCAAAAGCATACAAATTCTACATTAAAGAAGATCGTTGTATTGAAGTAAGTAGAGATGTCATCTTTGATGAAAATGTAGCTTACAAGAGATCCAAGGATATTTCGGTTGATTATGATAAAGAAGAGGTACCCATTTTTTAGGAAAGCTTAAAGGATGACAATGTTCAAGATCCTTCATCTATTCATGAAGATGTTGAAGGACCTAGTGAACCAATGCAGCATGTTGTTATTCTAAAAAATCGTAAGAGATCTGCTTGGTTGAAGATAACTCTACAAGAGGTAGAGGGACATGCAGCAGCTAAGGGAACTTTTCAAGAAAGTAAGAGACCTAAAAGGTATTATAGTTTTGCAGCTTATATAACTAAGCTCATTGAGGTTGAACCCTCCTATGAAGATGCAGTTGAACATCGAGAATGGAGGAATGCAATGCAAGAAGAATAGCAATTGATCATGAAGAATGATGTCTGGGAAATTGTTCCTAGACCAAGTGACAAATTTGTTGTCACTTCCAAATGGATATACAAGATAAAACATGCAGTGGATGGGAGCATTGATAAGTATAAAGCTGGATTTGTAGCTCGAGGCTTTTCACAAAAGGAAGGAATCGATTGTGAAGAAACCTTCGCTCCTACAACAAGATATACAACTTTTAGATCGGTTGCTTCCTCGGCTACCACTATGGGATGGAACATTCATCAGATGGAAGTTAAAAAAACTTTTCTGAATGCGACCATTGATGAAGAAGTGTATATTGAACAACTTCAAAGATTGGAAGTCCATAAGAAGGAGACACATTTGTAAATTGAAGAAGACTCTATATGGCTTGAAACAAGCACCTAGAGCATGGTATGCTAGGATGGAAGCATACCTTTTGAGACTTGGTTTTGTCAAGAGTTCTGCAGATCCTAACCTCTACATCAAAATGGTCAAGGATAAACCTATGATCATACTTTTATATGTGGATGGCTTACATGTTACAGGTGTGGAACATCGAATTCAGGAATGCAAGAGGCAGATGGCAGCTAAATTTGACATGAAGGATCTTGGGCTTATGCACTATTATTTGGGACTAGAGATTTGACAGAAACCTGGTGAAATATATCTTGGTTAAGGAAATTATGTGATCAAGATATTACAAAAAATTGGCAAGATGGATAGTGAGCAAATAACTCCTATGATTACTAATCTAAATAAGTTTAGGTGTTCAGAATCTAGTCCAATGGATCCTACATGCTATAGACAATTGATTTTCTCTTTAATGTATCTTGTGAATAATAGACCTAACATTTGTTTTGCAGTAAATTCCCTCAATCAATTTCCGATGGAGCCAAAGCATGATCATTGGATAACAGCCAAACATATCCTAAGATATCTTTGTGGGACAATGCAACACTACCTTAGATATGTTGGAAATGAGATATAACTATTGGGATAAAGAGACTCTGATTGGGGTGGCAATGAGATAGATGGTAGAAGCACTACTAGTGGATGCTTCAGTTTGGGATCTTCCATGATCTCATGGATGAGCAAGAAATAAGATACTATTGCTTTTAGTAGTGTTAAGGCTGAGTACGTAGCTACAAGTGAAGTTTGCAGAGAGTTTGTTTGGCTTAGAAAGTTGCTATCATATTTATTTGAATGACCATTAAGCCCTAAAATTATACATTGTGACAACCAAAGTTGCATAAGGTTGACCGAGGACCCAGTGTTTCATGTTAAGGCAAAACTATTAACAATAAGTATCACTATATCATAAGCTTGGTATGAGATGGCGTCGTGAAGCTACATTATATTCCTACAAATGAACAAGCAATTGATATTCTGACAAAGGCACTTCCAAACAAGAAGCTTGAGTACTTAAGAAGCAAGCTTGGTTTGGTAGATATCTCCTCCCTGGTTGAGAGAAAGTGATGATGGAAATTATATTCTCTTCTTCATCTGTAATGCACTAGGCCAACACTAACAACCATACGTCTAAGTGAAGGCCATGAAGAGAGAATGGGGTCCGAAGGATTGGATAAGCATCTAAGATTGATACTTTATGAGGATTGGAAAAATCCAAGATAGAAGTAATCTCATAGACCGATACTCTTTGAGGATGAGGTAGGGAATCAAAGATAAGAGTAGTTGAGGAGGATTGATATTCTTTATGGATTGAGAATCCAAGATAAGAATAGTCCTAAAAGGACATACCTAGTGAACATCCAGATGGGATATGTGCCTTTAGAGGTAATCTGGTGTCTCACGTAAAGCCTCCCAGCATTATGCTCTCATTTAAGTAGAGCTTGTAAGTTAAGTCCTTCTTGACAATGTTGGTTGTGATATTGAGGCTTAAAAGATGGCTTATCAATCTGACTCTTCTTATGGGAATACTACAATTTGAGAATCTGTGTACCACACGATGGGATTATGAATGCCTCCCCAGTTAAGAGGAAATGTTGGAGAATGTAACTAGATTCGATCTTCATAATCACTTTTGTAATCATGACATTGTATATTTTATATATAAAAAGAGAAAAATAGTTTTTATTTGTTCAAGCATGGGCTTCATGCTCAAAGTCTAGGTCAAAGCATGTTCTTCATGTTTCTAGGGCTTGTTGAGTCAAAGAAGAATTTTTTTCATGTATTACAGTCCCATTTGGACTCGTTGTAACAAAAGAAAATTACTATTTCCAAGTATAGAAAGCCAATTTATCCTCCAAGACCTAGTCGGCCCTGCCAAGGAAAAGTCAGCCTAGAAGAGGCATCTTTGACCCCTCAAGAAGACTATAAATAGAAGGGACTTTGACTCAATTGGCACAATCAACATCAACCAGTGTTATTAGAACCAAACCAGAACCGGTGGAACCAGTCGATCCGTCCTTTTTTGGCCCAAAATCGGTCTAAACCGGGCCTCCAAACCAGAATAGGCTGGTTCAGTAGAGAACCATCTGGTTTTGTACCAAACTGGTCGGTTTCACCAAATTGGCCGATTTTGTACCGAATTGGCCAGTTTCACCAAATCGGTCAGTTCAACACCGGTTCTGTGCAGAAAATTTGTCCTTTTTTTTTAGTTGGTTGGCCCACTTCTTACTCTCCCCTAGCCTACCCTAGTATTCAAGCATTTGAGAGTGGTTTCAACCTCATTGGATTTCATATGGAGAAAGTAGAATTTTAGATTTCACTCAAAATCCAACAGACTTAACAATTTTTCAGGACTTTAGGTTTGGGGGGATTGCAACGTTTCAATTGGACTTTGTCATGTACGAGGGTATGGAACTAGTATTTAATAAAGAGCACCAAGCCCTCTATGCACTTCGATGTTAGTAGCATTGGTTGACGAACTCCTCTATCATGACTCTACTAAAAATGTACCCATCACTCAATCAAAATCTTGACATGACATGCTACGTTCTTTCTATCTTATTTTAATGCCTAAATGGTTATATTGATGGCGAAGACCCCAATATAGACAATGATTTTGATGATATGTAGGCATTTGTTGTTGCATGATATTTTTTGGATGTTAGAGGCCATCTAGAACCTATTTGTTGATGTATTTTCAGTTCATAGATGGATTGCACTCGATGCTATTTTGGTTATGTGCACCCTTACATGCTATGTAAATGAGAACTTTTGCATATTTGAGTATAAATGGTTTCGATTCATATGGATGCACATGAATATATAAAATAAAATATAAATATTTTATGTGTTTTTGGTAAACTAGTGTTTTTCTGGTTTTTTACCGATTCCAACCGGTTCCTGGTCCACAAGGTTTTTCAATTTGATCACCAGTTCAATTCTAATAACATTGACATCAACAAATTCGATTTGCAATAAGAAGAGAAGGAAAACTAGAGCGAAGAACAAGAAGACAAGGAGAATGACCAAGCGAAGGAAGAAGACCGGAAATCTAACCTATTTTTGTCCACACGCGAAAAATCTAAGGTTTTTGCACTAATTGCAGGGCCGAGAGTTGCAGGCTGAAGTTGCAGACCTGAAGTGAAGGTCAAATCTGGATTGGAGCAGATTCCAAAGAGGTTGATCTTCATTGACCTTGGTAGACTTTGTCTTCCACGAAAGAGATCTTGTTGGAGGGATGACTTGGTAATTGGGAGAAGTCTTGGCTTTGGTTTTTGGTCTTGGAAGTCTCATTTTGATTTTGATTCTATAAGACGAGAAGCATTATTTTTGTGTTTTCCCCTTGGAGGGGTTTTGCCTTGGCTTGGAGCCTATATTTTATGTACTTTGTCTTATTGATCTTCACTATTTTGGTAAACTAATATCAAGCGTAATTTTAAAGTAAGGAAACTCAACTATAATCTACAAATTCTTTGATTTTCCAACACAACCTTCATGTGATGGATGGTATTTCTTTTGATATTGATGATAACATGTACAATGACCACAAGGACAAGACGTAATCACAACCACATTCCATAATTCAGATTTCTAGCTTCACACATTCATCATTCTTAGAACGTCCTCTCCCTACCATGTATTATCTCTGAACAATGCTCTCAAAGCAATAAAATATGGGAGCAATGTGTTCTGTTAAATGGTTAGTAATTTGAATAATTGATGTCATAAACTCAGTCATAACTTAGCTAACATACTGATTGATCTCATATGTTTTACAAACAAAGGATGAATGCTTTCACAAAAACCCGAACCACATTCATCCATCCCCTGAGCACTTCTTGCTTGACGTAGATCATCCTTGACCAAGTTGACAACAGTGATAACAATTATCTTTTTTCATCATACACTTGACTGAAAATTCCTCCCACTGCTTATTGATTGGTTTACTGTAACCAGAGATACTAACAATAACATGATTTCAGAGTGGACGCTTATATGAGGAATAATATTGTTCTAGCATTTACGGATCACTCAAATTAAAAAATTTATGGTTGATGTTTCGAGCCAACAATTGTGGCTCATTTGGAAATGACAGAACAAAAATAATATGATTTTTTGGCCATATATTTCTGATAATTAATAGGTGATTTTTGAAAATTTTCCAGAATGAGGAAATATACCTACCTGAATCTATCAATAAGAGATACTAAGAAAATTAAGAAGCAAACATTGATGGATTAAAAAATCAGACTTGTTACCCACCACCAATGGGTGACCCCCATAGGAGAATTTTTCTCCTATATTTGTCTTCAACCAACAGCCAGCAGCCCCTTGCAGCCACTAGATAGCTTGATGTGCCACCATTCTCCGCCACTTGAGCCAACCATTATGTGCCCTTTCCAATTTGTTATGATTGTATGTTTGAAGGTGGGCCTTCCAACCTCGAAGGTATGGCTTTTCATTATGTAATTGGGTGTTTATGCTTGCTTTTCTTGGACACATTTGGACATGGATTAGTTGACGGATTCGATGGAAATAATGGGCTTAGATTGTAGTATTGTACTCTTGTTCCCTTGTTCCGACTTGGTGGTTAATCTTGTATCCTAGTCCCATGGGATCTTCTCTATTGGCTACTAGCTTTAGGAGTGGCACTACATGGGAAACCTTGATTTAGGTTGTGTGGTCCCACTTCCCGATACCATATATCTCACTCCCCTATGCTCATTACAACCCCTTTTCGCATATTTGCCATTTTGGTCCACATTTATCCATCGGGTCCACAAGGTGTTAGCCTCTCCTTCCCCTTGTCCACACTTTAGGTCGAGCCTGGAATGATTCCCTAGAAGTTGATGCAGCTAAAAAGAAAGTTAAAAGCATAATTTGGCCACTTACAACAGGAAATGTACCACAAAATGCAAAAGATGGTCGGGACATAAGAATTTAGTGCTTGGGAAAATGCCAAACATGAGCTCTACCCCCTATCATTATGCCCATCACCCTGGTTCCTATGGCCCCTGTGAGTGCCCCTTGTATCATTAAGGAACCCATGATTCTCCCAACCCCTAGTGGGCGATGAATTTCTCAACCTTAAGGGCGCGATCACTACTTTATCATAGACATCATGCTCTCATCCCCTGGAGCCCCGAGTAGTTAAAAGAATGAAAAATCATAAAAGGCAAAAGGCATATGAGGGTGTAAAAACAAAGGTCGGGGTAACTCACGTACCATGATCGCTTCCTCCTACATCCATACACCCAAAGTGTGGGCTACCTTCATCATAGCTACCCTTGCACCATGGCATGTGGCTTGGAGCCTTTCCTATTGCCCCACTCCGTTCAACCATTATTTCACATGACACCTGCCATTTGATGGATGTACCATGGACTTGTCTCTCCCTTAGAGGTTGAAACCACCTAAGAGGGTACTTTATTAACCTCTCTTGTCAAGCAAAGTAACACCTGTACCTTCTAAAGCCCATTTGGAAGGGCATACCATTATGAAGTGTCTGCTTTTTCCCCTGGTTAGCAAGTTTATTTACTAAATTGCACTAATGGATTATTGTACAAGAAGGTAAGGAGACACATTGGATTCTATACAAGATTGTAGGTGGTGGCTCTCCATTTGGACTTGGTCTCCCTATATGTGGTCCAAGCTCTCAAGAGGGTCATAATGGTGCCTCCACCACAACAAAGCATTGATTTCCATGCCATGGGCTTCTTCAACACCACACATTGCTTATTCATGCCTCAGTCATACAGAGACGATGATGCACTTGGACCACATTGCCTGACCGGCCACACATTTGCACCTAACACAAGGAAGTTGATCCAGGACCTAGATGGGGTTTTGCCTCATCTGGAGAGACATGGGAGGGCTTGTGTAATCTTCTAGCCCACACTGATGGAGCATCGACCTCCTATTGAGGCACTGGAGGCCCATGAGACCATTGATTGTGCCCTGCAGCTACTTGTGAGCACCATAGGATCTTCTGCTTGGAAATCAAGGGGGCACCCCCTTGATCATCATTTTGGGAGCCCTCCTCTTCATCATGGCACTTAAAGGACTCACTTTGGCCTTCTAACGATCCTCTTCACTATTATTCTATCATTTTGGCTAGCATTGGATGGCTTATTCTTCCCTTGTTGATCTATTTGGTGGGCTTGTCACCAAAAGGGTTATTATTTGCACGTTAAAATATTGTTAGGGGCTTAATTAGGCTAATTAGACCATTCAAACTTGTGAGAGGCTCATATGAATTGAAGAGACCTAATTTGTAATGGATGATCATCACTTGGATTGGAATCTCTCTTGTAAAATAATTTGGACCTACAATTGATGGACAAAATTGGATGTTTTTAATGCATTTTGATGTTTGGGATTTTTGTTATCTTGTCTTGGAGCTTCTATTTGCAAAATTGATGGATGGGTATATTTGCATTATCTTGTAAGTGCCATTTGATGTTATATCTTTGCATTGTTACATGTCTAATGTATGGAATATATTGCCATGATCTTGTATGTGCCCTCATTTATTGTGAATTCATGAAAACACTGAGATATATAGAAGTATCGCATGCATTACTCATAGATGATGTGAATGAATGTTCCTAGAGTCTCATTTTCATATTGCATCCTCGAATCTCCATCAATCTTTGTCAAACAAAGTATAAATATCTATTGTAGCCAAGTTATTGCCTCTTTAGGGTTAGTGAAAAGTTGCATAGGTCTCCTTGATAGAGCGAAGTTTTTAAATCAAAGGAAATCTTGACTCCATTTCTCCCAATTGTAAGGCCTTTATCTTAATCCCTTGGGGTCAACCCTAAAACCATTTTTCCTTCCTAGTTTAATTTTCGATCTCTCACTTGTATGACCTTGCTAGGTCATCATGCAAAATATCTTAGAAGGATGATCCTTCAATTCTGCTTGGACCAATCTCTATGTTGGCATCCCTTCTACAAATTCTCAAGATTTTGCAACATTTCAACGGTTCATTTGTGAGAAAAATTAAACCCTAGCTTGGACTTTGAAGATCTATCTTTGATGTCATATTGAGAGGTTTCCTTGACGGTTGTCTTTCAATAATGCTTGATCATTTCCAACCCTTTGTTAGTCCTACCTTGACCTAGTGTCCTCCTAGGAGGTTTCCCTTTCATGATCAATCCCCAAAACCTAGGTCTTGTGTGGACCCATTCTAGGTTTCTCAAGTCAAGCAATAGTTATCATAGAAGCAATTGTTTAATTTAAAAGAGCTTGTTAAGAGGTCCTATTTCATCTTGGAGATCTTGATTCTAGGTGCATCTTTCACATCACTATAAATCCATAGGTCTTGATTTCCTCCCTTTGGGTCTTTCTTGGAGAGCCATTAGCCTCTTATTGAAGCATTGAGCCATTATTTGAGCCTCTCCTTGAATGGGCCTTGGATATCACATCATATCGTGCCATTGATCCTATCATTGAAGTGATTTCCCTCATTTCCGAGACTCCTCTGATCGATGAAATTCTGTAATGAGCAAGGGACATTGAATGAGGTGACAGTGGGTCTTTGTCCCATTGCTGTCATTTTCTCTAGTAGTTGTCCCTTAGGTACCCCCTCTTAGAACCCTTGCTAGATTGTGTGGCAACATTTTTGGCGATGTTGTCAGGGACAGGAGATCTGTGTCATGTTCCCTTACGACATCATCGATATATCTTTTGGCAACTCCATTGGAAAAGCGGAGCCCTAGTCCATTAAACTTCAAAGTTAATGCTTGTAGGGTGAAGCAAACATCTATTTGTTGAAATGTGTAACTAGGTTTGGTCTTCATATTGTCTAATGTAAACATGATTTTATGTAATTGATGAAAAGAGAAAAAAGAAATTTTATTATAATTATTTTGTAGCATGGGTTTCATGCTCAAGATTATTTTATTTGTAGGGCAAGCACCCATTAAGTGCTTCTAGGTTTTTTCATTAAGTCAATTGAGTCATTGTAACTTGTATAAGACCCATGTGGGCATCACATATCATGTCAAAAGAATTTTTGTGAGTCAAAAGACCCCCTCCAAGACAAGTCGGCCTACATCAGGAGAAGTCGACCTACCAACAGGACAATTTGACCTCATGAAAGGGTTGTTCAACCTATATATAAGAGTGCCATCAACCTTATTTGGTGAGAAACACACACAAGTTCATTGAAGGAAAAAAACAAGTTCGATCACAAGGGAAAAGGAAGCCTTCTAGTCAGCGAAGAATAGGAGAATACAAAAGGGGGGAAAACCGAATTTTAAGGATTGTTTTTGGGCTGAATTTCTCACACGTGCAAAGAGACTAGGGCATCACTTGTTGCAAGAAATCACAATCATAAAAGGAGGCAAAATAAGGTGCCAAGAAGATAAGATTGCAAGCTAAATTGTCATGCAAAACGAATCAAGCCAAGTGAAGAGAAAGAAGGTCACAATTTTTCCCTAACACACCCACACGTGCAAAACTGCAGGAGTTACGCATGCCTAGCATCGACTTTGTTGAAAAAGAGTTGATCAAAGAAGAGGTTTGACTTGGTCTTGGAGGGGTCTTGGTCTTGGGTCATAGGTCTTGGAATTCATCATCTTAACATTTTATAAGAAGAGAAGAATTCTTGTGGGTTTTCCTCTCAAGAGGAGAGGTTTTGGCCCTAGATTGCAGCCTACATTTTGTGTCCTCTTGTCTCATTGTTCCAACTACATCTCCTTTATTACTAGTGCATAGGATTCATAGTCAAACACCCTAAGGCATACTATCAACAACTTCCTTCTAGTCCACACTTCCTCTTGGGTAACATCAACCAAATCCCATGAAAGAACCCTATTCCCAATATACAATTACAATTGTTGAAACCTCTCCATAGTATATGTGATGTAGTCAAGACCCACAAGATTCAACATGCTTCTCACATCAACCAACCTTCAACACTAACTTCCCACCACTATGAATAAGAAGCACATAGGTCATTTCTCCCATTGACTATTAGATTGACATCAACATCGTGATAAAATTTTCTAAGGGTTCGAAAAAACAAAAAATCGTAAAAATCGAGAAAATATCAGTAAATATCGGCAAAATTAAGATACCACCAAAATATTAGTAAAAATTGACAAACATCGGCTAAGCCAAAAAATCGCAACTTCTCGATAATATCGAGATGTTTGCAACACTACGCAAATCACATATCATTGACATTCTCTCAATTGATATATAGTTCCCTATTAAACACCCGTGAGAAATGTCCAACCATTCTCTCACATAGTGCAATAAATCTTCTTAAACTCAATTAGGGCACCATGGTTAATCATCCCACTAATTGACAACAAATTTATTATTTATGCGAATGAAGCACATTTATGATCTCCTTCACTTTCCCATTTCCAAACTAAACATAAATGATGCCTTTACCTTCTACCTTGACAAAAGAATTGTCTCATGAAAACTTGGCCCTTCTAATCTAATTTTTCATAGCCACTCATAATGTTATAACTTATGTCATATTGTTAAATTTTGTTAACAATGGTATGTTCTATGTTTAGCAAAATTACTTCAATGTACTTTAGCATCCCAATGACAATTTCCAATTTAGTTTCCAATAGGAATCACTTTAACCATTAATCACATTGACAGTAAAATTAGATGGAACATGAAACAAAATGCAAAAAACAAGAGAACACTAGATTTGGCGGATGCCAGGGTAAAACCCCAATGTGGAGAAGACCCTTTGATCAATTCTTCTTATTATTATATCAAATGTTCAGCAGAGAGAGAGAGAACAAAAATTCAATGTTGACTTGCCAAATCAAAGTAAAAACAGTCTTGTCAAATCTGCAATCAACTGTAGTCAAATTCAGCCCTAACCAAAAATTCAACGGTCATCAAAACAACAGAAAAATGTCTCGTCTGAAACTCAGTCAAACCCAGTCAAACTTGGCCTAAACAAGAGGTCATAATCAGCCCAAAACAGTCCCAAAGTCAGCGGTCAAACTTGATTAAACTTCTTCACTGAAGTCTGCAGTCATAGTGCCCAAAATGCCTTGATTTTTGTGCCAAGGTGTACATCCTGCCCAAACAAAAATCTGCCTAGAAAATTGAAGTCAAAATTTTCCAAGAGAGTCAAAGTCAACGCTAGTCAAACTGCAGGAAAATCTGAAATTTTCAGCCCTGTACTTCTGTCTGAAATTCGTCCTCCTTTGCCACACGTGTGAGTGAGAGAATATGCCCGATAGTTGTATGAACCAATGAGAGAAGGAGAGAGAAGAATGTGTGAGTGATGATGATGACAAACGAGGTGAGAGGACACTTGTATTTATACAAGTCATTGATGCTGAAGAGACATGTCTATTGGACTTCATGAGCCTACATGTTGATGTAGCAAACCTAAAAAATTTGCACATGTGTGGGCATAAATACAAAAACACACTTTTGCTTGTCCAAATTCGATGACCTTTAGATCAATTTTGGTCCTCTCGAAAAGAGGAATTCAATGCAATCATCGTCTCCAAATGAGTTGTCCAAAGTGGAATTCAATGCAATCATCAGCAAGAGAAGGTGAACCAATAATCCTGCTCATATGCCATAGGAGAAAGTGAACCACTCATCCTATGCATATGTCAATCGTAGGGGAAGGTGAACCACTCACCTTGTAGGCTTGTACACAGCGCACCAATAGGGGAAGGTGAACCACTCACCCTATGGTCACTCATAACTCCAAGAAGTACCCCAAGCCCCCAGGAGCTCCCAGAGCTCAATGTCCAACTCAAGCACGACCCTCATGGGAGGTTCTTTCCACGACTCCAAGTCTCCTTCAGAAGGCTAAGAATTTGACCTTCCCTAACGGCTTCGTGAGGATGTTTGTGACCTTCTCATCAAACCTGATGTGTTGGAGTCTTATTGCTCCCTATTATACCATATCCTAGATAAAGTGGTACCTGATATCAATATGCTTGGAGCGGTCGTGGAACATGGGATTCTCTGAAAGGAAAACCCCACTCTGGTTGTCGCAGAAGATCACAGTGGTATCTAACACGTGCTCAAATAGCTCACTCAAGAGTTTCCTCAACCAAACAGCCTCACAATAGGCCACACTAGCTACTAATTTTTGCCTCGGCGGTGCTTAAAGCAACTAATTTTTGCCTCTTGCTCATCCAAGAAATTGAAGCAGACTCTAATGAGAAGCAACATCCAGACGTGCTTTTTCGATCCACCACACTGCCAACCCAGTCAGCACCAGTATATCCATGTAGCCTCAAATTCCCTATAGTGTATCTCAGTCCATAGTTGATTGTGCCACAGAGATATCTCAAGAGATTCTTAGCAGCAATCTCATGTATGTGATGAGCCTCGACCATAAATTGACTCAACGTATTAACAACAAAGCATATGTCCAGACGGGAGTTTACCAAGAACATCAGGGCCCCCACAAGTTGTCTATATTCAAAAGGGTTTACCAATTCGGGCCCAGCAGCACTTCCACATAGCTTCTTGAAGTTGAGTTCCATCAGAGTAGACACAGACTCGGAATCCACAATCCCACATCTCTCGAGCAGCTTCACGATGTATTTTCCTTAAGAAAGAAAAATCTCCCCTAGCTTTTTCCAAACCTCTATGCCTAGGAAGTGGTGCATCAGTCCCAGGGCATTCATCTCGAAGTCAGAAGCCAACTCCCTCTTGCATTGATAGATGAGAGGGTCTGCACCTGTCAGAAATAGATAATCTACATAAAGGACCAAAATGAGAGGCATGTCCTTTTCAACATTGAAGTATAGGTTACAATCAGCATCGCTCCTTGTAAATCCCAACTTCATAAGATAACTATCAATCCTCTTCAACCTGCATGTGTGTCCTTTGATCTTGTACTTTGAACCCCTAAAGCTGTTGCAAGTAGACTTCCTCCTTAAGCGAGCCATGCAAGAAAGCAGTTTTAACGTCCATTTTATGTAGGCTCCATCCTTGAGTGGCAGCGAGAGCAATAATAGATCAAATAGTGGTATATCGAATAATCGGTGCAAATATCTTGTCATAGTCCACTCCTTCCTTTTGAGAGAAACCTCGAGCAACAAACCTGGCCTTATACATTTCAGCACTCCCGTCAGCTCTATGTTTAATTTTGTAAAGCCATCATTTAGAGGTGACCACGGACTTGTCCGTGGGTCTAGGCACCATGTCCCAAACATCACTCTTCATGATATATTCATATTCCTCATTCATTGCATCTTTCCAGACTTGGTGCTTTACATCTTCTTCAAACGAACATGCCTTAGTTTAAACAATAGTACTCATAGCAGCTAAGTACCCTTGATACCTGTTTGGCTTCTTACCTACGGAAATCTCCCTCTTGGGGCAGTGTGTCTTTCAGCATCTTTGAGAGTATCTTTGAGCCACAAAAGTCTTTTCCTTGAGGTAGAGGGATCACCGAGAGGTGGATCAATGGGATCCATCGGGCCTTCAACATAGGGCATGGGCTCATCTGTAGGAGGTTCATCCTATTTTTCTGCAACATCATCATTGTCCTTGCTAGGGATACGAAGATCTCTAGCTTTCCCAAGGGTAGTGTCTTCATCGAAGGCAACAGCATGGCTTACTTCCACATCTCTTTGTCTAGCCACATTCTATATGCCTTCGAATTTTCACTGTAGCCCACAAATATACCTTTCTTCCGAGATGCTTCCAAATTGTTTCTTTTCTCTTTAGGCACATGAAAATACATGGGACAACCAAAAATTCTAAAATAAGAAACATCAGGTTTCTTACCAGTGAAGACCTCCTTAGGAGCCTTGAAATCCAACGTTTGATTCAGGCTCCTATTTTGAACATACACAGCAGTGTTGGCAGCGTCTCCCCATAAGAACTTCGATAGGCCTTAATCATGGAGCATGGCACTGGTGGATTCCATGATTGTTTGGTTCTTCCTTTCAGCGATGCCATTTTGCTCAGCAGTGTATGGAACAGTTGTCTCCCTCTTAATGCCAGCCTCTCTGCAAAATTTATTGAATTCATTTGACTCATATTCGGTTCCATTGTCAGTACTCAAAATTTTGATTTCCTTCCCTGTTTGATTTCCACCAATGCTTTGAAAGAACAAAACCATTTGAACACTTCATCCTTCTTCAAGAAATAGATCCATGTTTTTTGTGAGAAGTCATCTGCAAAGATTGCAAAGTATAAGTATCATGCCAATGATGTTACGGGCAACATACTAGATAGGTCATAATCGACCAATTGACAAATGGCAGTAGTTTGGGTTTCCCTAAAAGGGAATGGTCCCCTTGTAAGTTTCCCAATTGCACAACCCTAACAAACTCCGCATGATTTATGTAGAACTCGAGCATGCCTATGACCATCTTCCTTACCCCAATAAGGCTTTGTAATGAAGGTAGGAAAATCTCCGATGCCATAATTCCAATTGAAGAGAAGTATCCCAAAGGAAGGCTCCCAAAGGACTTACTCCAACTTGATAGAGATCTTCAACCCTAAATCCAAGTGTGAATGCATCTTTAGGGTTTCTTTGCCAAATACGTACCTTTCCATCAATAAATGCTACCCTGAAGCCTTTATCTCCCATTGCAGAAATAAATACCATGTTCTTCTTCAAATTGGGCACATACAACACTTCTTGTAGATGAATGGTTTGACCTTGATTCAAGTGAAGAGTCAAAGTACCTATCCCTTTCACGGGGTAGGTAGCATTGTCTCCAAGTATGATTTCCAAATTAGTCTTTTTTTCAACCAAATTTGAGAGGGCTTCCTTGTACCCAGTGAAGTGCCTTGAGGCTCCACTATTAATCAACCAATGATCCAAGGTATCCTGACGAGAGGCAGTAGATAGAGCGGAAATAAGACAAACACATTTTGTTAATCTAAAACATTACTTTCCTCATACCTAGAATTTCTCATCCTTTTGAGAGGTCGACCATTTCCATATTGAGCAGCGAGAGTATTCCTCTTTCGTTTATTGGTGAACCTGTTGTTCCTTTGATTGCCATTGCCTTTGAAATTGTTGTTGTTGTTGTCGTCATCCCTTGGAGAATTATTCTTGTGAGGACACTCTCTAGCATAGTGGTTGAACTTGTTACAATTGTAGCAACTTCCTTTTCTTCCTTCTTTGAATCCCTGCTTGAATCTATGACCCTATCTCCTTGGACCAGCATTATTTTTCCTCTTAGCATGAGTGGAGAAAACAGTAGGTTCATTTCCATTTGAAGGCTTGTCTCTCTCCATCATCCTCATCTCCCCTTGAGTGCATCGAGCCAATAATTCATCAAAACTCAGTATCCTATCACTGTTGAGAATGGTGGTCTTAAACACATCCCATGATCTTGGAAGACCTCCAAGTGCAATGAATTATGAGAGTGAGCTCCCTGTCAGCAATAACTTCTCCAATAGATAGAAGGCCATTCTTGATTTCTGTGATCCTCAAGAAGTAGGATTGGATAGACTCCCCTTTATTTATCTTGATGTTCTTCAACTTATTCTTGAGAAAGAGGATATGATTTGCATTTTTCACCTTGAACATCCCAACCAACTTATCATACAGCTCCTTAGATGTTCCCAAATCAGAAATATAAGCAACCCAATGCTTTTGAATGGAGTCTATGATAACTCTCTTAGCTTTGACCTCACCTTTATTATATTTCGACTTTGCAGCAACATGTGCATTTGAAGGAGGATCTACCACTCTTCCCTGCACATAGTCCATGACATCATGCTCTTACAAAGTCAAGTCCAAAGTCATCTTCCATGCATGATAGTCAAATTTATCATTGAGCTTATCCTCAGATTGAAGTAAGATGTGGTAGCCATTGAGGCTAGTCCAATAATCTTGTTTAACAAATCTCCCTTAGTGATTTCTTTTCTCTCTCTTGCTTAGGCTTTGTCTTCACCTATGCTCTGATACCATGTTAAATTTTGTTAACAATGGTATGTTCTATGCTTAGCACAATTACTTCCATGTACTTTAGCAACCCAATGACAATTTCAAATTTAGTTTCCAATAGCAATCACTTTAACTATTAATCACATTGACAGTAAAAGTAGATAGAACATGAAACAAAATGCAGAAGACAAGAGAACACCAGATATGGCGGATGCCAGGGAGAAACCCTAATGTGAGGAAAACCTTTTGATCAATTCTTCTTATTATTATATCAAATGTTCAACAGAGAGAGAAAATACAAAAATTCAAAGTTGACTTACCAAATCAAAGTCAAAAAATTCATGTCAAATCTACAGTCAACTGCAGTCAAATTCAGCCCTAACCAGAAAAACAACTATGGTCAAAACAATAGCAAAATGTCTCCTTTGAATCTCGGTCAAACCCAGTCAAACTCGGCTTGAATAGGAGGTCAAAATCGTCGCAAAAAAGTCCCAAAGTTAGCAGTCAAACTTGGTCAAACTTCTTCCCTAAACTTTGCGCTCAGCTTGCAATTTTCGGTTGCAGTCAAAGTGCCTAGAATGCCTCTGTTTGTGTGCCAAGTTGTACGTCTTGCCCAAACAAAAATCTGCCAAGAAAATCAAAATCAAATCTGCCTGGAAAGATAAAGTCAATGCTAGTCAAACTACAGGAAAATCTAAAATTTTTGGCCCTGTAATTTTGTTTGAAATTCGTCCTCCTTTGCCACACGTGTGAGTGAGAGAATATGCCCAACAGTTGTACAAACCAATGAGAGGAGAGAGAAGAATGTGTGAATGATGATGATGCCAAATAAGGTGAGAGGACACTTGTATTTATACGAGTCGTTGAGGGTGAAGAGACGTGTCTATTGGGCTTCATGAGCCTACATGATGTTGTGGCCGACCTGAACAATCTGCACGTGTGGGCATAAATTCAAAAACACACTTCTGCTTGTCCAAATTAGATGATCTTTAGATCAATTTTGGTCCCCTTGAAAAGAAGAATTCAATGCAATCATAATCCCCATCAAATGAGTTGTCCAAAGTGGAAATTGGCCATAGTTGCCAATTTTAACACATGCTAAGAGGTTCTAGAGTCTATCCACATGGGATCTTGTGCAATCCATCCACCACCACGCCTATGTGTGCTTTTCTTACCCTTTTATGTCATCTTCATGTTGATGTACTTGTTGTTCTTATGTTCTTTTTGTCAATGACAATAGTATACAATATCTTTTTCTCTACTAGTAAAATTTGACGCTATCGACAAATGTATGTTTAATTGTTGAAACCTTCTTGCTAAAACATAAATCCACCATGGATCAAGACCTTCATGATCTATCTTATGCTCTCATTAATTAGTCATAATATTCTTTTTTTGTGAATCAAAACTTTTTATTAATTCCTATTAAAGATACATCATGTAGAGTTGATAGGCAAAAAACTTCTGGCCTCATTCCTACCAGACTTGGTGGCCAGAAGATAGAAGCAAAAACATTCAATCATCAACATAGACAAACTAGGAGACCACATGTAGATATCCCAAAAATACCATAATATCCCAAGAACTAAAAAGCACCCGATGGTCATCCCCTGCTCTAATAAATTGCTAGGATCAAGGTTGTCTGGGCCATTGCCTGGTGGTTGAGGACAAATCATCTCGTGGACATGCCCCTCCATATGTGCCATTTTACCTTCTAGACTGTCTAGCCTCTCATGAATTCGCTTCTAACCGCACCACAGGGCACCCAATCTGTCCATCATGTGCCACTAGTTATACTAGAGATCGTTCATGAAACTAATGATTTTGTTCTTGTCATCGTAGCGATCTCTCTCAAGATGTTCCAGTAGCAGTCACTTGTTAGAGTTGGTTTTCCAAAGAGTCAAATGGGAGAGGCAATTCTATTATTCCCCGAGATTGTTCTGCCTATTGGTCAAATTCCTCTCCCAATTTTCGCATATCATCTTGGTGTTCAATGACACGGTCCCGTGGTCCACCAACTTTGCATGCACAACCACGTTGTCCTTGCATATCATCAGTATTTGCAATCCAACTTTTCCAAGCTACAACCCAATACCTAGTATGTTGGTGCCCTTGGAGTCATAGAGTTGCGCTAATGTACCCCACACTTGCACTGAGGGCACAGTGCAAGCTGCAAGGAAAATCACTAAAAGGGAGTTTCGCCATCACCACTAACTTTCTAAAATGACCAGAGCCACCCTTCGAACCAAGCCCTACAAACAAATAAGGCATGGTTACTCCCTTCCACTCTAATCACTAATAGGAAACAAACATTGATTACAAGATGATCACCTTGGTGAATTCCCTCCCAGTCTTCCCAATTTTTGATCAGGATAATGGCCCTCCCAAAGACAAGGACACTAGCAGAAACAAAATGGAAAGAACTAAAGGCAATGCTTACACAAAAAATATAGACGCTTACAAGACTCGAGTCCCCAAGATGGTCCCCACCCCAGCTAGCGGACCAGACCACTTGCTTCGGCCACAGAGTCATAATGGGGTTGGGACTTTCAGACTCTCCTCTACCACAGAGCTCAATGATAATGCCAATCACAAAAGCCAGAAACCACACTGCTAGCTTAGAGGACAAACTAGCCAAATCATTGAAGGAGAAATTCTGACGCAAATTAATAGGTAGTGAGGTTAGAATTACCCGAAGATTGGAGATGGCAAAGGTTTCCAACAGAGACGTCGAGTGTCGCCTACCTAATGCTACCTTTCCCTTTGGCGATCATAGACGTAGTGAGATGGTTGTGCCAGCATCCCCAGACCTAGGTCCCAAAGCCAAATCCTCTGCAACTCCACAATGTCAAAGCCAGAACCCTTCGAGCTCTATAAAATTAAACACCACCTTTCCTCACGTTAATTTTAGTTAACCATGGTATGTTCTATGCATAGAGTGATTTACTTCAATCTTTCTTATTAGCCCAATTCAATTTCCATATATGCAATCACATAAACATTGACAGTAAATGCTGATAGAACATAAATAAATTGATAGAAGACAAGCCAAGACAAGAGACACAATAATTTGGCAAATGCCAGGGATAAACCCCAATGCAGGGAAACCCTTTGATCAAGTCTTCTTATTATTCTTTCAAATTCAACAAAGAGAAAGTACAATTTACAACAGTCAATAAGGGCTGGAACACATGAGATTTCCAAGACCCAAAAAGTGTTTGGAGAAATTTCAGTCGGTGTAATAGTTATTCAAATAATTAATTTTTTGAATGGGAACCCTAAGTCTAACTTAGGGAAATTGAAAAATTAAAGTGAATTAAATTACACATGTGATGAAATGTTCTAAGTGACATGGATCAAGCTTTCTTTTAATCTCAGTCGTTGATAAGAGATTAGATCACGGTCGTTGGTTTCCCAACGAGAAAAGTATAAAGGAAGGGCTTGGGGTCAGTTGGAGAACACACACACACATTGCAAAGCACTGAAGCTAAGTCGAATTTCCGGGGCGGTGTTTGCTGAGGAAGTCGAAGTGAGTTTGCAGTGCAGTGAGGGGTAGAGATCGGCAAGGGATGATCTTATCTGAGGCCGAGAATACAGCAGCAAAGGCAGCATCGTACCAGGGCAGTGCAGAGGCCAACAGGGACGTAGTCCAGCCAAGCTGACGCAGAGGCCACGCAGAGCTTTCCAAAGTGACGCAGGGGTAGCTTGCTCTGCGCAGAGGCTGCATTGGGCTAGAGGGTTACGCAAAGGCTGGAGAAGAATTCGTTGAGGGTTTCCAGTGGGCCAGAAAGGGATCAACCATATTTTCTGTCTCCAAGTGAAAGCTACAACTGTCATGTAATTTCTCGGTAGGGCAGACTAGTTCTGGTGCCCAGATTGTTGTATTCAGATTCTGCATAATAATAAAACCCTCTAGAGTTGCTGCAACGGTTTTCTCGCATTGGGTTTTACCGGGGACATTAGTCTGAAAAATCTGTGTAATTTTGTCACATGTGCATGCTCTTCAGTAAATGATCCGTAAATGTGTAGGCTGCAGTTTGTATTTTCTTTAATGTTTTTCTGAATACTTCAGATTAATAACTTGTTAATTAATCATACAATTAGGGGAAGTAGATCAAGATACTAAATTAGCGTTTCTGATTTGAAACTTTCACACGGTAATGTTATGGTCTCTATCCTCATTTCCCAACTCATTGGCCAGATGATAGGTACTTCCCATGAGTCTCGGACTACATGGGTAGGATGCATGTGGGGCATAGATCTAAGAGAGGGTGAACCAGCTCAATATCATAACGATGGGGAAATAGCACACCAACAGGGTAAGGCGAACCTAGCCTAGCCCTGTGGTTGCTTATAGCTCCAAGTAGTTATCCCCAAGCCCCCTCGAGCTCCCAAAGCTCATAGTCCAACTCAAGCGAGACCCTCATAATAGGGTATGTCAACGATACCAAGCTTCTCATAGAAGGTTAAGAATTTGACCTTCCCCAGGAGCTTCGTGAGAATATCTACGACTTGCTCATCAGTTCCAATGTGATGGAGCCTTACTGTGCCTCGTTGTACCATCTCCCGAACAAAGTGGTACCTAATATCAATATGCTTAGATCACCAAGGGAATTAGTAGAGCCTTTAAAGATTTAAGTTAATTTTAAGAACATATGATCACAGGTATCTGCATATATGCCCAAACAAAATTAATAATCGAAGAGATTTCTAACCAAACAACTTCACAACAACAATTACATATGTATTCAGCTCAACGATGCTCGTGCTAACGATTTTCACTTCGGCTTCATCTGTGAGATGCTTAGAACCGAAGGTGAAGTAACATCTAAAATGTGTTTCCCACATCCACCACACCGCCGCTCATCACATTTCCAGATATTCCATGGGAGTTCATAATTTTGCACGTACTTCGCCCAAGTTGATTATGTCTCGGAGATATCTCAAGAGATTCTTCGCACCAATCCAGTGAATGTGATGAGGCTCGACCATGTATTGACTCAACGTGTTCACTGCAAAACATATGTTCAGACGTGAGTTCACTAAGAACATCAAGGCCCCCACGAGTTGATGATACTCAGTGGGATTTCCCAAATTGGGCCTAGTAGCACTGCCACACAACTTCTTAAAGTTGAGTTCCATCAGAGTAGTCACCGACTTGTAGTCCACCATCCTGTTCCGTTCAGTCACCACAAAATATATTTTCTCTGGAGAAAAGAAAATTCTACCTGATTTTGAAGTAAACCCAAGCCGGGAAATAGGGGTGCATCGGCCTTAGGTCCTTCATCTTAAACTCGTGCCAGGTCCTCTCAACATTGATGTATTTACCTAGAGGTCACATCAAGTCGAAGAGATCACCACATAGAGAACCAAAATGAGAGGTTTGGTCATCAAACTTAACAATGTTGACCAACATCATTTTGGTGGTGCTTCCGCCACCGTTAAAGCTATCGATCTTCCATACTAAGTCTTCTTTAAAGGGCTTGTTCAACCCATAGAGGGTTTTTCAACTCGCATACATGTGGTCTTCATTCCCGAACTCTAACCTGTATAGCTGTTCCACGTAGGACCTCTTTCCTCACTGAGCCATGTACACAGCACCACATCCATCTATCAGAGACTGCACCTTATGGTTGTGCCATGGCAATGATCGAACGGATGGTGGTGTAGCGGGCAACAGGTGCCAATATTTCATCATAATCTATGCCTTCCTTTTGAGAGAAGCCTCGAGCAACAAATCTTGCCTTGAACTTTTCAGCACTTCCATTGACTCCATGCTTGATCTTGTAGAGACATTTCGAGGTGACAACAGATTTGTCCTTCGGTCTAGAGACCACATCCCAAACATCATTCTTCATGATCGACTCATATTCCTCATGCATAGCATCCTTCCAAACTTGATGCTTCACAGCTTCTTCAAACATTCCAGGCTAAGATTATACAATAGTGCTCATGGCTGCTAGGTATCCTTAGTACCTATTTGGTTTCTTACTTTCACGGAATGTTCCCCTAGGAGAAATATGTCTCTCGATATCTTCGAGAATGTCTCTAAGCCAAGAGGGTCTCCTTTTATTTGAAGAAGGTGGATCTATAGGATCCATCAGACCATCCTTCGATTCTTCCTGCTTTCCTGCTTCTTCTTCTTTGTCTTCCTTAGAGATAGGAAGATCTCTAACCTTCCTGAGGGCAACATCTTCATTGAAGGTGACATCATGACATATCACCACTTCCCTTTGACCAGGCACATATATTCTATATGCCTTCGAGGTTTCACTGTAGCCCACAAACGTTCTTTTCTTTCCAGAAGCATCCAATTTGCTTCTATTTTCTTTCGGCACATGAAAGTATACGGGACTTCCAAAATTTCTAAAATGAGAAACATCGCGCTCAAGGTTACTTGGGAGCGGGAGCGATAACATGCAGCGGGAGCGGGACCGCTAGTTTCAGAAGCTCCCGGTCCAAGAGCATTTCAGGGAGCGCTTTTTTATAATATATATATTTTTTATATTTTGATGCATATATGTCAAAAAAAGCATGTAAAATGATGAATTAGACATAAAAAACATAAAAACATAGATTGAACCAGAGGTATCTTTATCATTACCTCTAGATTTGCATAGGGATCTTTGTCATTAATATCACCCTCTAAGTATTCGCTCCGGGAGTGGGTTCGATAGGGGTGAGGCGCTCCCTTGCAACCTTGATCAGGCTTCTTACCGGAGAACACTTCTTCGGGATTTTGGCATCCAATGCAGAATGTGGCCATCTATTTTGAACATACACAGCGGTGTTGGCAGCTTCTCCCCACAGGAACTTCAGAAGACCTTGGTCATAAAGCATGGCACGGGCAGCTTCCAAAATGGCTCTATTCTTCCTCTCAGCGACACCATTTTGTTTGGGAGTAAACACAGTAGTTGTCTCCCTCTTAATGGCAGCTTCCCTGCAATAGTCATTGAATTCATTTGACTCATTCCGTTCCATTATCGGTCCTCAAGATTTTGATCTTCTTCCCTGTTTGATTTTCAACCAAGGCTTTGAAGTTGCGGAATCATTTGAATACTTTGTCATTTTTCTTCAAGAAGTATATCCATGTCTTGCGGGGGAATTCATCTATAAAAGTGACATAGTATAAGCATCCTCCCACGGATGTTACGGGCAACATACCAGATAGATCAGAATGAATCAGTTGTACAATATCAGAAGTCTTGGTGACACTTGAGGGGAATGGTCCCCTTGTATGCTTTCCTTCGGCACAACCCTGAAATACACCTTCATGATCATCTTTGAAATCGAGCATACCGGTGACCACTTTCCTTGCTTCGAGAAGGGCTTTATAATGAAGGTGTGCAAACCTCCGATGCCATAGCTCGAATTGAAGAGTTTTGTTACATTTCATGATTCCCAGTGGGCTTCCTCCAACTGGATAAAGTGTATCAACCCTGAATCCAAGAGTGAATGCTTCTTTGAAGTTCCTCTTCCAAATGCGTACCTTTCCATCGATGAATGCCACCTTGAATCCTTTGTCTTCCATTGTCTAGATAGACATTAGATTCTTCTTCAAGTCAGATACGTACAACACATCTTGCAAATGGAGGACGTGACCTTAAATTAGATGAAGGGTCACAGTCTTTGTCCCTTTCATAGGATAGGTGGCATTGTCTCCAAGGATAATCTTCAAATTAGTATCCTTTTTGTTAAAATTTGGGTACCAGAGGATAAGTGGATCCCTAAGGCCTTGATCTTTGGCCTAGGGAAAAGTGTCCAAATTTATTTGTACCTTTCTCCTAAAGCGACTTTATAAGTGGTAAAGTCAATCTAATTTAAAAGTGACTTTATAAGTAGTAAAGTTACATTCTAATTTTAAAGTGACTTTATTAAAGTCAATGAAAAATTAGAAAGTGAAAAAGTGACTATGGAAATAAAAGGCTAAGTGGATCTTTATTTAAGTAGGTGAGTTAAAAAATAGAAAGTGAGAATTAAATGCACATTTATTCTCATCCCTAGATCTAAATGCATCTCAACCATTAGATCTTAAAGTTACCCAAAAGGTCATTTAGGGTAAAAGGAGAAGAGAAGAGAAAAAGATCAATTCGGTCTTTCATGAGCTATTGAGAGAGAGAGAGAAGAGATATCAAGGAGAAAATTTATGAGTAGCGAGAAGTTGAAGGAGGGCAGCAAGGAGACTTTAAGCAAATCCATATAGCAACATTTATTGGCACGCATCCCTAGGCAGAATTGGTACAACAAGAGTTTGGCATGATTTCCAAGGAGGAAAGGCACGAAAAACGAGGAAGAGGGACAGTAGCTTCAGCATGGATTTCAAGGCAAATTCTGGGCACAAAAATCGAGGAGGACTGCTTAAATTTTGGCACAGATTTCAAAAAAAGGGACAGCAACTTCAGCACAGTTTTCGAGGCATATTTTGGGCACAGATTTCGAGGACTGATGTACAAGCTTGTACAATTCCATAGAGCTTGTTCTGGCATGTTTTCCGAGGCAATTGTATAGCATTTAATGTTGTTATTTATTGCTGTAAAAATTTATGTTTTGACAATTTGTTGATTGACACATTTTCCAAGGCAAAGTTCAAGCACGGAAATCGATATAAGTTGTAATTTGTGGTTGCTGGAATTTTACTGTGTATTTCAATTTCTCTGTAAAAGCATTTTCAGAAATAAAGAAGAGCTCTCAAACTGGTTTTCCCCAAGAGTTGTAGGGGTTTTTCCAGGGTCACATTGACCAAAAATCACTATCATTTTCTGTGTGGCTATTATATTTTATTGTGTTTTATTTTTGCATTTTCCAGCAGTTGTGAAATCTCCAAATTTGTGTTTTCAGAAAAATCTGTCATTTCCAAATTTTAGTATTTTTATCATGCTTGGATTTAAAACTATATGCATGGAGTGATAAGGAAAACCGATAACTGGAGTGGGGGTCGAAATTTCTAGATGGTATCAGAGCTTGGTTGGCTAAAAAGTGCAACTTGGGACAGCAAAGTGAAAATCACGACAAGTTGATTTTTTTACACAGAAAACAGAAACCTTTACCACAGATTTGAAATTTCAGTTTGATAGGATAGTGAAACATGTCTTTGGGTTTGAAGGTAGAAGATAGGTTGAATGGGCAGAGCAACTACAGTGCATGGAGGGAGAGAATCCTGAGCATCTTTGAGGAGGTAGAAGTCTAGGGCATTATTGTACATACCACACAGCACCCAGTAGCAGTACCTGCTAACCCTGTACAGTTGGCAGAGTTTAACAAAAAGAATACTAAGGCAAAAACAATGATTCTGGATGGAGTCAAAGATCATGTCAATCTTCATGTGAAAGGAAAGACTTATGCACATGAGATGTGGACAGCCTTGACCAGTCTTTACCAGAGCTCAAATGAAAACAAAAAAATGGTCCTAAGGGAGAAACTGAAGGCCATTAAAATGGCTGAGACTAATAGTGCTACAGCATACCTCACAAAGATCACTCCAGTGAGAGATGAGTTGGCAGTCGTAGGAGAGACCATTGCACCCACTGAGTTGGTGAGGATTGCTTTGAATGGTCTTTCCAAGACTTGGGAGAGTTTTGTGGATGGCATTGTTGCACGGGAGAACCTTCTCAGATGGGAGAGGTTGTGGGATGATTGCATTCAGAATGAGATCAGAAAGAACCATCTTGTGGCGGCCAAACAGAGGGAGGAAGATAACAATGTGGCATTGTTGGCAAGAGGCAAGAAGCGCAAAGCAAAGAAGCAAGCTTCCACCAGTGGAGGCAAAGGCAAAGGTAAAGGCAAGCAGCAGAACAAAGAGAAGGACTATTCCAAAATCAAGTGTTGGAATTGTCAAAAGATGGGACACTATGCTATTGTGTGTCCGGAGAAGAAGAACAAGAAGAGGAAAGAGAAAACCATGGCAGCTTCTGCAGAGATAGAGGGCTTCTCAGAGAGCTTTGATCGAGAGTTTGGGTTCATAGCTTGTGAGGCCACTAGTGCAGGATCGCCTGCCATACAGGTTCAGAGGGAGTCTGCACTCTCCACTACTAGCAGACCATATTCTAGCATTTGGTATGTTGACGGTGGGGCTTCTCGTCATATGACAGGAGTCCGAGAGTACTTCTCAGAGCTTTCAGAGGGTGATACTGATATGGAAGTAGTACTTGGTGATGACAGCATTATTAGAGCAGTCGGTGTGGGGGCATTGACATTTGATAGGGAACCCAAAGCTCCCTTGAAAGTGTCAGATGTTCTATATGTGCCTGGAATGAGGAAGAACTTGATATCTGTCTCAACACTTGAGGACAGAGGGTATGAGGTGCTGTTTAGGAGAGGACAGGTGCTTATATACCCTAGGGGAACTCCAGTTGATTCAGCTAGAGTGATTGGTGTGCACCAGCTAAGGTGTACAAGTTCTTAGTCCATCTTCTAATGGCATTGAGTAGCAGCATCAAAGACAAGACCGACAACAGATCTAGCAGTTCAGAATTGTGTGAGATTTGGCACCGCAAGATGGGGCACATGTATCATGGGGCCTTGATGACATTGCGGGAGATCACCACTAGTGTGCCAGATTTCAATTCTGATCACCTTGATGTATGCAGAGGATGTGCTATGGGGAAATTTGCCAAATCCCCTTTTCCCAACAATGGCAATAGAGCGACAGGGATCCTTGACTTGATTCATACCGATGTGAGTGGTCGGATGTCTCATGTATCCTTGAGTGGCTATGAGTATTATGTTTTATTCATTGATGACCACTCCAGGAAGACCTGGATTTATTTCTTGAAGACCAAGAGTGAGGTCTTCAAGCAGTTTCAAGATTTCAAAGCTCTTGTGGAGACCCAGACAGGTCGGAAGATCAAGGTCCTCGAGTTGGACAATGGAGAGGAGTATACCCTTGGTGAGCTTTTTTATTTTTGTGCTGAGGCAGCCATTAGGAGGGAGTTCACGGTTCCTTACAAACCCCAGCAGAACGGGGTTGCAGAGAGGAAGAACATATCCATTGTAGGGGCTTCCAAAGCCATGCTTCATGATCAGGGGTTACCTTTATTTTTGTGGGCAGAGGCCTGCAACACTGTTGTGTACTTGCAGAATAGGAGTCCACATCGTGCCTTGGGGAATGTGCCTCCGGAGGTGGCCTTTTCTGGGAAGAAGCCTAATGTTGGGCACTTGCGTATCTTTGGGTGCCTTACATATTCCTATGTCCCCAAGGAGAAGAGGACCAAGCTAGAGCTCACTGGAGACAAGGGCATCTTTGTGGGTTATAGCGAGACATCGAAAGCTTATCGGATTTATATTCCTGCGAAGAGGAAAGTGGTTGTCAGGCAAGATATGAAGTTCGAGGAGGAGAGAGCTTTCAAGAGGTCATGAGAGTTAGAGTATCTGGAGTCACCAGACCCTCACGAGCAGCTGAGTCAGTCACAGGGATCCGAAGGTCAGGGATCAGGAGGTACATCGATTACAGTGTCACGTCCATCAGTGAGCAGTGACTCTCAGAGTCAGGTGGGTGCTTCTTTGAGCAGCATGCAGAGCAGTCCACAGAGTCGTTCATAGGGTAGTCCACTAATGGACAGTTCGCACGGTACTTCAGCTTCTACAGGCACAGGTTCAGGCATGAGGTCAGTTGGCAGGCCTTCTGGAGTTCAGGCTTCTGAGAATGATGAGGATTCTTTCACTCCAGTGGGAGAAGTATGCTCAGGGAAGAGGAAGCCCAAGTGGCTTCAGGACACCTTGCGCGAGGCCCCACATCAATTGTTGGGCCAAAGAGACAAGTTAGAGAGAGTAAACCACCTGAGCGGTTATGCAGTTACATGGCATTGGTAACAAGCATTGTTGACTTTGAGCCTTCTAGTTATGAGGAGGCAGCCAGCCAATAGGTCTAGAGGGAGGCCATGAAGGAGGAGTATTCTTCTATTATAAAGAACGATGTTTGGGAGGTAGTGTCAAGGCCTGAAGGTAAATCAGTTGTTACTTCCAGATGGCTCTACAAGATAAAGCATGATGAAGATGGCAGCATCGAGAAGTTCAAGACTCGGTTTGTGGCGAGAGGGTTCTCACAGGTAGAGGGAGATGACTATGAGGAGACCTTTGCTCCTGTAGTTCGGTATACATCTATCCACTCCATTATAACGATTGTAGTAGAGATGGGTTGGAAGATCCACCAGATGGATGTGAAGACCACATTTCTCAATGGCTTCATTCAGGAGGAGGTTTATATTGAGAAACCGCAGGGCTTTGAGGTGCATGGGAAGGAGTCCCATGTATGCAAATTGAACAAGGCACTCTATGCCCTGAAGCAAGCTCCTAGAGCTTAGTACTCGAGGATTGATACATACTTGCAGCAGTTGGGTTTCACAAAGAGTGAGGCTGATCCGAACCTATACTTCATTGTGGTGGGTGAGGAGCCTCTCATTCTAGTGTTATATGTTGATGACTTGGTCATCACTGGTACAGAGAGACTCATTGAGGGCTGCAAGAGAGATCTTGCTTCAAAGTTTGAGATGAAGGATATCGACTTGATGCATTACTTTCTGGGATTGGAGGTGTGGCAGGAGGAAGGAAATTTCTTCCTGGGATAGGGGAAGTACATTGTGGATATTCTTAGCAGATTTCACATGGACGACTACAAACCCATGTCTACATCGATGATCACTAACTAAAAGAAGCTTCACACTTCTAATTCTAAGTTGGTTGATCCTACTCTATACAGACAGCTGATTGATTCATTGATGTATTTGGTCAACACTCGACCAGATATATGTTTTACGGTTAACACGATGAGTCAGTCCATGTGTGAGCCCAGGAGAGTGCACTGGGTGGATGCAAAACACATTCTTCATTACTTGCAGGGTACTATGGATTTTGGTCTAGATTATAGACATGGTGATAGAGTGAGACTGGCAAGGTACACTGATTCAGATTGGGCAGGTTGTCCTTCAGATAGGAAGAGTGCTTTAGGGTGTTGTTTTGGGTTGGGTTCGGCAGTTGTGTCGTGTCAATTTCTTTGTGTGGCTGTTATATTTTACTGTGTTTTATTTCTGCATTTTCCAGCAGTTGTGAAATCTCCAAATTTGTGTTTTCAGAAATTTTTGTCATTTCCATATTTTAGTATTTTTATCATGCTTGGATTTAAAACTATATGCATGGAGTGATAAGGAAAATTGATAACCGGAGTGGGTGTTGAAATTTCTACACTTTTCAATCAAATCAGAGAGGACCTCTTTATATCCAGTGAAGTGCCTTGAGGCACCACTATCAATCAACCAGTTATCCAGGGTGTCGGGAGGAGATGCAGCAGAGAGGACAGATATAAGAATATATTCATTTCTCTTATTATCAACAACATTGGATTCATCATACGTAGAGTTCCTTGACCTTTTGAAAGGTTGACCATTACCATTTCCATTTCAATCAGAGGGAGCCTTCCCCTTTCCTTTGAACCTGTTGTTCATTTGATTTACATTCCCCCTGAAGTTGTTGTTGTAGTCATCATCTCGAGGAGAGTCCCTTTTATTAGGGCACTCTTTAGCATAGTGACCAAACTTGTTACAACTGTAACATCTCCCCTTCCTTCCCTTGGGACCCGCTCTTCCATGATTTTGATTACTCGGACCAGAATTGTTCTTCTTCTTTGCACGAGCGGTGAAGGCAGTAGGGTCACTTCCATTCCCATTAGAGGGATCATCCTTGTCTCCTCTTGATTGCATCTCTTCAACAATTCATCAAAATTAGGAATTATATTATTATTGAGAATAGTAGTATTAAATACATACAATGGTCAGGGAAGTCCTCCAAGAGCAATGAGAGTGAGCTCTCGATCAGTTATGACCTCTCTAATAGCTAAGAGATCATTCTTGATTTCGGTGATCCTCATGAAGTAGGATTGGATGGACTCTCCATTGCCCATCTTGATGTTCTACAACTTGTTCTTCAAAAAGAGAATTTGATTAACATTGCTTGCCTGCACATGCCAACCAACTTATCATACATCTCCTTAGATGTGCCCAGCTCGAAGATATAAGCAACCAAGTGCTTATGAATGGAATCCCTGATGATCTTCTTCTCCTTGACTTCTCCTTTCTTGTATTTTGTTTTAGTGGCAGCCGGTGCATTTGATGGAGGCTCAGTGATCTTTCCCTGCACATAATCCATAACATCTTGTTCCTCCAATGTAAGATCCATGGCCATTTTCCAAGCATGATAATCAAACTTGTCATTCAGCTTGTCATCAAATTTGAAGTATGATGAGGAAGCCATTGACCTACTCTTTGTCTATTCAACTTTCAATGATTTCCCTTCTCACTCTTGGTTGGGCTTTCTCCTCACCTCAGCTCTGATACCATGTTAATTTTAGTTAACCATGGTATGTTCTATGCTTAAATCAATTTACTTCAATCTTTCTTGTAACAACCCATTCCTAATTGATAAGTAAAATAACATTAGCGAGTATACGACATACGCATGTGATAGCTACATATGCCTATATCGCATGCCCTGCACTAGTATTAAGGCTACCTAAGGGAGAATAACGAATTTAATATCACTATATATATTTTATCTCGCCATGATATAACGAAATCTCAACCGGCATGGGAGAGTGTTATTTAAGAAAACCAGATTATAATTTAGTTAAAATTATATATGGGTGAACTAATAAAGTAATAATATAATTAATTAAGGCAAATTAATTAAGATAAAAACAAACCTAATGCAAATTAAATTCAAATTAAGACCCTACATAAAGCCATCGCTTCTACGTATTTAGATAAGGATTCAAATTGGATATTTCATGCACTTAACCCAAAACCTTATCTCTAAGTTAAATATCTCATTAAATGCACATAATATCTCCTTAAATGCATACCCACCCTCATAAATGAGATGATATCTACGGGAGTTCAGGGCGGTGGAGAAAATTAATATAAATGAAAAGGATGTGAAGGAGGGGGGGACAGTCTTGGGAGGAAAAATTCTGCATTTTTGTCAAAAGGGAAGATTGAAGGATACTATCAGCATTTGGAAGGGAGTTTCACCGTTCTTGGGATTCTGGGCACGGGGGCAAAAGAGTGATCTTCTGGGTCTAGGATTGTTCCTAGATCGGCTGGGAGGATTATATTGTTTTGGTGATCTGTTCATTTTGTCCACAGCATCACAGGAGGAGTGCCTGAGGTGTGCCACCATTAAATCATCTGCTACATTCCAGGTATTTCCCATGTAGCTAAAATTGAAATTTCATTCCTGAACTGCATGAAATTGTATTACTACTGATTTATGTTTATATATGCTTAGATGTATTCCTGGAAATGATGTCTTAAATTGTATTCAGGGGAAGAATGATAGTTTGTAACAGTTGTCTTAATTAAGTATAAAAACTTGGAATAATCTTTAGAAGCAGCGGTGATTCCCTGTTAGTTGATTTAGGGAAGTCTTTCCCTCCAGCAAAAACTCTGAAAACTTCAAAGTTAAGTGTAAAATTTAAGAAATTAACAAAAAGGTCTCTACATATGGTATCAAAGCCTCGGTTAGAAACCTTAGGGACCTTATGAGCCCATTAAATTTCGTTTCTAAGTTTCTGCATGCTTAAACCAGTCTATGGTTATTTCCAAAATTAGAGCTAAGTTGTTTCTTAAATTAATTAGAGCTATGTTACAGATTATGTATAGCGTAAAAAGGGCACCCTATAAAAATAAGCAAAAGATTACCAACATACATACAGTCCAAAAAATAAATAAATAAATAAAAGCCAAAACAGGCAGCTCAGGATTACCTTGACATTTTGGGGACGAGCTAACAGAAACTGCAGTGCAGCATTACAAAAAAAAATGATAGTGTGTATGTCTCAGGTTACCTTTGTTTACAAACAACAGACGGTGAAAATGATAAGGCACAAAAACTTAAGGTTTATTATGACTTAGTTCTTCTTTAACTGACATATCGGATAGGAAGTTTTAGCAAGGTTTTTATTTATTTTTTATATAAATATTTGCAGTTTGATTGAGTTTCTTCTGTTGAAATGGGCTTTATACATGCATATTGTTCTCAGTCTCTAAAGAATTCATCTGGGTAGCTTTAACCATGTAGATTGAAACAGGAAGTGCTATAAGTGGAGGAAATCCTGTAGTATTGCAGGGAAAATTTTGCCTAGCTTTTCCTTTAAGTCACCAGGGTTCCAAAAAAATTTAATATGTTGTAGTGGCAACACAAAAAAACGTACTAACAATACTGTAATAATTTCAACAATATAGTTCAACAGTTCATCAACAAATAGAGGTCCAATACCACCCAACGTGCTATAACGAATTAGAGAATATAACAGTGCTCCAACAGGGAGTAATACTACCTATAATTCGATAGCCCTATACTTCAGTTCGAACTTCAAGTCATCTCACTTGACGCTGTAGGGTATGGGGTTCATTTGGCAGCATGAGCTCATGGAATCTTAATTCACACAGAATCTGCATTAGGCAGCATTCCACCATCATTTTCACTTACATCAAGAGAGAATTTAGAGGTAGCAGAAAAAAATAAAATAATAAAAAAATTAATCAACCTGTAGATGCACGTCGAGGGCTACGCCAGGTCTGTCCATGGGGGAAGGAGCAGGGCATGCGCTTTTGCTGCCGTTCAAAGCTGCACCCTCAGCTGCTCTTGCACCAGCATCTGATGCTGTTGATGTTGTACGTAGTGCTCTTATGGGAATAAGAAACAGCCTTGATCATGATCATAAGAAAGAACCAGAAGAGGAGCACTATGGAAAAACTTCCTGTTCTATTAATTGATTGTCGACATTTGAGCCAATACGTGCAGAGATTCTGAAGACCTCTATGATTTGGGGAGAACCTGCTTCAATAGGCAGCGAGACATTTGGATTGATCCACGGAAACCTACGCACGGCATTTCGAGAAGCTCTGCTAAAATTCGTTGGTGTAGCACCGCAACTAGAAGCATAACGGTAACAGAATCCGACGTAAATCTAAACCTCTCGAAATTGAACAAGTACTTGTAGGCAAACCATTTACAAGATTAGCTCCGGCTCTAAGGTGTATGGAGGAGTTGCAAGCACAGAAACAACTTCAACCTCACATTTGAGAACCAGTTTCGGCTTAAGTTGACAAAGTAAAGATCCCACAACATAAAATTGGAAATATTAAGAAACAGAGTCACGATATAATCTTAACTGAAAAGCGCTTTAATCTTGCAAATCAAGTTCAACCATTTATTCCGCTTTGTATTTGCTTTGAAGCCTCCAAAAATTGGCGTATGCCGCTAAGAGTGGCCAACGTCAATCCTCTGCTTTCGCCCTATAGCAATGCGTTCAATGGCCCCTAGTGGACCGATTCCAGTCATCTGTGGCAATGTATATCCTCAAGCCAGTGCAGAAACTTAGCCCTTGATCTTTCTCGTCACGATTTCCCCAGGCTGGATGAGGCTCACGCCTATTTGAGGGGGGGGCGACAGGAATATAAATAGTGTAACACACGATACATCTGTTGATACAGATGTTAATACCATTGTTAAAACTGATAACCGACTACACCCACGCCACACAGCGGGACTCGTGCGTACGGGAACTCTTGGCACCAAGGCTAAATCATTCACAGAGGTGTCGTGGTCGGGCCAGGGGTATATGTCATATGAAAACCACATTAAGCCAAAGGTCTCTACATATGGCATTAAGTCGTGGGTTTAAATAGATGTATATCATTTCGTTAAAATATATGGTAGGGTTTAAAAATATAATATCATGGTGCGATGGCATATATATATATATATATATAAGGTTGGCAAACGTTAACCAAAGGTGGATATATTATATGCGCTAAATGCAAGGGTTCCGAAGTGATAATTGTGGTGGCTATTAAAGATCAGATAGCGCACATATTAAAGCTCGAAGGTTTGAATATCATATGGTGTATTATTAACGGTGGAAACTTATCCCAAGCCCAGGCGCATAATGTGCGATTTAATATTCCGTTGCAAAGCGTATAATGGGATGGAGGTCGGACCATAGCCTCGACCAAAAGCTCGTGATGTAGAATTGGTTGAATTTTAGGAAACATTGATTTTATTTGAGGTTTGAAGTTTTGAACTCAACCATTTGACCAGAAATGGTTGTTAGCTAGTTTTTGGATGCCGGGGGAAGTCGGCAGAGTCTACTATCTCCTATATATTGCTTTGAAGTTTCAGGCTATAACTATAAACAATTAGTTCCTATGATACTTTTGAGAATTGAAACGGATATCCTCTGTAAAAATTGAGGGCAGTGTCCACAGAGCTGTTTGTGAACTAAACTGTCTCAAAATGTGCATTTTGATAGCAAAGTTCACTTCATGCTTTTTAATATTCACATTCTCATCATGGCTTGGGAGGTCCACACTGGCCTTGTTTTTTTTTTTTTTTAACTAAAGCAACATGAAACAGGCATGAATCATTCTTTAAGATGAAATGAACAGGGAAATCATAAAATCAACATGTGGCTCCATTATTGTCCCACATATTGTCTTGGCAGAAGTAACCTGATATTTCATGAAATGTTGTTTCAGGCACATGGGACAAATTCATTCCAGTCAGTTAAATATATCTTTCCCTGTTTCGGTGGGCCTTGGATATGCTTCCAGTTTGTGTCTTGCATTTTCCCTTAAAATCTGGTCTTTCCACTATATCAGTTGAATGAAAGTAAGTTTGTATTCAATATCTACCATTAGTGGGCTTCCTGCGCTAGTCTCTAACTGGAAATAAACCATTTACTGCGATTTATACAGCCCAAAGTATAGGTTTCATACTTAGTTTAAGTTGCCCTTTTTGGAGTAAGAGAATAGGCCAATGAAGGTATAGCACTGTTTTCCAAAGGAATGGGATACGAGTTTCCAAGTAAGGTCAGATAAGCTTATAAGTTATAACAAGGTAGAAGTCATGGTTCAACTCTGAGGTGAACAAGAAACCAAAGGTGGAAGCTATAATAAGTGCCACTGTTCTTAGGCGTTACTAGATTGAATTAATTATATATGTTTAGACTTTAGAGCTAAAGTTTCAACATTAAGGATTTAGATATTTCTTTATCTCAGCCCTTTACTCAATCTGTATTTCTAAAAGTCAAGGCGAAATGAAGATTTTCAGTGGCGCTTCCATCACACAAAAAAAAAAATTTGATTGATGACTAATTGTTGACTTATCGGTAGATTCTAGACTGCAGGCTGTAGAAGTTGTACATGATAACGCATCATACAAAATGAAATGCTGAATCAGGAGTAGGGGCCTATGATCATAAAATATGCAGAGTTTATGACTTCTAAGACACATTTGGGTTAATATGTAGATATTTGGGTTAATATATATATAGCGTATGGTTCAAATGTATCATTTGGTTTGAAAAAAATATATATAGTGTATATATATGCCCCACAATGTTGCTTGTAAAAACGTACAGGAAATAGTCTCCAACAACCTTGGAAAATTTCTGCTCGAAGCCTCTGGCTGTTGCAGGGTTAGAAATTACAGGTTTTCATATCCGATAAATGAGAATTTTGTTATAGAGGATGGCATTCCCCGCTCAAATTGTACAATGGAGCGCCCAGAATTGACACCGGAAGAAGAGAAAGCAGTAATCAGGGAGAGTACAGAAGCTACAGAAGCCAACATAAAGGAGGGCGACACATATTACCTTCTAAACTTCAGATGGTGGAAAGACTGGTTAGATTATGTTTGTGAGGATTGGACTAGCACAAGCAAGGACACTACTGTGCACCATCCAAAGTCATATGAGCATTTGTCTACTATTTCGACTTCGCCAAAAATGCCTGCCAGTATTAACAATTCAAATTTAGTTGTGCATGTCAAGTGTGAAGACTCTAATGTGGAGCCCGAGCTTCATGACACGTTAATGGAAGGGCGTGATTACATTCTGTTGCCACAGAATGTGTGGAGGCAGTTTCATAAATGGTGAGTTTGGACATTTTCAGTTTTTTTTTCACTTCAGATCTTAATTTAACATGAAACAATTCGCACAAATCATGAGGTCTAGGATAACAGATGCCAAGGCTGTAACTAGTATATTAAACATTTATCTTGAATTAGCATGTTGTTTGGTGGTTCAGCATTTTTCTTTTGAGTATTATATTAAATTTTAGATACATTGTTATTCATAAAACATCTATAAAACCAAAAATGCTAAATCCTGCCTCTTTTCACTTGACTCTTGTCCAAACATGCTAAATCCTGTATTTTGCTAACCATTTGTGTTTAAACACAACTGGGAGCCTTAGCATGTAAAAACAAGTCTGTATTCTTAGCAGAGGTTGTGCTACCTTGCAGGCCTTGTTGCATCAAGAAACTAAATTGGCTAATCTGAGTTTCTGGTATTTCATGGAATTAATAGCAATTGCTATGTATATAGACATCTGGATGACCATGGTGTATATAGGATCTATATCAAATTGTTAAATATAGAGAGGTTTTATTTCGTATGTCCACATCTTG
Organism: Pinus albicaulis; assembly: GCA_034641835.2. Classification (NCBI taxonomy): domain Eukaryota; kingdom Viridiplantae; phylum Streptophyta; class Pinopsida; order Pinales; family Pinaceae; genus Pinus; species Pinus albicaulis. Next base: position 781,166,677 of record CM076581.1, read on the forward strand.
GTTATAGATTGAACACGTATAAAGCAAATCTATTGACTATCATAATTATATCAACATTAATAGAAACTATGAGAAGTATGACTATTGGAGCAATTTTTGGATGTTGGCAATCACATGTGAAATATGGCAATCATAACTATAGATATGAATGATCCTCAGATGTTTCCTTTTGAATTCAAGAATCTGGTGCAGAGTAACTGTGTTGGCAATGACTGAAAAAGTAAAATAAACTTGGCATCGACCAAAAACTCTGCTGCCTATCAAAAACTCACCATAGACCATTTGTGGATGCTAAAAGTGTGATATACCCTATATTATAAATAATATATGCTATATAATAACAATAGATAATATTATCCTTACACAGGGATGTGTTCCTACAGGTTTTGTAGTATAAAATTATAAATACGACACGTGTATTTTCACATCGACCAACATATGTTATATTCAGTATATTCCCTATATGTCTTATATTTTACATGCTTTATGCAATAATATTCAACTTAGGTTGGTACAAGTGGTACAAGTGAATAGGTTAGAGTGCCATATCTAAGGAGTATATGTGATTTCAAGTTTATTGCATAACTTACTCATACTAATCTGAGTGAATAAAGTTAATTAGGTAAATGCTTACTATTGAGATATTACTCTTTCTCTCTAGTTTAGCTGATCTAAGCTCATATAAGTTGTATTAGTAACCTTGTTGTTCTATGTATTAAATTACCTGAATTACACTTGTACTTTCTGACTAATATTAGCCCAATCAAACACTGTTCTTACTGTCCCTATTGATTCACCATGTTTAAATAAGTTACCAGCTTGTTCAACATTATGGATACATGATTACTTAACTAGTACTTATTATTAGAATGCTTGATTACGATATTCCCATTACTTTGATTAGTAGTATAAGCTTGTAGCATATTGCTAGTACAATGGGTTTTCTCATTTGTGTTACCTATTCTCTAAGCTTTGATCTGAATGAGTACCACCATCTCATATGACAATAAGGATACAAGCTCATGTTCATGGAATAGTGGTGACTCTATCCTCTTAATGACCTTAGTACTACCTATCTCTACCAGTGACCGAGTTCCATATCATAGATTGACTGTATGACTCTATGCATATAGATGAGGTAAGGGAACATTCACGGTGCTCATATAGGAGTAGTTAGGCATATATGGATACTAAATGCATAGTAATTATGACTTCATGGGATTTTCTCATAATAGAGCTTATCATAACAGTGTAATGGGTTTACTACTACATATATAAGTGATAAGATTGGGATAACATAATCATTACCATTACTTGGTGGTTATACTATCTGCCAATTTGTTCAGTACCATTATGAGATTAACCGTGTTCCATATCTATGGGAACAAAAGGGAAGCGATAGGATGGATACTCACAAATGGCACTCATTATCTAAAATACAGGTATTCTAATAACATACGTATCTACTCATTACTAGTGCAATAACTGTGATCTACTTGATTCTGTTAATTACAGCTGTGATTATAACAATGGTTATAATTAATAAGTATTCATAATAAATATTGATCAATAAGCTTAAGCAACACGTGTATTTGGTAATAACAAGGAGTGTATAACCATAATCAGAGTGAGTGCAATATATGGGTGACATTGAACCGCATGCTCTTCATAGCTTACTAAGTATTGTACCATATCTATTTGGATTAGAGCTTACACATAAAAGCATGGTTACAAGTGCTCTATGTGATCCCGTAATGAACCTGTATCGTATATGTACTAAGCTCTTTTATCTCGTGTTCATTTACTGGTATATCATTGCCTATAAGCAAGCTCCATAATAGAGAAGGTGGTAGTGACACGTATTATGCCTAAGATATCACCCTATCTAAGTAGTTAAGCTAATCACAGGTCGTAACCTCATATCATTCTAGTAATCATGCTAACTTAGTTTGGCTGAATAGGGTTCCAATCATGACCTAGCATGTAGTTGACCTGTATGTTTCCACATCAATAAGCTCGTACATGTATCTGCTTTAACACATTACGTTGTTTCCATTACTATTAGTAACACCTATACCATTCACTAGTTAAGTATGAATAAGGATAGAAGTAATGGCAATCATAGGCTTGATAAAGGTTGAATCCTATCTGATATAGCTTCTACTCGTATATAAGAGAGACCACCTTGCTTCACCTATTTCACGTAGTATGTTTAATATGGAAATAGCCATACTTGGCCAATAGTAATACACAAGCTTGTTATAAGATACTAGTAGTCAACATGTTCGTAAGATCAGTATCATATAAGCTATACTATTCAATGGATTCACACTGGTTAACCTTTTATAAGGGTAATAAAAGCTCTATTAGTATAGAGGTTCATTTCTCACTATGTTTACATAACAAACATGATAGTATTGTACGAATATGGAGTTAAGGGTAAAGGTTCCACATTCTTTATTAACATGTCACTATCTTCACTGATTCCCATTGATTTTATTAACTAGGAAGAGTATGACATAATCAATTACTAGCCTAACTTACTAGTCATGTATAGAGAGTGGTCACAGCTTATCCATGAATTTGTAAACTTTATTTTGAATTATCTCGTAAGAATGAATTTTACTTCTTGTTACATGAATACCCAGAAAGAACAGATGTTACTTAACTCTAGTGATACTAAATATATGCTATTGTTTGACTTTACTAGGACAGGGATACCAACATGCCTTATGTCATTTAAATTAACATTGCAAGAATGTGAAATCATAGATTAAACATTATAGATGAAACTATCTGTCAATTTATTTCATTGCATTTCAAATATGATTCAAGGAAAGGAAATAGAAGAGTAACTACATTTTAAAAATGAAAATACATGTTGGTATACAGACTGAAAATAGTTAAAACAAATGCATCATAGATAGAACATGTATGAACTAAACGGAAGCAGTATCTAAACGAAAAAAAAATTGTATTAGACATATTGATACATACATGGACAAATGTTTTAAACCAAGTATGATATATAAGCTCTAGTATCAATATCATAGATAGCAATATATTTGGAATGTGTGGAGATTGTTATATGGGTAACAATTTGTTATGAACCCTATAGATGCATATGTTATAATGTGGGTACGAGTGTTTACATTGCAGATTATATACCAGTGATTACTTCGCAGAACACAGGTTACCGAAACAATAGACGTGATGACAGAATCCCCAGAACGGTTGAGACTCCATGTGATTCCATGATAAGGTGTTGACCCTGGTTCTACTGGGAGGGGTGGAGGTGTTGCCCACCGTTTATCCTCCAATACCTGGAGTCATGGGAGGACTGTGCGAGTCACGCTCCCCTAGACGTGTGATGATGACTGCCGGATGCCTACAAGCATGTCAGGTCGATGTAATCGACGCTGATATCCTTAAGGTCTATGAATGCATCAGTAAAACTGATCCCATGTCATATTCCTGTAGAGGACGGATAGGATGGGAGTGGAAGAGATTAGGAAGGATAGGATGATTTTAGAATAGTCTACAAAAGCGGTTGAGATGTGAAGTAACAAATAAATTCAAAGAAAAAGAAACATGCATATTCAAACGAAATTCAATCTTAAAATACAAACCTTCTCACGTGTGCCCTAATCTCTAGAAACATGATTATGGATATGAGTATATGAAGCCCTAACTTCGGGACGAAGTTTTTCTGAAGGGAGGAAGTATGTAACAACCCATTCCTAATTGATAAGTAAAATAACATTAGCGAGTATACGACATACGCATGTGATAGCTACATATGCCTATATCGCATACCCCGCACTAGTATTAAGGCTACCTAAGTGAGAATAACGAATTTAATATCACTATATATATTTTATCTCGCCATGATATAACGAAATCTCAACCGGCATGGGAGAGTGTTATTTAAGAAAACCAGATTATAATTTAGTTACAATTATATATGGGTGAACTAATAAAGTGATAATATAATTATTTAAGGCAAATTAATTAAGATAAAAACAAACCTAATGCAAATTAAATTCAAATTAAGACCCTACATAAAGCCATCGCTTCTACGTATTTAGATAAGGATTCAAATTGGATATTTCATGCACTTAACCCAAAACCTAATCTCTAAGTTAAATATCTCATTAAATGCACATAATATCTCCTTAAATGCATACCCACCCTCATAAATGAGATGATATCTACGAGAGTTCAGGGCGGTGGAGAAAATTAATATAAATGAAAAGGATGTGAAGGAGGGGGGGACAGTCTTGGGAGGAAAAATTCTGCATTTCTGTCAAAAGGGAAGATTGAAGGATACTATCAGCATTTGGAAGGGAGTTTCACCGTTCTTGGGATTCTGGACACGGGGGCAGAAGAGTGATCTTCTGGGTCTAGGTCTAGGATTGTTCCTAGATCGGCTGGGAGGATTATATTGTTTTGGTGATTTGTTCATTCTGTCCACAACATCACAGGAGGAGTGCCTGAGGTGTGCCACCATTAAATCATCTGCTACATTCCAGGTACTTCCCATGTAGCTAAAATTGAAATTTCATTCCTGAACTGCATGAAATTGTATTACTACTGATTTATGTTTATATATGCTTAGATGTATTCCTGGAAATGATGTCTTAAATTGTATTCAGGGGAAGAATGATAGTTTGTAATAGTTGTCTTAATTAAGTATAAAAACTTGGAATAATCTTTAGAAGCAGCGGTGATTCCCTGTTAGTTGATTTAGGGAAGTCTTTCCCTCTAGCAAAAACTCTGAAATTTCCTAAAGTTAAGTGTAAAATTTAAGAAATTAACAAAAAGGTCTCTACATTTCTTATTAGCCCAATTCAATTTCCAGATATGCAATCACATAAACAATGACAGTAAATGCTGATAGAACATAAACAAATCGACAGAAGACAAGCCAAGATAAGAGACATACTAATTTGGCAAATGGCAGGGAAAAAGCCCAATGTGGGGACAGCCTTTGATCAAGTCTTCTTATTATCCTTCAAATTCAACAGAGAGAGAAAGTACAATTTACAGCAGTGAACAGGATGCCCTAGCCAACAAAGTGAATGCTAGTCAAACCAACAAATCAGCCTCCAATGAAGCTCGGTCAAACCCAGTTTAACTCGGCCTCCAATCACAGTCAAACACAACCCAAAACTGTCCTAAAATCCGGTCAACGCAATGGTCAAAGTCTGCAGTCAAACCTGTGGTCAACAGCAGTCAAAATCAACATGACTCCTCAATTTCTGTGCCTCCAGCTGCAGCTTCTCAAAATCGGAATTCTGATCCAATGCGGGGAAACCCTTTGATCAAGTCTTCTTATTATCCTTCAAATTCAATAGAGAGAGAAAGTACAATTTATAGCAGTCAACAGGATGCCCAAGCCAGCAAAGTCAATGCTGGTCAAACCAACAAATCAGCCTCCAATGAAGCTCAAACACAACCCAAAACAGTCCTGAAATCCAGTCAATACAGTGGTCAAAGTCAACGCAGCTCCTCAGTTTTTGTGCCTCCAACTGCGGCCTCTCAAAATCAGAATTCTGACCCAAAATCGAAGTCAAATAACAAGTGTTGACCCAAAGTCAACGTTGGTCAATGTTGCACAGAAACCCTTAACACAGTCCGAAATTTCCAACTTCTCTTTCACACGTGTTGAGGAGAGAAAAAGTCTCCTAAGGCTGTACGAACCAATCAGGTGAGAGGGAATGTGTGAGATGAGTTGATCTCCAAATGAGGTTTGTTTCTCTCCTTTTTATATCCATCACTGAGGGTGTGTGACACATCTTTTGGGGCTTGTGAGCCTGCATTACAATCTAGCTGACCTTGACAAATTGCACATGTGTGGAAAATAAATTCAAAATCCAACTTCTGCTCATCCAAACAAGATCATCTTTAGATCAATCTTGCTCCTCTTTGAAAGAGGAATCCAACAAAAATATCATCTCCATCATATGAGAAGTGCAACATGGAGTTTGGCCCTAGTTGCCAAATTTAACACCTCAGCATGCAAAGACTAGGGATGGCGAAGGCAGAAGGCCACCCTACTCGGTCATTATTCCTAATTTATATGCCACCCTTACACTCATTACCATGCACATTAGACAATAAGTTGTAGGGTCCCAACTTGTTTTTATAACACTGACCAATTCCAGAACCATCCACGGCAATTTGGCTAAAAAGGCTTCTCTAGCACGCCTCATTACTCCCTGTGGCGCGTGGTTGGGGGAGTTAATGCCCCACTTGTCCATCATTTACTTCTGACATCACCCCCATCAGGGAATTTAGTCATAATAATTAGTTCCAAAGAGTCAACCATAATATTGAAGGAGAAATTGTTGAAGACTATGTCCACTTGCTCTTCCTCGCATATCTGAACTCTAATCATTGACGATTGTTTGACCAACTTTTTCATATCATCCATCAATATTCCATCAATCATTCTCACATCTGCATAACAGTGTCTTGATATTGTCAACTAGCCAATTTCTTTCTCTTGCACATGCACATGCTCGCAAGAGACCCTCATACCTCCTTTTTCATCTCCAGCCATACACCCAATACAAACATCATATAATATTAAAATTATAATGCATTTGGCATTTTTGTTCTTCCATTTCTAATTAGTTACACTACTCAAGTTCTCTACAATAAGCAACCATAATTCCAAGTCAACAATGTATGATTTCATGTGAATTACCCAAATGTCAAAATCATCTCCATTTAAACCCTCAACCACACAGGTCTTTGTAATCACCATTGGCTCCCACTATATTAACATAGAGTTCCCACTTAAATCATAGTTGTCCGAACAAGTCTAGAATAGATGCCCACAATAAAAATAGATAATTGCTATAGACCTAATTTGAAATAAAGCATTGAACTATACATTGGTACCACTTATTAGATTCAAAATACCACTTTAATACATATTGTTGGAGTTTAAATGATTTGCAAATTGTCATGGATATTCCACTAGAATAGTTCATCACAATAGATCTTATAATATTCTTGAAGCTTTTACTATGGAATGTTTTATTTTCGATTGCGTATTTTTAATATTACTAGTTTAACATAAAAATCACTAAAATAAGATAAAACTAGAAGGAAAGAGACAAGTAATATCACACACCATCCACACACTTAACACTAGATGTATTATAGGAATTCGGAAAACCCAATATGGGAAAAACCCAGCAAGAAGATCAGGCCCATGCTCTGCTCTTTCCTTCTCAATTATGAAATGCAAAAACAAACAACGGGGTCGTCACTTCCTTTGTTCTGCTTCAATATCTCATTGTCAATGCTCCTCCACTGTGTAACAATACTTAGTAAATAAGAATGGAAAACCCTTTCTTTCCAAATGACATAATATTTAACATAGTTCAATAGTCATCTAGGTTAGGGTTGGGGTTTTCGCATGAACCCCAAATTAATGTTATGGTTTTGGACCCTATATAATCTTCTTGAAAGTCCACACATCACTATCTCCACATGCATGAGCAATGGAAGTTAACATGGCATTCACCCATGTACAATGGTGGTCAATAAGATAGGTCAACTTCTGAGACGAATAACTCCCACATATGAACTCTGATTGAGGTTATATTTATGTCGTTGGAATGCTCTTGAAACATAGAACAACATTAAGAGGTTGAGAGTTATGCTTGCAAAGTTTTGACCCCAAAAACAATTGTTTAAGACCACAAATGGGTTTTGAAAGGTTTGGGACCCCAAACCTCCAAAGCGAGACCTGCCCCTAAAATGTGTCATACAAGCCAATAGATCCAATTTTTCCACCAAGAAAGCACCAAAATATACAAACAGTTATACCTACCCATTTAGGGTGGCTTTTCATCCCCAAAATCTTTTATTAAAGGAAATGAGAAAATTTTTACTCTACCTTCACACTAGAGTATCATTTGGCCTTGCTTAGAAGTTTTCCTTTTAGCGCAACCTTCCAAAGAAAATTCTAGCCATTCTGGTTGCTTTGGACTTTTTTTTATAAAACTATATCTTTTGCTAATTCTACCTGAGCTTCTATTGCTAAGTCATCTACAGTAGGTAAGGCTTGTTCATAAATTTTGTGATTCAATGTCAAAGACTCGGAGTTTCAAATTCTCCACATTCACTACTAATTAAATGTGCATATATGGGGATGCACTGAATCTATAGGCATTATCACCAACCTTCTCCAACACTTCAAATGGACCATACAATGGAGCCTTGATGTTCTTACCAAGACCTTGTAGCTTTTCTTTGTTCAAAATTTCAAATAAAACCAAACTCTATCTTCCACCTTGAATATTTTCTCAATCCTATGTTGATCATGTCAAGCCTTTTACTTTTCTTGACTTCTTCAATGTCTCTTGTTCTAGAAAATGGATCTACCTCATCTTATCAACAAATTTTTCATCTTTCAACGCTCCTCTTGCAATATCTTCCCTCAATCCTCCTTGCTATACATATACATCTAAAGGCAAAGGTGGCAAACACCCAAAGCAAGTTTCAAAGGGGACTTATTAGAAGAAGTGTGGATTGCTCTATTATAAGAGCGTTGAACATAAAACAAATTTTCATACCATGTCTTTGGACACTTCTAATTGTAACCCCTCAAAAGTTGAACCAATATCTTATTCACTACTTTTGTTTTTCCATCTATCTATGGATGGAAAGTTGATCTTTTCATCTTGGTGTCCATCTTCTCCCAAAGTGTAGTCCAAAAGCCACAAAGAAAACTAGCATCTTTATCTAAGACGATGCTCCTTGGTATCCCAAAATGCACCCAAACATTTTCAAAGAACATTTGTTTTGCATCTTGTCCCTTGATGATATTGTTACAAGGCATGAGAATGTACATCTTGCTAAACCTATCAACTACCACAAACATATAATCACGTCCCTTCTTGGTTCTTAGCAAATCACCCATGAAATCCATGGAGATGCTCGTCTAAGGTCCAATAGGTACAGGTAGGGGATGGTATAAACTCTGCTTTCTATGACAAGGTTTGTTGGTACAACAAAGTATGTATCCTTTACTAAATTGAGCTACATCTTCTTGCATTCTAGGCCAATACACATGCCTTTGTAAATTGGGAACGGTCTTCCCAACACCAAAATATCTTACAACTTTGGAGGTGTGGTACTCTCTAATAAGCTACAATCTTTCAACTATAGGAATGCAAAGCTTGTCTAGCTTGTCTAGCTTGTATAGCAAACCATCTTGGTGATGATAGTCAACTTTACTGTCACCTTCTTCTACACGAACATGGCCATGTAGCTACTTTGAAGTCCTCATCTTCTGTGTCTTCCTCTTTGTATGCAATCTGGGGTGAAAAGCCCCATGTACATAAAAGTTCCCACAGTTGTGATGTTGGATTTGGGTGGCCTGTAAAACATGTCTACCAACTTACTGGTGTTTCCTTTACTATATTTGATGATTAAATGAAATTGTTGTACTTGCAAAATTCCCATACACTTGTAGTGTCTAGTTTACTAAAGATTGCTCTAAGTATACAAATACTGTAGAGATTGACGATCAATATGGATGATGGTCCCCTTGCCCGTCAAATAGTGCTTCACTTCTTACTAGCTTGAACCAAAGCATAGAGTTACTTGTCATATGTAGAGCAGTTTAAGACTCCACCATGAAACACTTCAAAATGATAGTATATCAATTTACCTGCATACATCAAGACCACTCCGATAGCATATCCACTTGCATTCATCTCCACTTCGAAAGGCTTCTATAAATTAGGAATGCAGGAATTGGTGCTTAACTAATCTTTCATTTCAATTCATCAAAAGCTCTCTGATCTTTCATTTCAGTTCATCAAAAGCTTTATGTTGATCCTTTCGCCACTAAAAACACTTATTGTTGGTTGTTATGGCATGAATTGGTGCAACCAAAGCTAAAAAGGATGCAATAAACTTTCATAGGTACTATCTTACCCGAACAAAGCTCCTAATTTAAAATATTTAAAATATTGAAGCTTTGCAGTCAAAGCTTATTCTTGAGGGTGATCTTATTCAAAGCTTTGTATTCAATACACATTCTCCAAGCTCCAAACTTCATGGGTACTACAGATGATACATGACCCACAAGGTGAGGTCCTTGATTGAATTACTCCCTACTCAAATAAATGTTGCAATTGTTCTTCACTTCAGTTGCTTCCAGTATGGATTGTCTATACAATAGAATGTTTAGCAATGGGGAATCGAGTAAAAGTTGTATCTCATGCTCCACTTCCCCCATAGGTGGTAACCCTTTATACTCATGGAACACTTCTTTGAAAGTTTGTAAGAACTCCTCTAATTGATGTTCCTATGTTTTAATACATCCCTCTCGAGATGCCTTTACTTTTATAGATTCAACTCCTAACCAATTCTCTCTTGGTAAGAGTAATACAAACTTCCTACTATAATTGATCAATTCTTGGCTTGGTTAGCGCTTACAAGAGAAATTTTAGTTTTACCTTTGTGTACACTTACTAGTTTGCTATCCTCATGAAGATTAAGTCCCCCATATACATTTAAGGGCTTCCAAACATGACACCACACACATCAAGTGGTGTTATGTCTACCTCCACTTCATCGATATAATTTGCATTTATTGCAAATTTCATCTTAGAATACTAAGAAACCATGCGCTTTGCATCCTTGTTTACCCATACCAATGGATATGGGTGAGGGTGGTCATGAACTTCCCATCCAATCTTGCCAGCTAGATCTTTTGCTATGAAGTTGGCTTGTGAACTGAAATCAAATAGAGCATCCACCTTTATATCCTTGACCTAGATTCTAATATGCAAAAGTTTAGTCATTTCCTTCTCTTCCTTGAAATGGAGTATATTTAGATTCACCTCTTCCCGCATAGTGGTGCAAATAATCTTTTCATCCACCACTGAGTTGTTTCCTACCTAATTGCTTGAATCCATGGTTAGCGTATTCTTCTTCTTGGCATTACTTTTTTTCTTTGGATTCAACTCTAGATGTAGCTCCCAACACTTATCTTTAACGTGAGCATCAATATTACAATGGTTATGGTGGTTGCTTGGATGCTTGTACTAATGTACAGTCGTTGTCGTCTTCTTTTCCTTTCCTTCCCACTTCTTTCCTGCTTTGAAAGCATCTTTATAGTCTCTCTACACAAAACCACTTGGATGTCTTTTATTCATGCCCATATTCTCCAAATATTGTGCTTACACACAACCCTCATCAACTATCCTAGGTTTAAAGAGCATCACCTACTTCTACATAAACCACCCAAATAGTTAATGAGTACATCTTGGTTCTTAAGAGATATACCCAACATAATGACCATTTCTCTAAACTCAATGGTGTACTCTTGCACACTCTCCCCTTTCTTCTATTGAAAGTAATGTCACTAGATCGGTTGTCCCTTGAGAAACAATCTCAGGTTGTGTTGAGAGCAGTGCTCAAGACATTTAGCATAACTTTGAAATAAAATATTTGTTGCCCTTTTATTTTGAAAACCCCAGAATGTAATACATAAAACCCTTGAATCTTTATAACAAAATAAACCCCTCACAATGCCTTCAAATGATGAATACAAATGAACACGAATCAAATAGAAATGTTGGTGGAAAACTTTATGATAACAGGCTGCTAACACAGAATCTGCTATCTTTGGTTTTAGAAGAAAATGTAATTAACTAGAACTGACATTCAGAATAAAGGAGCGCATCATTAAGGTACTTAACTATAAATCACAATGTAATATTAGAGACCAACAGCTACATTACTTCATTCTAAGAAGAAATAAAACACATGATGAAACGGGAAAAACTAATTATACTCATCAATTTCTGGAAATTCTTCTGAAAGCTTTATTCATTCTCATAAAGATCAAGTACAAAAATTTGTGATACTCTAAGGTCCAAAACTCTAGAACCTCTTTATTCTTCTGAAAAAGTCTTATATACAAAAATCTCGAAATAGACAGTTATAAAACTGTCAACTTCCTAAACTACTTCCTTCGGACTATTACATTGAAAATACAAAATTAAAGTCTTCTAAGAAAACTAAATAAAAGATCAAATAAAACACTCAATCACTAAGCAGCTTGAGATTATGGAACAAAGGAGGCTCTTGTTTATGTATCGTTTGCTTGTGGAGACATCCACTCTTTGCACTTCCTCCACATGTCTACATTTGTATTAGGACAATTGACAAGTTTCACGTGTGCCATTCTGAAATTTGTAATCCTGGAATATGTTGGCCTTTCTGCAAATAAAGTCTTCATCATCCATAGCAGTTGAAAGTCTTTATGCAAGTAATTAACAATAGTGGCTCCCTTCAAAACAGCAGTCTTTTCATGGAAATTCCCAATCTTACTTTTTGCCTCCACTAGTAATGTCTCATATGTTTCCCAAGGGAATAAGTTTCTATGCTGATCCAAACAAGATGGTAGACCAACTGTGGTTCTCTTATCAAATAAAATATTAAACTTTGTTACTGCTCCTTTGACTTCATTCAACTTTTTCTCTGCAACTTTCCTGTATGAATTCTTAACAATCATCCTGTTCAACTCTAGCACACACTAGGTCCTGTCTTCAATTCTGAAGTCTTTCAATTCCTGTGTAAACTTAGAGTTTATAAAATCAATAAGTCTCTTAGCATACAAAGCTTTGTTTTGTGACTTTTTCTTATTAGTCACAATAACTCCTTCCAAGTCTCTAACAATACTCTTTTCCTCTCCAATAATAACAAGTAAATCCCATATATTCTTAACATTATCAATAATGTCAGTCCATATGATTTCCCTAGCCTGAATAAGGAACATATTCCCTTTCACTTTTCCCTTCAGTTCTTTGATCTCTTGACAAGCATTCCGGTAAACTTTCCTGTACTTTTCAGCATTTTCCTTAGTCATCTGTAGCTCTTGCTCTATCACTCTAATCACTTTGCATGCATCTTCCAAGTCCCTTTGAGTCTTTTTTAAATCAATCTTTGCCATCCTTAACTCGATCATGACTTGAGTCAATTTGGCAGCAAGGTCTTTAGAATCTGATGAAACAACAACAGTACAGACATGAGAATCTATTTTCTTTTGCAGCATATCGTTCATTTCTTTTAATTTAGAAGCTTGCAACGGTTGTTCTTTCTCTATTTCTACTTGAGCTACTTCTGTAGGCATTGGGTGTTCACCAATGGGAAGCTTAAGTTTCTTCTTCAAGGCATGAATCTCAGATTTAGCACTCTGCAGTAGTTTTTGAACTGCTGATTTATCATCAGGATCAATTCCAATCTTAATAATGATATTTTTTTAATTCTTCATTTTGTGTGGAATAGGCCCTTGAACTTTCCTTCTCCAATTTCAATTGCTTTACCACCTTATTTAGCATGTTTTCAGCCTTGGCAACAGCTGAAGTAGTCTTGTTCAGATCATTAAAAATCAAATGACCAGTCTGCATATGAAGGTTAATCTTATCCAGGAGGGGAATCTTCTTTGCATCAACTGTTAAATTAACAGTTCTGAAAGCAACAGAAGATGTTACAGTCATGGTTGAAAGATGAGAAAAAATTATCCTTAGTTGATCCTTTTCTAAATCCATTGCTGACAGAAATCTAGTCTGCTCAGGAGATATTTGAGCTTATGACTGAGATTCTATACTCTTATCTTCTTATTTCTTTCCTCAATATGTGAAAATCCCTACTTCCTAGTTGGAACAGAATCCTAGCATGTGTCCTCAGGAACAGGAGATGAGGGAGTACATGAAGTTTCCCCCAACTACAAAGAGTATCCTGGCATGGTTGATGAACTAATTTCATCCATTGTCTTTGCTCTCTTGGCTTCTTTCTCTATATCACCCTCCAAATCAATTATTTCTTCTCTTCCCCTCTTGAGGTTCTTCTCAGTGGGATGTGGGTTTTCCACTTCCATCTACACAGGTGTAAGAAACAGTCCTCCATTTGCCAGTTTCTCCACCTCTAGTCTAGACTCATGAATGAAAGGAGCATATCCATTTTCCAATCTGCGATTTGAAATTATATGGTAAGGGTCATAGGCCCATTTATCCCCCACCAACAAATGCATGTCATCCAACTTCATATGAGCTTCTTCAATTGCTTGTCTAGTGTTCACAATAAATGGGCCCACGGTCCTGGGCAACTTAAATAAATGACCCTTTTTAAAAGGCACAAAATGAATTTGATCTACATTCAGACTTTGCCTTATGAATTCCAGAGCAAACATTCTCATTGGAACAAAAGTAGGCAATCTAAAAGGTTCAACATCAGCCCCATATAACCTTATCTTTGTATGATCTTCAAAAGTAAACCAACCCCCAAATTTCACATATTTGCTCAATTGTAAAAATGATTGAGCTTTGGGCAACAGACAAGGTGCAGGTGACCCATTCAAAATTGAATATACAATTGGGAGAAAAGAAGAGGTGAAATCAAAAAGGCCTTCATCTCCCACTTCTCTCCTTACTATATCAGTCCAAAAAACAACTGATTGCTCATTCTTATTTACATCCATAACATTCAACATTCAACCCCAAGTGTGTGAAACTCTCCACATGACTATACAGAAACAAATAAGTAACAAGAGATGGAAACCTAAAACAACGAGTGAGGGATAGGTTCATAAATTGAGTATTCACATCATCTTCCAAATAAGCAGGTATATCCAATACTACCCGAGGCGTCATCATGAGGGAAAACATTCCCAAAATTGACTTGTCTACCATAGCAGTATCTTCTTTGCCCAAAACCTAAGCTAAAACTTGAAGAACTGGTTTCATATATGCAACAAAAAGATTTAACGAAAAATTATTTGAGTCCAGGGAAAATTGTGTTTTTTCGGGCATCAAATAGAAAAGGGTTTGAGCAAACTCAGGTCCAGGCAAATCTTGCAAATAATTGGTTAAAAAATCATCAAAAAAAACTCATGTATGAATTTGCAGAGGGGTAACAGAGAGACTCTCGAATTAAGATGGTAGAAACTTGAAAAACATTTTCTCCCATCTGGTTCATTACAAAGCATTTATGAGGGTACATTGACAAGACTAACCAATGGATAAACTCTAGAAACAAGTAGGGTTTGAGGAACAAATGCTGACAAAACCCCTGACTTGACTAGAACAAAGTAGACTAGACAATTGGACTGTTTTAGTAAAACATGCTGATAAAATTGCAGGTGGTTGACTGTACAGACAGTGTCGGCAATGTCGCCTTCGGTATCCATAAGGGGAATGTGGGTAGAAGACCCAGCCAATACACTTTTCTTTGCCATTTTAAAATTCAAACACAATTATGTGAAAACATTTGGTTCTGACGAGGCAAATGATGATTGGACGTTAGTACAGACATTGCAAACTTCGACTACTAGGAAAAATAAGTGGAAAGACAATGAGGAAAATCCCTTTTATAGATGAGGAGAAAATGCGATGGGAAAAACGTTGTGTGGGAGTGAAATGAATGAAAAGACAGAAGATAAGACAAGCGGAAATGACAAGCAGGATGACGTGTAAGGTGACGTGGAATGATGACAAGGCGGGCTCGCTCGCTGACGTCACTACGGGGGTCTCCATTGTACAGGAAGGCTTTCGGTGTTGAGCCCCCGCAGTAGATCTGAACAGTTCATATTTGGTAAACGTGAGGGAGGTCAACATCCTTGCAGAGGCACCCCTCATGATAACCTTCAAGTTGTTTGTGGTGTCGACTTTGCAGCATCTCATGAATAGTAATGCATCAACGATCCTGGCAGTATAACTTGTCACCTTTTTAAATCCGCACAATTTAGGCGATGGTCCCACTCTGATTGCATTCAACTACTCTGACAAATGCTTAGTGTGCCATTTATTCAAAATCATTTCTTTTTATACTTTGTACATCTATTATATTTTTTTTCTTTTCTTTTACAAAGAAACATTAAAATATACAACATATGAAATGTTAAAACAAGTCACAACAGGATCCATTGGTCCTCTTCATGTCTTATAGGGCGGAACTAGGACTTGGTCTCTTTTGCTCCAGCCCCTTTTGAATCATTTTTCAAGTCTTCATTATCTCATTTTCTTGTCAATTTCAACTTCTAAGTTAAAGCAAGAAAACTCCATGAAAAGTCCAAACTTGTTTTCTAGAACCATCATGAGAATGGCTATGTTGTGAGAGATGTTAGTGACTCATGCTTCCAACTTTGAAAATCTCTCTTCTAACTCATCCCATGGATTATTATTGGCCTCACCTACCATGGCTAGTGTTTTAAGACTTTCTACCAATTCCTGGGTTCTGAAACTTCCCACAAAACCCCAAAGAAAACTAATCTGGTATCATTATGATTTGTAAACTACCACAAATATTCCCCTCGAACAGTTCATCACAACAATCTTATAATATTCTACAACCTTTTACAACATATTGTTTTCTTTTAGATTGCAAAATTTTAATATTACTAGTTTAATACAAAACTTACTCAAATAAGATGAAATTAAAAGTTAAAACAAAAGAGACAAATAATAAGGCATGCCATCCACACAATAAACACAAGATGTACCATGAGAAAATCTAATACTATAAAATCCCATCTAAAAGGTAAGGCAATTCTCTACTCTTATCATCTTTAGTTATCAAGTGCAAATGCAAAGGAAGGGGCACCATGGACATTGTAGCCAATATAGTTGCTATAAGATCTTCTACTTTCTATTTTGCTTCAATATCCCACTTTTACTGCTCTACTCTCATATGGAACACTACTAAATACAATAAGAATGGAACCCCCTTCCTTTAGTGACCTAATGTTTGACATATAACCTAATAGTCGTCTCGGGTTAGGATTGTTGGAAAATCGATAGAGATGGCAGTTAAATGATTTTCCTCTTAATGACATTAACTTGTGATGTTTTCATGATTAGTATTAGATTTCTTAATTATCTTTTATGATCATCAAGATTAATACCAAGCAACAAAAGAAGAGAACACAAGATATAGGCACGATGCCAGGGCAAAACCCCCCTCGAGGGGAAAACCCAGTCATAAATTCTTCCTTTAATAGATTCAATATGAGACGACCAAGACCCGGACAACTAGACTCGAGACTACCTCCATCCATCAAGTCAACCTTGTCATGCTTCAATTCCATTACTCCTGTAGCAATCTTCTTCATACTTGTCCTTGAAGAGATCACCTATGCAACCAATCCGAACACTTTTGAAGCCACTGTAATAATACTGAGATGATGTCACTGTGGTGAGAGCACCGAGTCAAGGTCATTGTGATAACACTAAATCATACTGCAACGTGATTTCATCTCCTTCCTTCTGAAGTAGCACCGAATCTCTGAAAAACCTTATACGAACTTTCTGTGATCACCGAGATTCTCCACAGATATACCCAAAAATTTCTCTCTGAAATCCAAGCTTTTGTTTCATGAGAAATGCGAGCTTTTACACTTGTATTTATTGTTGATTCCATATTGAAATGAGCCCACATGACCAAGGTGAGGAGATGCGCCATTGTAGTGAGCCGACATAAATCATTTATTATTTTGAGGCTGACTTGAAGAGAATTCTTTCAACAAAAAGGAGACTTGGGTTTGATGGATGGAGGAGTCTTCACATTTTGACTTTGACAATAACCTAGAGCCTACAATGGAGGCTTGACCTATACATTTGACCCAAGCATGAAACCCATGGTTTAACAAGTCAAATAATAATAAAATTCTTTTTCATTTTCTTTTGACAAATATATTACATCTATGAATTCAAGTACAATGAAGATCGAACCTAGTTACATTTTCCAACACTCCCTCTTAACTAGGGAGGTATTCATATTTGCATATAATCACAGAGGTGCATCTAAGATCTCAACGCATTATCCATGAAGAAATTTAGGCACCGCAATGCCATGGACTAGACTCCTAACCAGAGAAATCTATCCACTGGTCTCTTAACAATTTAGGCACCACAATGCCACAGACTAGATTCCTGACCAGAGCAATCTATCCGAGTGGGAATAAGATGGACTCAAGCTTTCAGCCTCTCTAGGTACCATCAAGCTTACTTGCTAACCACTAACCCAAAGATCCAGGTGTGTATCCAAAAACAAAGCTCTATAATCAACACCACCTTTTCCAACTTTGGTACCTAGACATCAACACAAAGTGTCGGCGAGATGTCCTCCCAGGAAATGCTTCACTCACAAAGTCTAACCAATCTCTCCCAATCAAACTGATTGGTAACCAACATGCTATTAAAACCTTCACGAGATTCATTTGTACAAACACAACCCCAATCAATAATATACTTCCACATGTACATAATCAAATACAAAAGTTTGGGGTTGTTCTAGATGTTACTCCTTAACTCAGTAGGACTATCAACCGAATCTTTGACAGAAGATTCCTCGATTATATATTTTTCCTTTCCTACTTCTCATGCAACAACATATCCTCCGAAATTCATTAATCAAAACCAAGCTATGCCCTCCCTCTCAACCAAGAAGCATCTCTCCATCTGAACTCCCTCTTAATCTTAGGGAGATCTCTTATATGCAGGCTTCATCAAGGAAATCAGCTTCCTTTTTTCATCAGCGGAGAATTTTTCGTGGCTTCCAACCATTTCATCAGAGTTATCATCATCCCCATCATGCTTATCACATCAACGAACATCTTCACCATATTGAAGATTGTGTACCTGCACAACTTAGATAGCAAGTACAACCAAATCTATAGAAGCATGAAGTTAGCCATATCAAAATCACGGAAGCATTTCGACTTTATACATATCAGATACCCAAACTTAATTACAAACAAGAGACATATACATTTCAACACCTTGCTAGGGACTTTGTCATAAACCCTATACTACTTCATACCAACATTTATTTCATCTAGGGTTTCAATGTTTCTTCCAAAGGTATGACATACCTTATTACAACATATAGCAAACCCTAGAAACAATTCAGACAAATATAAAGCATTCAACACCCTTTCAAAATTCATTAGGGTTTCATACAAATCCTAGATTTCATTCAAAAGAGTTAATCAAAACAAATCACAGCTTATTCATTACCATAACAAGCTTCCACTAGGGTTAGTTGTAAACCCTAGATTTCTGATCAACCATCAATCACAATCAAAACTCAGATTTCAACAATCTTATACAAATCTCAGATTGGCATATTGTCATCATACATCAGAGATTTTTTTTTTTTACTTTTACTAAGGTTTACTTCCTAAGCCCTAGAATTATATTTCTACAATCTCAATAATCTTTATATATAAATAGATCTCAGATTGTTATATCACACGTACTAGAAAATTTAACTACTACTATGGTTTAGTTGCAAAACCCTAGATTTCCAAATATCATCATCCTGGAATCTCAGACAAGGACTTCCATTAAATTCTAAACTTATGACCATCAATAACAAGGTTAACACACATATCTAGGAATTCATAACCATTCATAAGCATATCCCGACTTCACAAATATCAATAGAAGTTAGACATATAACAAACTTGATTGGACTAGGGTTTGATCATACAAACACACACATACCAAGGAAATCATTGTAAGACTTTGTAAGGGTCTTGCTTACACTTTCCACCAAACCCTAATGAGCTAGGCTTCAATGTAGAAATATAGCAAACCCAACATTACCAGAACTTCAAAGGTTCGGGATTTTAGACCTTATCATTCCACCCTAACAAGTTAGGTTTTCATGATCAAAACAAAATCCCATATATGACATCATCAATAATACTTAAAATAGCATTTCGCAATATCTCTATGCAGCTTAGGGTTTCAGACATTCACACTAGCATACCCTTCGGTTAGGGTTTTCAGAACCTGTCTAAGGTTCTACAAAATCAGTTAAGAATATGAGTGGGGTGGCGAGATTTATCAAGTGATGAATCACCTGGAATAAGAATCATTAAGATTCAATATAGCTAGACATAACAATGTTAGTAATAGATTGTCAAATGAATAAACCTTTAATATAAAGAAATCAATGTACTATAGTTTAAGGCGTACCTTTGTTTCTTGACCAATCTAGTAAGGATTCCTTGAAGAGTTTTCTTTGTACTAGGCCAAGATCCTGTAATACATACTTACAAGCAAACCATGTGATACCAAGAATGTGATTTAATTTCTTAGGTTAGATTTCCTATATAGCAAAGGAGGATGGAATTCTATGAAAAGCCATTATTTCTCTCAATCAAGGATTTTTGCTGGGAATCCTAGATTACTTGTAAACCCTAGAGGGAGATGATTAAGGTTCTAAGAGTACACTCTTGATCTTAGACTAGGATTCTATAAACCAAAAGTAGAAATTCAAATGCTTCTATACATACCTTGTGATATCATACCTTTAATTTGATAACTTGTAGTACCAATACTTACTTGGTTCCTTGTACTCGGATCCTTTTCAAGTTGGTTCCTTGGACTATTAATTTTGATTTCCATAGACTTCGGATTCTCTATGTGATGACCGAGTTTTCTTCATGTGGAAGCATACTGCGGAAGCATATAAATCATCTTTCCACCAAGTTCGAGATCTTTGTCACTGTGGAGGCATCGAAACTATCTTTGTCTCATTATAGGAGTCTCGAAACTTCCTCCCTGTGGTAGTACTGAAGTACCACTATGTTGTCATCTTGTAATATCACCGAAACTGTGGTGACTGTGGAGGTACTCAATTGTGGAAATCCCTGATCCTTGTGAGAGTATTGTTATGCATAAAGACCTTCCAATTGAACCTTTATTACTGAGATATCACCACTGTGATAGAACCGAGTCTTATACGTTGTATTAGCATCAAGACACAATCATTGTAACACTATTGGGACTTCATCATCGCACCGAGACCACCGATATCTTCATTTGTAGAAGCATTGAGATAGCACCTCTTACTTGTAGAAACAACGATACCTTATCACTGCATTGAGATAGCACCGAATTCATTTGCAGTGGTAATACCAACATTCATGACTGTAACACCGAGATTGGCACAGTACCGAGATTCTTCTTGACACTAAAACCATCCTTCTGAAATGTTATCTGAACTCATCTCTAAAATCTAAACTCTTTCTGACATATATGCGAGGTCCTCATGTAGTAGCACCAAGACACCATTTCAGAGATCCCATCGAACTTACTTGATTGTCATTTATGCACAGTTCACTGTAATTCGTCCGAGCTTATTTTCAGAGGATGATCCGAGCTACTGTTCTGTGATAGAATGCGAATATCCTAGGCTTGTTTTCTTCAAGATATACTGAACTATTAATGATAATACTGCCTATGACCATGACCATAGCTTTGATACCATGTTGGAAAATCGATAGAGATGGCAGTTAAATAATTTTCCTCTTAATGACATTAACTTGTGATGTTTTCATGATAAAGTATGCATCTGAAGTGTGAAGGTTAGTCGTGGTCCTGTAGTGGCATAATGATGAAAGCACCCGAAGTATGAAGCTTGATAAAAAGGAGAGTTAGTCAAGGTTCAGTAATGACAGTTCGAATTTTGAGGCATCTGAAAATTACAGTGAAGGTAGACACCCGAAGTGGTAGCAGAGGTTCTGGAATAAGCTAAGAATCTGAAGCATAACAAAGCAAAAAGGATAGGTAATTCTACAACGATGAAAGAGGCTTACTTGCTGGAGGAAAGGAGGTCGTTCTCTTGGTCTTGGTTGTCTCACTATCGTATGAGTCTATTGAAGAGTTTGTGACTGGCTTTTCCCCTAGAGAGGGATTTTTCCCGAGCAGCATGTTGATTTCTCGTGTTCTCTTTATATTTGTTTGGCATTTGTCTTGATGATAAGAAAAGATAAATCGAAAGAAAGAAAATAATAATGAAACATCACAAGATAAGGTCATAATAAGAGAAATCAATTAACTAGCCACCTCTTTGGATTTCTCAACATGGCATCAGAGCTGGGAAGCCATAGAAGATCAATCATTGAAGAGTATGAGGAAATATGAATATCTCTGTGATGAAGCCACCACATCTCTGTGATTAAGCATAAAGGTTCAAATTGTCATCTCTGTGGAAATCTGAATGTCATCTCCTTGGAAGTCTAAAATTTGAATATCATATATGTGGAAAAATGCAAGGAACTTAAGTGACGTCTGAACCTTATCTAAACTTATTCTGTGTTGATTCTAAGCTCATGCATAATTCCGAGAAGATCCTAGTTACAATGGTAATTCGAACATTCTAAGTTGTTGCATAATAAGGTCCTAGTTATATATTTAAGTCTACATAGAAAGAATCACAGGCCAAAGATGCTATCACTCAAGATGGCACTGACACCAATATGAAGAAGACAAGAATCAGTGCATCTATATATGTTGAATAAGACTAAAACAATCCAACCCAGAAAGATGACTAAAGACGTGTTATGAGGAATACATTCAAATAGCAAAAATAAGTCGTTATGACAACATAAGAAGCAGTTTATATGAAGTCCTATAGCTGCTCTTTTCTTGCAACCCTTCTCTACAACATTCAACAGTTTGAGAGCAGCTTCTAACTCAAGTAAGTATTGTGATTTCTATGCTTTAGTCATCTAACAATGTGTTTACAATTTCCAAGGAGAGCATCAAGTCCTATGGAACATTGATCTCTCATTCAAAGAAGTTCAAGGTATGTAAACTTGAGGTACGAATATTTATAAGCTTTTATTATATCTAATCTTAGATGGTCCATATAATTCTAGTCTAGAACATACAAGAATCTTAATCCGTAGCTTCTAGGATTTATAAAGTAATCTAGATATCAAGAAAAATATAATAATTTGATTCCATCCTCCTGTGAAAATTTCTGAATAAAATAATACAGAAATCCTACTGCAATATATTGATTTACTTCTCCTACTTGTGATTTAATTATACAAGTTATTTTCAAAAAATACCTAAGTAAACACAACTAGCAGCCTACAAACATATAGATCATTTACTAAATATTACGCTCATTTGACAAAGTGACACGCAGATTTTTTGGACAAATGTCCCCGGAAAAACCCAATGCAGGAAAACCGGTGCAGAAGATATGAGGGTTTTTTATTATTAAGTTTTTTATTATATCTAATCTTATATGGTCCATATAATTCTAGTCTAGAACATACAAGAATCTTAATCCGTAGCTTCTAGGATTTATAGAGTAATCTAGATATCTAGAAAAATATAATAATTTGATTCCATCCTCCTGTGAAAATTTCTGAATAAAATAATACAAAAATCCTATTGCAGTATATTGATTTACTTCTCCTACTTGTGATTTAATTATACAAGTTATTTTCAAAAAATAACGAAGTAAACACAACTAGCAGCCTACACACATACAGATCATTTACTAAATATTACTCTCATTTGACAAAGTGACACACAGATTTTTTGGACAAATGTCCCCGAAAAAACCCAATGCAGGAAAACTGGTGCAGAAGATATGAGGGTTTTTTATTATTAAGTTGAATCTGAGTTCAGCAAATCTGGGCACCTTACTGGTTAACCCGACAGAGAAAAACTAAGATCTGCAGCAATACATGTTGTTCTAGAGACTGAAAACTACACTGATTCACACCCTCAAACGGGATTTATAGAACTCAGCCCTGTTCTGCCTCTAGAAACCCCAACACTGCTCTAAAGCTGCCTGCATCAGCCCTGCTAGCCTCTGCGTCCCCCTGTGCTACTCAGAAGGGGACTGCATAACCCCAGACTAGGTGACACAGTCCTTACATTGCCCTGGATGGTCTCTGTGTAACCCTAAAAGCCTCCTATTGCCTCAGCGCTACCCTTTCTGGGCCTACGTAGCGGCTAAAACCCTCTGCGTTGCGCAACTGCTGCGTAGCCTCTACTTCCTTTGCGCTGCTCCTGGTTGTTGCTTCTCTGCCTCTTTCTAACTCTTGGCTCCGGGATCAAATCATCACCTTAGCCAATATTACCCCACATTGCAGCTGAAACACTTCTGGAAATTCCTAACAAACCCACCCTAGAATTCCAGCTTAGTCTCTCTGCTCTGCCTCTGTGTGTGTGTGTGTCTCCAACTGACCCCCAAGCCTTTCTCTTATACTTTTTCGTTGACACATTAACGGTCGTGATTTAATCTCTTATCGACGGCTTAGATTAAAAGACTGCTCGATCCGCGTCACTTAGAACATTTCATCACATGTGTTTAATTAATTCACTTTAATTTTTCTAATTTCCCAAGTTAGACATAGGGTCCTCGTTAAAAAAAATAATTATTTTAATATCTCACACACTGGATGAAATTTCTCCAAACGCTTTCTGGGTTTTGGAGGTCTTGTGTCTCTTAGCCCCTGCACAAAATTTCAAGGCTAGAGCACACCCGATGCTACCCCAACACTCAAAATCTCAACACCTCCATGGTTACATAGAAGATCTAACCTGAGAAATTAAATCATGTTCTTGGTATCGCATGTTTTGCTTGAAAGTATGAATTAAAGGTACAAAAGATCACGGCTTAATACAAAGAGAACACTTCAAGGAATCCTTACAAGGTTTGTCAAGGAACATCACCAGGTATTTCTCAGATTGTACACCTTATAAAATTCCCTTAATAAAAAGTACATTCATCGTGTTTTGAAATTTGCGTTACATTACTAACATCTTTATGTCTAGTTGTATTGAATCATAAAGATTCTTGTTTAGGGTGATTCATCATTTGATAAATATACCCTCCTTACATCCTTGATTGTTCTTATAGAACCCTAAGTTAAGGGTATGTTAATGATGATGTGTGAAACCCTAGCCTGCTTAGGGTTATTGGGAAATGCTATTTGAAGTTTTTAACGATGATGTTAGGATTTTGGTATGATCATGAAAACCCTAACTTGCTAGGATTGAATGATGTTATCCAAGATCCCAAACCTTTGAAGTTTTGGTATAGCAGGGTTTGCTTTGCTATGTTATGAAACCCTAGATCTTTAGGGTTTGGTTGCATCTAAAAGAAAAAGCCTTGTTATGTCTTTAAACTAAGGGCCTAGGAATGAAACCCTAGGTATGTGTCCATTTGGTTGAAACCCTAACTTGGTATAGGTTGGTATATGTCTAATATGTTAATGTTTCCTGACATATGTTATGCTTATGTTTGATGATGAATCTCTAGATATGTGTTTTGACCTAATTATTAATGGTCATAAGTCTTATGGTTTGGAAACAAGCCCTACTCAAAGTTTGAAGTTCCACGATGATGTTGCTTGGAAAATCTAGGGTTCCATAGCTAAACCCTAGTAGTAATTAAATTCTCTAGTATGTATAACAATCTGGAATCTATGAATCTATTTAGTGATTGTTGAGAATTTGTAGATGGAAAATCTAGGGTTTACATCAAACCCTAGTAGAAGCTATTCATGTTGTTAAGTTGTAGCCTGTGATTGGTTTTTATTGTTGGAGCTCATGTATGAAATCTAGGATTTACATGAAATCCTAGTAGGAAGTCTAACATATGAATTATAAAAATTGTTAGATGCATTAATCTGATTTGCTTCTAGGGTTTTCTATTTGAAAGGACTTGTCATATCGTTCAAAGTAATGTTAAGACACTAGATATAATGAGACTGATATTTTGATTGAGCTATTGATGTGATTTAGGGTTTGTAACAAAACCTGGGCAAGAAGTTGTATTGAAGTATAGTCTCTTATTGATTATGCTTGTAAAGTCTAATGCTTTCGTTATTCTAAGATTTTGCTATGGCTAACTTCATACTTCTATAGATCTGGTTGTACTTGCTATCTAAGTTGTGCAGGTGCATCATCTTCAAGATGGTGAAGATGTTTGTAAGAGAAGTTGATATAATAAGCATGATGAGTAGGATGGAAGCCATGAAAGATTCTTCAATGTCATAAGAAGAAGCTGATCTCCCTTAGTTAAGAGGGAATCTGGACAGAAGAAATCTCCTCGATTGAGAGGGAGGGCATATCATAGTCTTGATTAGAGAATGCATTTTGAAGGATATGTTGTTGCATGTGAAGTAGGAAAGGAAAGTGTATGATTGAAGAATCTTCTATCAAAGATTCAATTGATAGTCCTACTATGATAAGGTTAGAAGCAACATCTAGATGTCTGAAAGACCCTGGAGATTTGTATTTGATTATGTACATGTATATTATTGATTGGGATTGTGTTTGTACAGGTAAATCTCTCGAAGTTTTGATAGCATACCGGTCACTGATCAGTTTGATCAAGGGAGATTTGTTGTTGAGGATTTGTGAATGAAGCATTGCCTAGGAGGACATCGGTCGGCACTTCGTGTTGATGTCTAGGTCCCGAAGTAGGGTAGGTGGTGTTGGTCAAAGAGCTCTGACCTCGAATACACACCTGGATCCCTAGGTTGATGGTTAGTAAGTAAGCCTGATGGTACCTAGAGAGGTTGAAAGCTTTATTCCATCATACTCCCACTCGGATAGATTGCCCAGATCAGGAATCTAGTCCATGGCATTGCGGTGCCTAAATTGTTGAGAGACCCTGGATAGATTGCCCTGGTCAGGAATCTAGTCTGTGGCATTGCGATGCCTAAACTATTGAGAGACCTTGAATAGATTGCCCTGGTCAGGAATCTATTCCATGGCATTGCAGTGCCTAAACTCTTCATAGTTTATATGTTTTGAGATCCTCCATGTACTTGTATATATGAATACCTCCCTAGTTAAGAGGCAGTGTTGAAGAATGTAACTAGGTTCGGTCTTTCTTCATTTGAATCACAATGTAATGTACTTGTAAAAAATAATTTATTATCATTGACTTATTAAAGCATGGGTTTCATGCTTGGGTCAATTGTCAAATAGGTCAAAGCACCCATTGTGTGCTCTAGGACTTTTTGTTGAGTCAAAGTTAAAATTATAGTTGGATGAAACCCTTCTTGAGCTCTTTAAATTCAAGAAAAGTGTTTAGTACTCCTTCCCATCAATTCAGCCTCCTCATCTAGTCGGCCTACAAGTCAGCCTAACCTTACATAAAGACACTTCTCTTCATATGATCATGTCGGCTCATTTTGGAGACATCAACGACAATATATACCCAGCTAAGCTCATTCCAGTTCGGAGGTAGAAAAGTATGTTTCGGTTCTGAAATTCTACAGCAAGATAGATGTCCGAGTTCTGAAGTTTGGCCGAGGTTCTGTAATAACACAGTGAAGTAAGCACCTGTAGTCTGAAGCCTAGCTGAGGTCCTGTAGTAACATTAAAAGGCAAGCATCTGAAGTCTGAAACTTAGCCGAGGTCCTGAAGTAACATGATAAAGCAAGCATCCGATGTCTGAAGATTAGCCTTGGTCCTGTAGTGACATAATGATGAAAGCACCCGAAGTCTGAAGCTTGACAAAAAGGAGAGTTAGTCAAGGTTCAGTAATGACACAGTCCAAAGTCTGAGGCATCCGAAAATTACAGTGAAGGTAGACACCCGAAGTGATAGCAGAGGTTCTGGAGTAGGCCGCGAATCTGAAGCATAACAGTGGAAAAAGGATAAGTAATTCTACAAAGATGAAAGAGGCTGACTTGATGGAGGAAAGGAGGTTGTTGTCTTGGTCTTGGTTGTCTCACTATCCTATGAGTCTATTGAAGAGTTTGTGACTGGGTTTTCCCCTAGAGAGGGGTTTTGCCCTCACAGCGTGCCTATTTCTCGTTTCCTCTTTCTATTTGTTTGGCATTAGTCTTGATGACAAGAAAAGATAAATCGAAAGAAAGAAAATAATAATGAAACATCACAAGATATGTCATAATAAGAGAAATCAATTAACTAGCCACCTCTTTGGATTTCTCAACAAAAAGTTGACCCAAAAAACAGCCACCTAAGGCCTCAAATGAACTTTGGAATGTTCTGGAATCTAAATCTCCAAAGTAGTACTTGTCCCTAAAATGGGCCCTGCAAGCCAATAGCTCCAATTCTGGATCACTGAAACAGCAATGCTTTCACACGCATAGCTGAATTCAGCCATAAGATTTTTACACACGAGTCAAGTTATCATTCAACAAGATTAGCACCCACTACACCATAATCATTGAATCTGTTGTTAGACTCAAACGACAACTTAAAAAGTGCCTGTGGATATCAACAAATATATATCTGAGTATAATGGTGTACTCTTTTAACTAATTCATGATGCCCAATAACAACAGAGATAGATTGAATACAAGATTGCACACAGTTCTACAATTATCAATAAGTACTACAGCAAATGCAACACCTAAACCCCTAAAAATCTGCTCTGGGAATCGACCTCAGATCACGCTTATTGATATATAGTAATATATACAATTTTCAAACTGCCCATGCTATGCAAAAGAAACACGCATAGCTGAATTAGAAAATATAATTTTCCTGATCTTTTTCTTCTATAAGAAAATATGTGATTTCCTACTCACTCTAGGTAAACCCCAACTGTTTTCTTTTTTACTAGTGTTTATCCTTTCTTACTGACTACTTAAATTTTCAATTGTTTTTTCCTTGGTTGTTGATCTATTATTTCGATCGCCTAGATATTAATAAAAATATCTCATCTTATCTACCTCAAAAAGCAACCAAATAACCCAAACTAACAAATATTTGGTGTACATCTTTCACTTTCGATTTCAGGTTTAAAAATACGTGTGGCACTTGCAACAATAAATTTCTTTTGCTGAATTAGAAAATGTTCAAAAACCAACAAAGAAAACATTTTGTAGTAAAGTAAAAAAGCTCACCGACGCTGTTCTTCATCATTAAATACTGTACGCTCTGCTTGAATTGCCTTTTGTGTACCCTTTTCTATTTCTTTCATCATTTTGCGCCGGTGGTATAAATCTAGGTCATAGTACCTACAAATTAATCATATCCACATTAATTTGACTGGTAAAAATATTAGAAAAGCAGCATTCATAAATAGTAGTTCATTGGCCATCTGTCATATATTTCATTAAGCACAATACTATCCTGATGACAATAGCATTAATGTTTTCAATTGAATTTCTCAGCAGTACATGCAACATTGAACATTCTCACAGAAACTTATTTACTGCATAATCTCACAAACCATGTTGAAAATATCCATATAAATGCCACAATATATCAGATTTTATCACAATCTGAATTTCCCATACTCACACAGTATTGCTATCTATTACCAGTGGCTAATGTCCTTGGGCAATTTTATTTCATACAACAGAATATTTTCATCATTGAGAGCAGTCAATGATTGATGAAAAAATCAATACTAGAAAAAGGTTGCTGTGGGTCTCAACATGGAGACATCAGAAACATTGGTGAAAAAATCAGCAAACCACAGTATGCATTAAACAATACATTTTTTTTTAGATATAAACTAACAACAACATCAAATAGGCATGTTGGCACATAAATGAAGACACACGAATAAAAATGATGTGGTGGATGCCAAAGGATACATCAAACATAATTGTGGTTACTAAATCCCGGTAGGCTTCCATTCAAGATTCAAAAGTCAAAGCTAAATATAAAATCACATCAAATATATAATAAATGTATATCATCATCATATATTTTTTGTGGGTGTGTGAAAAAAAAAATTGGGGAAGGGGAAGGGAAACACTATGGAAAATACATATTTATACAAGTATGGTGACCCTTGGTTTCACATTCCAAGTGGTCTCTTGGACTTCCTATGATCATTCAACTTCCACACCAACCCTTGGAGGATTAGGTGTCCAACATTCCCCCCCTTAATCCGAAGGGGTCTGTATGAGTCCAAGAAGAGAGTTATAATACAAAATAACAACACTAGGCTGAATGTGCTCTCTGAGATGTAGGTATAAAGAGGTGGTTTAAAGATGACCACCAACAATGTTACGCTTAGTGCAGTTCTCGGAACTCTTCCAAATCTGGCAAGAAGTTGAGGTCTTTTGCTAGAGGAAGTGCTCCTAATGCTTTGAAGAGGGAGACCTTCAACCTGGAAAAGGGAGGTCGGAAACTTGCATAAAAAGGGAGAACCTCGACCTGAAAAAGGAGGTCTCACCCTAAAGTGGTTTGAGGATGACCACCAACTCTGAAATGCTTAATGCCATTCCTGGAACTCTTCCAAAACTAGCAAGAAGCTGAAGTCTTCTGCTAGAGGACTTGTCCCCAATTCTTCGAAGAGGGAGAAGCTCAACCTGAAGAAGGAGGTCTCAACCCCACATAGATGGTTTAAGGTTGACCACCAACCAAAGGCATGCTTAGGCTACAACTCTGAATCTGGTATGGCAAGTTTTGGCTCAAGCTCACTTGAATTTTTGTGTCTCTGGCTACAACTCTGAATCTGGTATGGCAGGTTGTGGCTCAAGCTCGCTTGATGTGGCTTTGAAGCTTGTATATGACCATCATTTCCCCCCCTGTCAAATACAAGGTGACAAGATGGAGAAAACTCAACAGCAAGACCTTTTAATATTCTAGAAGAGATTACGACAAATGACTGACATATCTTCTTGCCTGTTGATGCCCATTGCCAAGAAGCAGTCCATCCAAGATGAATCCTTGTTCTTGCAAGAGCTTGTTTCTGAAGCATCTATGTGAAGAATGAGTAGTTTTATGACAATGCTCACATGGATGAAGATCAAAACAATGATCTTTCATATTACCAACTCGATCACAGTGTTGGCATTTCACAATCTGTTGTTGGGGAACAACTGAAGGTGAAATGTCATGAAGAAATCCAATACTCTGATCTGGGCTTTAAGTAATCTAGAATATGAAAGGACACGTACTTGTCAGATCCAAGACCAGTTTTGTGCTTGTTATGGGCAAGCTCTTCCCAAGGTCTGACGATGGACTTGGGAAGTGTAGGCTGAATTTTTGCTTCTGCATTCAAATCTGCTCTTGCACTGGGCTTAGTGATCTGAACAATTTATGGTTGTTGATTACAGTCAACTTTGGACTCAAAAACAAGATTATTTTAAACAAAAACAAGTTCAGAATCATGACTATGCTTTTGTAGCTCCTCTTGCTATAGCAGAGATTCAAGTTGCAAAAACTTGATCTTTTCATGTGCATGTTGCAAACAATTTCGAATTTGAGAGAGAGAGGTTTCGCTGACATTTATCGTATCATATATGGAAGGCAACTATCACCAACATGTATGTTCCCTAACATAGACTTCTAGCTCATCAATATAAGCACCAAATAAATCCACAAAAGAGATAGCCAAGTTATCTTAGTGAATATAAAGGCCACGAGAAGTTCAAAGCATGCGAATAGGAATCTCATAAAGCATCATGATATCTAAGAATGTCGACATCGTCAAGCCTCAAAAACAAAGAGTCCCTCAATACAAAATCAAAAGCCTCAAAAACTAATCTTATCAAAACCAGAACCTGTTGAGTGTTGAAGCTAGTGGTAGCTTCAGAAGGTCTTCTGCATAGGATTCTAGGCATGTAGGAGATGATTTATTGCCTCTTTAAGTACTTATGTCTTCTTTCCTATGTCTAATTTGGGAAAAGTACAATAATTAAAATCAATTAATTATTGTGGACTATTAAGTCATTTTCTAAGGATAAATAATAAAATTATTTAACTGACTTAGAAACAATTTCAACCATTGATCTCTGAGATATTCTAGAAGGGAGTATAGAGATAGGGATTTGGGCTTAATGAAGATTATGAATCAAAGACTAAGAGAGAGGTGCAGATGCAAATTGTTGAAAATTGGCATCTCATGGATGAATTTCTAAAATTAGAAAGTCTAAAAATAGAATTTATAAAAATAGAAAGTCTTGTTGCACTCAATTTGTCAAAGTTCCAACGAAGCGGAAGTGCCAAATTTTTTCAACAGGATCGGGTCATCTATCAACAGCGTACATGTCATTCTAAACCCATTCTGCAAGTTATGTAATGGAAATGATCCTAGTAAGACCTTTAGTATATGTAACAACCTAGGTAAGGCTACAATTTGGGTGACGAATTTCATCCTAGGAGGTTTTTTAATCTCACTGATTTCTTGTGTTTCTAAACACAGCTAATCAGAAGATTTTTTTCCCTCCAACTTAAACCCCAAAGCTAGGGTGAAATTTATTGTCAAAATATTAGGTGAGTCCTAGTGTTTTCAGTCAAGTCTGATGTAAAAGTGATTTGGGAATAATTCAACCTAGTTGGCTAAATTATTTTATTACAAATCACTTGGTTTACTAGATCATATTGTGTCACAGATGGGTTGTGTCTTGAGGGTCTAACCAAATGTGCATTCCCCCTTTGATGGTTGTAAATGTAAAATCTTATGTATTAGAGGGTGAAAAAATAATTAATCCCCTCGAGTGTAAATTAATTAATTTATTTGGCAAAATAAAATTAAATCCTAAGCCATAAAATTAATTAATTAGAGTCAAGTAAGTTGTCTTAGGAAAATTAATTCTCCAAGTGGAAAAATTCGTGGGTCCTAAAGGAATCAAATTTCAAGGGTCCTCCACCAAGGGTATATTGTATATTTCAAGAAAATTTGGACCCTTGGACCTTGGTTGTTAAGTCAAAGTCAATTTTTTGAGGAAATTAGCTCAAAATAATTAATTTTGAGCTAATAAAAATGGAATTAAATGATAAACTCGAAAATTCCTCAAACATAAAAAATCAAGGGCCAAGATTAAAAGATCTTGAAGTGTTTTGACAAGGATCAGAGAAACTAGCCATTATTTTTCCACTTGGAGGATTTAGTTATAAATTAGAGAGTCGATTGAGTCTCTAGCCATCTGATTTTTGGCTAAGAAATTGTTGTTGAAGCATTTGTGTAAATTATTGTCCCGACGAGAACTATTTTTTCTGCTATCATAAAGACTTTGGGGTGCAACTCAAGGTGTACTTGTTCATTATTTGTGGTATGTGTTGACTACGAGCTTCCTATGTTGTGCTTATATATGATTATTTTGAAATAATTACATAGTGTTTGTAGGTACTTCAGTCCTTGGTTTCCAAGTTCACAAACTGTGGGCAAGGATCATTTTACTTTGATCCTAAGTGTTTGTATGGTGGATTAAATCTTCACTAAGTGTTAAAATTGGACAACTAGGTCCAAACTCCATGTTGTGATGCTCACATGAAGATACCAATATTTTTATTGGGTTCCTCTTTTGGAGAGGTGTAAGATCGATCTAAAATTGATCTTAATCCGATGAGCAGAACATTTATTTTCACTTTAGTTTTAATAATTTCAAATATGTGCAGGTCGGCCTTAAGGTTTTACACCCCCAGCAAATGTGTCACACACTTCAGTGATTGATATAAATAGAGTCAACGTTGGAGGACATTTCATTCATCTCATCCTCACACATCATCTCTCCTCTTCTGATTGGTTCGAGCTCCTTGGAGGCAGTTTTAGTTCACACATGGGAAAGAAGGATGAAGACGTTGTTGTTGCCGTTGTTGTCGTTGTTGTTGTCGTTGTTGCCATTGTTGTTGCCGTTGCTGCTATTGCTGCCATTGGGGCATCATTGACTTTTTTGGGGTTGACTTTGAGTTGACCGTGTGGTTGTTTTGAGGGCTGTTGTGACACATGCTGGGTTGGTTGACCAAGGAGACTTTGTTGGTTGAAGCATCTGTTGACCGCCGTAACGCACCACCACATTTTTTTGTTTCTGGTTTATCTTCTATAGATCCACTGGTATGTTCTATCAGCATTTTACTTGATTGTTTATGTGATTGTTGTGGTGAAAAGTAAAGTTGCATCAAGCATAGAACATCTACATAAATTTACACTAACGCTATAGTGTACATGGATTTTCTAAAGCATTTTTAGACATTCATCAAGGAAAAGAGCCAAAAAATACTTTTCTCAAAATTTATTTTAAAACTCTTGTATAATTTGTAAAATAAATTTTGTAAATTTAAATTGTAAATTATTTTTTCTAACTTGGGTTGGGGTTTTAAGAATTTTGTACATATTTGGGGTTTGGGTGTTGTATTTTTCATTTTTGAAGGTTGGATCTAGGGATCAAGTTGAAGTAGAGCTAGATATAGGCCCTTGAGAGTAAGATCTAGTCTCTAGCAAATTTTGCAGCAGAATTAAGATCTAGAAGTAAATCATTTTCTGAAGCAAGGGTTTCATTTTTCAACCTTCCCGTACTCGGACCTAGCCCTCCTAGGGCCAGCGTTGCCCTCTCTCCTCCCTGCGTCAGCCTTTCTGGCCTCTACGTCCAAGTTTTAGGGCCTTTTGAGGCTAGTCGTTAGGCCTAGAGGCCTCGGCCTCCTCCCTTTCCTCCTGCACAGAAGGTTTAGGCCCTTCTTAAGGCCAGTCATGGCCTAAAGGGGCCTCAACCTCCCTCTGGAAGCCTAGACGGCTGCCCCTAGGGCTAGTTGTGGGCCTTTCAACCCTTAAACCCTAGTCATTTCCCCTAGAAGCTCCAACGTCCACCCTTTGAGCCCCAGCATTGCCCCTTTCCGGCCTTCTCTTGCTTCTTTGACCCCCGATTTATCATCCTAGGCCCCTCATCCCTCAACGTTGCCCTTCCTTGGCCTAGCGTTGGTTTTTCATGGCCCTTTTCTACCCTAAACCCTAATCTGAATTTTCAAGATTGATTCTTTGGTGGTTTTGCAGGTGTTTGGTCTCCAAAATTTTGATTCTCAAGTGGCATCTTCATCCTAATATTTTGGGCCACTTGGGCAAGTGCATCTACAAGGCCTTTGGCTTAGGGTTTGACCTCTAAAACCTTGTTTTCTTTCTGTTTTATTACATTAGTCAAAACAGTGATAATTAGGCCCTAAAATCACGTGCTAATTGGTCAAAATTGTTAAATTGCTAAATACTGATTTTCCTAAATTTTGGTCGCTTGGGCACCTTGAATCTAGCCTAGATCTAATTTTCTGCTTGATGGAATTTATTGCATAACTGAAAATATCAAATCTGAATTTTCTGAATCACACATTTAAAAAGGGTCAAAAAACTTGAAATTTTCCTATTTTTATTTATTGCTGTAATAAATAGATCAGATTTGGAATATCTCTGAAAATACATCTTAAAAGGGCTAATACATCTAATTCTTGACTTAGCTAAGTTTGTTTGGCAGTTGGGCTTTTCCTTGTGACTTTGGGCAAGCATAAGCATTGTGGAATTGATATTTACTTACTATTGTCATAAGCTTCTTATTGATGTCATAATAGTCACTTACTGCTCATAAAAAGATCATTGGAACATAAATTTCACGAGTGTCTTCATCGCTCTATATTTTGTTGTTACTTGTTCCTAGAATTTACATTGTGGAAGTGGCTAACAGTGTGTTCTTCTTGTGATTTTATGTGATATAAGAATTCATATTTCACATCTAATAGGCTCACTCACTAAGAGCACTTGAATCATAAATCATCTTGGTGATAAGTCTCTTGGGCATATTGTTATCTTGTGGATTTGATTGAGTTCCTCTTAATAATGATTCTTGGTGATAAGTCTCTTGGGCATATTGTTATCTTGTGGATTTGATTGAGTTCCTCTTAATAATTTCCATTGAGTAATAAGATCATACATAAATCTTGTTTTGAGCATCTAAGATCAAATTGGCATTGTGGTACTAGCATAAGAATATTCTTGATTTATATCTTGTGGATAATCATTGGTGGATAAGTGATTTAGTTTTCTTTGAATTGGTTAAGTATCTTGTGGGTGATCTCTAGTTGAAGTTTGCACTTGTATCTTTCAGCATTTATCTTGTTTATGATTGTCACCTCAACATTGTTAAGTACTCTTGTTTTAAAATGATTCACATTTAGTACTTAAATAGCATAAACAATCTTAACTCAAGATAACTTCACTCATCATCTTGCATAAGCATTCTAGGATCTATCCTGCATTAAGAATTTACCTCTTAGCATTAGTTAGGTTAATAGACTCTTACGGAACCCTTTTTCAAACTAGCTTGAAAGATGCAACTCTTCCTAGTGGTTAACAAAATGATCTTGCAGTTGTCAAAGCCACAGTCTCTGTAGCACCGAAGGCACTAGGTGGGTGGAATACAAGGGGAGGTATTGTTAATCAGGCCACTGCCAGTTTCCCGTTGGCTTCCATTTCACAACTTACTTTAAGGATTGTTTCTCAAAAGAGTTAGGGGAAAGGTTCTAGTTAGACTAGGCATATAATTAAAATTAACCAAGATCATTGCATCACGCATAGATCTTAGGACTTGCACATCATATAGGTTAGTCAATCATTTAAGCAGTAGGTGTCCATCCGGTTACTTGGTGTCAATTTATAATAAGCAAGAACTGTGACCCCCCATTGGTCTCATACTTGAAAATCTAATCTAATCATAAATCTTGCTAAAACTCAACCAAGTAGCTAGGCCACTCATCTAGGTCTCAAGCAAGTAGGTTCCCAACTTGTTTTGCTTCATCTCATCCATAGGGACTACCCCATATAACTTGTTGTTGGGAGACAGCTAGAAGGGAGTGGGAGGGGATCAGAGTGACAACCCCCGCCCTGATTGGTTGTCATGGTGCTTGTACAATTTGGGCGACAACAAGTCTAAAAATAAGAAGGCTAAAAATATAAAGTCTAAAAATGAAAAGTCTAAATTAGAAAGTCTCAAGATAGTAAATCACCTTGCATCAATTGGTAATCAAGTATTGTTGATGAAAAATCACTTCTTATCATTAATCAATCCTAATGGTTCAATCTTGACTTAATATTTTATCATTAATATTATTATTATTCTTATGATACTATTGTATTATTATTAAAAAGAAATTCAAGTCATTCAATTATGGCTCTCAATAATGTTCTCTTACACTCTCATTATTGGCATGGCATATTCCTCTTACACTCTCATTAACGTTCTTACACTCTCTTACACTCATTAAAGCATGTAATAAAGATTCTCTTACACTCTCTTACACTCAATAAAAGCATGTCATAAAAGATTCCTCTTACGCACTCTTCGATGCATATGTTACACTCTCTCTTAAAAGTATAATTTACAAAGGCATGCATACCTCTTTAATGGTATGAGTTACATTTCATAAATGGGCATATGTTACTCTCCCTCTTGGTATGCGAGTTACTCCACATTTATCACATGAATTCATTGTTCCTCCTATATATATGTGCCTTATTATTTCTCCCGTCACTACTTGTGCATTGTGAATGAAGAATTTGAAACTGAGAGAGAGCTGGAGAGAGTTGAAGAAGATTGTGAGAGATATTTGGAGAGTAAGAACAAAACTTGGTGAGCTAAGGTTGATTTAGTGCTTCAGTGTTTTAGTGTTGATTCAGTTGAAGGGAAGGTTGATTCAGTGTGTGCATCTATTGCAACTACAAGTGATCTTCCTACTAGACCTTGTTCAGATTTGGGTGAACTTACTCATTCTCTTGATCTTTCATTGTACTTTGTATCTCTGTTGAACAATTGATTTCCAATAAAAAAAGAATATGGATGTGTTTTCCCCTTGTGGCTTTTGCCCTGGTCATTGGATCTAAATTTTTTGCGTGTCATTTTGTTCTTGGTTGTCTTCTATTGTGCACTTGATTTATGTTCTATCTACAATTGCTTATCTAATGTTGCAGCATAAAGAAGTTTTGTCATAAGTGATTGTTACACCGTAAAACATTTGAATTTCAACAAAAATAGAGTAGAACAATTTTGGGAAATCAATTTTTTCGAGAATGAGAGAGTGAATTCTCTAGAACGAGAGGCTCAGTTTGACTAAGGATAAGGAAGGAGAATAGAAAGATAATTCCAGGAGT
Source organism: Pinus albicaulis (assembly GCA_034641835.2). NCBI lineage: Eukaryota > Viridiplantae > Streptophyta > Pinopsida > Pinales > Pinaceae > Pinus > Pinus albicaulis. Next base: position 781,204,324 of record CM076581.1, read on the forward strand.
ATTCCTAGAGGTTGATTTGCTAGAGATTGGAGAAGCCAAATCGTTGAAGCAATAAGGAGGTGCAGTTGTTGGGAAGGTTGATTTGTCAGAGACGATTTGTGAGCATGTAGAGGATTAGCGAGGGCAAGGCAAAAGGGCCAATTTATTGGTGAGAGGTGGGTCGATTTTTTCCAGGCCGAATTTCTTCAAAGGCTAATTTCTAGTGGGCCAAATTCATCAGGTGGCACCAAATTACGGGTTCTAATCAATGCATATTTCCTTGTAATTTCTTTGTGGATAGTGTTACCACTCAAACCAGCAGGGGACCTACAAGGGGTTCCTAAGAGGGCAACTACTAGGCTAAGGGGAACGATGGAGATTTAGCCCACTGTCACCACAGCTACGGCTCCCTACTCTTTACAGAGTTTCACCAATGGAAGGATACCAGATGCATTAGGAAGCCACTTATAGAGGATATATCAACAAATATAAGAGCATTGACCCCTCAGACCCCTTTCCCTAGGATCAGATGAAGGATGGAACTTGCTTGCGCTTTGACCCCTTTCCCTAGGATCAGATGAAGGATGGAACTTGCTTGCGCTTTAAGCAAGGGACTTGGCTTTCTAAGAAGAGGGGATGAGGATTTCAAGGTTTAGGGAGAAGAATAAGGCTTGTAAAGGATTTTCCCAATCCCTAAAATCCCTTTGAAACTTGGATTCTTGATTAGTCCTTGATAAATAGTCTTTGGTGAAGAATGGGACCATGCAAGGCCAAGTGGACCCAACCCAGGTTAGGGGATGGATTTTGGCAACCAATGATGTTCTTAACCTGGCCAAGGTGAGGGGAAAGGATTAACTTTGTCAGTAAATTCTTCAAAAATATATTTTCTAATAGTAATATAGTGACATGTTGCTCCTGAATCTAGTAACCAATCATTTCTCCAAGAAGTAAGTGAAGCATTGAACAAGTCTTCGATTACTCCAATGTTACAATTTGCTACAACATAATGAGCGGATTCAGGTGCTTTATCTTTGTCTCTATCACGAGTTTTACCTTTTTCTTGATTTCTTTCCTACTCAATTTTGTCCCAAGGCAGCTTACATGTAGATGCATCATGCCAATCTTTATTGCAGCATATGCAATGAAGATCATATTTTTCACTTTGAGCTTGTTTGCCCTCCCTTCCTCTGAAAGTTCTTCTTCCTCGTCCTCTTCAACCACCTCTTCCTCTGGAAGAATCTTGAGCATGATTCTTCTCTCTATGTGCGAAACATACAGCTTCTTCAGAAGACACAGGGGTTGTCTTCTTTCCAAAAGTCTTCTCTCTTTCTATCAACTTTTTCTCAAAGGAGTCAAAGGTGATCTCCTTGAGGTTTCCACCTGCTTGCAATGACTCAAGGTAGTGTGAGTAAGTGGAATAGAATGCCTTAACATAAGCTATGAGAGCTATGTCAACTCCTACACCAGTATTTTTAATGTCATGCATGATAGATCTTACTTAAAGCAAGAGGGTCATTGTTTTTCAATTCAAGGCTGAATAGCTTAATCATTAATTGAAAATTTTCAAGTTCTGAATGTGAGTCATAGAGTTCTTTTAATTTCCTCAAGGCTTCATAGGCATTTGAAAATGGTGTAATATGGCGACTCACCTCTTCATTTACAGAACCTGCAATCAAGGCATAGGCCTTGCAATTCTTGTTTTCCCAAATGGCGATCTCCTTGTCTGAGATGGGTTTTTTCGATGCATTATCTCCTTCTCCTTCACAAATTCCTCTCCACAACTCATTAAAAATGAGAGTGTGCTTGATTTTCCGAGACCACTCGGGATAGTTCTCCTTGCTAGAGAGGACTACTCCCACAATAGATATGAGTGAAGCATTGTAAATATGTATTGTAAAAAAAATGTAGTCTGTTGCAAAAAAAAAAACTCAATTCTGGTGTTGACTTTTTTTGTAAAATTTTTTTTTTTTTTTTTGCAACGCTATTATCTGGGGGAGGTCAAACCTGGGGGAGGTCGTACCTGGGGGAGGTCAAACCTGGTGAGATCGAATATGGGGAGGGCAGAGCTGTGGGAGGTGACAGCGGAGGGAGGAGGGAGGAGGGAGGGAGGAGGGAAGAGGGAATTGTGGGAGCGCACGGAGGGAGTTTTGGGAGCGCATGGAGGGAGCCGAGAGGCAGTGGGAGCCGGTGGAGAGAGCCGAGAGGCAGTGGGAGCCAGCGACAAGCCGCATGGGAGCCGGCGACGGGCCGAGGGGAGCCAGAGCTGTAGTGAGCCGAGAGGTTGCCGAGGGGAGTCGAAGTTGTAGTGAGCACGTGGAGGAAGGGAGCACGTGGAGGAAGGGAGCTATTGTGAGTTGTGAGGTCGAGGAAGGAGCTCAAGGCTCAAAAAAAATCGAATTTTGAATGCAACATATTTGAGAAGATGCAGGAGTTGCAATGGGCAGTGGGACAGTTTTGCCAGCAGCAGGCATAGAGGCAAGTCTGCCAGGAGCAGGAGGGAGTTACAGGGGCAGGAATGCTAGAAATAGAGCTGGCTCTGATACCATGTCAGGCCAGGAGGTAACTCCACAGAATGAAGCGTATGAATTGATTGAGGAGCCATATGAATATATACATGAGGTGAGACTGTTGGGATTCATTTCCCAATGTCTCTTAGACTTCCTTATTTCCTATTTTACATTAATGTACAATTTCGCCCAATCCCTTAGGATTAGGTGTCAACAGAAACATTTTATACTTCATTGCAAATGGTGAAGGCTTATCAAGTTAACGCGATCTCTAAGAAATTTCATTCATCCAACATGGCCCATACATAAAATAAGCTAAATAGACACATAATTCCACATTAAACACGTGCAACGATTAGCCCTAATTATAGCATAGTTCCAATGTATGGAGCAAAATGAAAAATAGCATTAAATTTGCACTTACAATGTCCGAGAGTATATCCTACGAGCATCACATTTGCAATATAAGAATCTCTAAGATAGAAAGACCCAATCCATACATCAAAATTCATCCATCATCCAAAAATATCCACTAAGGAAAAAATGTGAAGTTCTCTAATGAGAGAGAGATCCCAATCCAAGTGATGATACAAATGAATCCAAGTGATGATACAAATGAATCCAACTAACTCCTATTTATATAGCTCTTAGGAGTTCGATTTAGCTAATGAGCCTACATTAGCCCCTAAAAATAAAATAATGTGCAAATAAACCAACTTCTGGTGACAAGCCCACCAAACTAGCTCATAACTGAAATAATAAGCCTCTCAGGAGGTCAAATAATAATATGTGCATGTCATAAGGCCCTCCAAAAGGTTTGATAATGTCCAAAAATGCCATACTGATAAATAAAATCCTCAAAATGTGATGGACAAGGGGGTGGCCCCTTGTTCTCCACATAGTAGACCTGTGGTGCTCCCAATAGGTGTGTGGGCACACCAATGACCCCATGGGTCTCCATATGAGTCGAAGATGCTTGTAGATCATCTGTAAGGGCTCAAATTATGGAATGAACACTGCCATATCATCGTACAAGTCCTGGGACACCTGCCAAGTGTGTGGTGCTCCTATGGAGCCAGCTGGGCATAGTGTACCAAATGCATCTTCCTCGTCTAAAAGGTGGATCTTTAGCCATCTTTGAACATTTTTGGGGATCCATGGAGTGTTGTCTACTGTTGTGGAGGCCCATGGCTCTCTACACACAGCCTATATGTGCCAATGTATGCCTTTGGAAGGTTAGGACCCCATATAGGGAGACCAAACCCAAATGGACACCATCTGCAATCATGCATAAGATCCAATGCGTCCCTTAGCCTTCCAGTGTAACAAGTCATTAAAGTCATTGTATAAAATAGCTTACAAACCATGGACAACAAGTGGGCACTTCATAATGGCATGCCCTTCCGTTGTGGGCTTTGGCATGTGCAAATGTCTCCAAGCTCCAAAGGGGGTTAGTCAAGTACCTTATTAGGTGGTTTCTACTTTTAGAGGGGATAGTATGTCCAAGGTACATCCCTCAAATGGTAGTGGCAAGTGACAAAGAGGTGAAATGGAATAGGGGATGAGAGGGGCAATCCTAGGCCACATGTCAGGGCACAAGGGTAGCTAGAGAAAGGGAAGCCCACACCTGGGTGTATAATGTATAGGAGGGAGCAATCATGGTACATGAGATGCCTCGGCCTTGATTTTTCCACCCTTCTTTATGTGTCTTTTGCATTTTATGATTTTTCTTTGATTAACTGCTCAGGGCTCAAAGGACAAGAGCATGATGTGTAATATATAGCAATGATTACCCCCTTTTTGGTAGAGCAGTTCATTTCCCTCCAGGGGTTGGGACAATCACAGGTTCTTGAATGATAAAGAAGGCTCATCTAGGGCCTAAGGAACTAGGGTGATGGCCATGGGTATGAGGTAGAGCTCATGTATTAGCTTTTTCCCATGTGCTAATTATGTTTGTGTTATGAATATAATTCATATAGAAATAATAATAAATATAAATATAAATATAAAAATGCATAATAAGTAATTAACTAATGATTAGTTAGTTAGTAATGAATAGGCATGTCTTAGAGGCATGACCATTTGCAAAAGGGCACATGCCTAGGGTATATAAGCAGGCCCTCATTTTCATTTGTACGCATCCTATCTACAATTCTTTTATACAATATATAATTTACAAATTCTATCCTACAATGGAAGTCTTTGTTTACGAAGTATTTTAATATTTCCATTGTGTATATGACTGTTGGTCATTACATTGGTATCAGAGCCACGTTGGCTAATCCCGGACTTTGGCCATCAACTCTTTGTCAACCTTGTTGCCATCACAATTGAAGCATTCACTACACTAAATTTTGGAGTTTCTCCATTTCGTTAGGCCTTTGGCCATTAAAATAATAATAATAATAAAGAGAGAAGTTTAAAAAAAGGGAAATAAATTAAAAGAAAATAGTTCCAAAAGAAAATAATAATAAAAAAAGGGTTCTACATTATTCAAAAAAAATGCATTTTAAGATGTCCAAGGTGTGGAAGATTATTTAGTACAGAAGAACATCAAGACAATAAGCAGATGCAAATAAAACAATTAAAGGAAGAAATCACAAAACTTTGACAAAAAAACAAAACATTAGAAAAGAAATATAAAGATCTTGAAGATCAGTTTCATGAAAAATCAACAGAAAGCAATGAAGAAATTTGGCGTCTAAGGGACCACAATGAGAAATTACTTTCACAGATCAAAAAGTCCAAGGTCAAGAAACAAAGACTAAAACAAGAAAATGAAAGTTCTGATAAGGAACTGAAGGAGAATCTATCAGGAAAAAAGAAAACAAAAATTTGTGCCTAAAAACCCTTAATAAAAAATTATTAGAGAAAATAAAATATTTAAAAGATAATGAGGATGATACTAAGAACAAAGTCAACGATTCAAAAAATGGTGAACTTTCACGTCTACGGAATCATAACCAAGCCTTACTTACAAAAATAAAGAAGCTTAAAAGTGACAAGAAATCACTAAATGACAAGTTAGAACAACTTCAAAAAATAGTATCGAAGTCTCCAATCGTCTCAGTCCAAGTTGAAGATAAGGAAACGAATACCGATCAAGTCAAAATTGTAACTCAAGCAGAGGATAAACCTACTGAAGTGAAGACATTCAAAAATTGCAATTCAGACGATGGACATTCCAAATGAGGATTCAGTCGTCAACTCAACAACAACAACACCTGAAGGAAATCAGGAAACAACCACTAACACGATAAGGGAAATTTCAAGCAGAAGAACTATTTATTGACATCTGAATCAAAAGAGAAGACTTTCCAATCAAGTTATGTACCAGTATCACTCAGAAAATAAATGACAAAATTATGTTCCCAAGGATACTGAAGTTTGCAGAATCCAATCTTATGATAACTATTCAACACAAAATTTGATTCCTCAGAATATCAATCTAGGATGGTCTGATCCCTTTTCAGTGCGACATTTTTTTTGTCACTTAGAGGATCATATCAACTTGTATCAACGAAGATGACAATGTCGAGACGGGAAGACATTCGAAACAGAAAAGGAGATCAAGTCTTTCATCAGTAAGCTTTGAGGACAAAGCTTCTTGAAGGGAGAGGCTATGTTATGAATATAACTTATATAGAAATAATAATAAATATAAATATAAATATTAAAAAAATAAGTAATTAACTAATGATTAGTTAGTTAGTAATGAATAGGCATGTCTTAAAAACATGACCATTCATGAAAGGGCACATCCCTAGGGTATATAAGCAGACCCTCATTTTCATTTTTACTCATCCTATCTACAATTCTTTTATACAATATATAATTTACAATTTATATCCTGCAATGGAAGTCTTTGTTTACGAAGTATTTTAATATTTCCGCTGCGTATACGACTGTTAGTCATTACAGTTTGTCTCGACCATCTTTTGCATTTTGTGGTACAATTTCCTGTATAATGTGGCCATTTATGCTTTTACTTTTCTTTTTAGTTGCTTCAACCTTTGGGGCATCGTTCCAAGCCTGACCCAAGGTGGGGGCAAGGGAAAGGGGAGGCTAACCCTATGTGGACCCAGATAGGAAATGTGGACCCAAGTGGTAGAGATGATGAATGGGGGTATAGTGAATGGAAGGGGAGTAGTATATGTGGATAAGGGAGTGGGACTAGGCAACCAAAGTCGAGGTTTCCCAAGTAGTACCACCCTAGAACCAAATGGTTAATAAAGGAGATCCCGCGGGACTAAGATCCAAGGGTAACATCCAAAAGAGATCAAGGGGACAAGAGCACAAGCTAAGCCCACTCTTTCCGCCAAATCCTCCCATCAATCCATGCCCAGAAGCATCCATGATAATTAAACCCAATACTCAATTACCAAATGACAAGACATACCTTTAGATTTAGGAGGCCCACCTTCAAACATACGATCAATACAGATGGGTGAGGGACCACATGGTTGGCTCATGTGGCAGAGAAATGGCACAATGAGATAATTGAAGGCTGCAAGGGGTTGTCGGCTAGGGTCCATCATGGAGAAAAATTTCTCCTAGGGATATCACCCACAAAGTGGTGGGTAACAGGTAGAAACGTTGATTTTCCTTGGATTAATTAATGAAAGAGAATTGTTGTGGGTGTTTATCTGTTGCAATGTGTTCTTGACCTCTCTCTGATTTTATTTCTGCTGCATATAAATTTCTGGAAGTTAAAATATAAACTATTTTATTTTTCAACAATTCAGAATTTCTTTGGTAAAATAAATAAGTTGGGAATAAAAATTATTGTGAGAACATAAATTTGGGCTGGTATTGGAAGATTTAACATGGTATCAGAGCAATAGAAAAATTCTGAAGAGAGATATGAGATCACTAGGGTTTGTAGCAATGAATTTCTTCTTTTTACGGCAATAAAAATATTTCTTTGATTTTGCAGTTGGGGTTTTGTGGCCAAGGTCGATCTATAAGAAGGCATCAATGAGTAGTTTGCAATATGAAGCCAAGTTGGATGGGGTTGCTATTTCAATCCCTAGAAGGAGTGGATAACCATAGTTTTAAAATCGAATAGGTTGCGGAACTTTGTGAACACAGATATTCAGATTCCTTCAAATCCAAACCAAGCAGTCGAACACAATCAGAAGGATGTGAAAGCTATGGGCATAATTTTGGATTGTGTAAGGAATCACATAATTCCTCACATATCAAGGAAGAACACGACATGTCAAATGTGGGTATCCCTATCCAGTCTTTATCATAGTACAAACGAAAACATGAAGATGTTGTTGCTGGAAAAATTGAACAGCATCAGAATGAAGAAAGTTTGAGACCATAACATCTTTCCTCACAAGGATCCAAATGGCTCAAAATGAGCTTTCAGTCGTTGGGGAGGTTGTGAATGATTCGAAGATCGTGAAAATGACTCGAAAAGGATAGGCCAAGCATTGACCACCTTTATGGATGGGATCCTAGCTAGGCAACAACTTCCTAATTGGAGTTGGTTGTGGGATGATTTCATCCAGAAGGAGACCTGGGAGAATCATAAATTGGAGAACAACAAAGGATTGTTGAGGAGAAAGACGAGCCTTCTCCTGTTGCACAAACGAAAAGGAACAAAGGGAACACTAAGCAAAACAAGACTGGAAGTGTATCTTCACAGGGTAAAAAGGAGGAGGACATAAGCAAAGTCAACTGCTTTGCATGTCACAAGTTAGGGCATTTTTCTAGTCAGTGTCCAAACAGGAAGAAGGGCAAGGGAAAGATAGCCATGGTAGTCACTGCACAAATGGACAAGTTGGCTGAAAATTTTAAGAACTTTGCCTTGATGTCATGCCCAATGTTGCACGAAGCAGGGATGCGAAAGCATCATTTCCTAAAAATTTAGGAAGTGAAGCTTCTCGGAAGCATCTACTATATATATTTGCATGAATATTGAAACAAACATCCAAAATACCAAATTAGTTGTAGAAGACATGAAAACATGCATGTTTTTACATAAATCAAGATAGATATGGCATCCATTGTATATCAATGATTAATTATTACAGCATCAACCATCTAGAATCTAGATTCCCCTTCTCTTGTCTAGCCTTTGCCTCTACTTTGATTCTCTAGGGATATTAGTCAACATTGCCCAATATTGATCATACAACCTAATCCAAGCCTTATAATATGGTAGAGAGGGCTTAACATGCCTGATCAATGATTTTGACTTGAGTGAAAGGTACATTTTTGTTGAGGCCATGACAAAGGAGTTCAACAATCAACAACACCAACACTAGGGTACATATAGGGCTCGGTGCCCTTCATTAAATGTCAATCACATGCCCTCATACACGATATAATCCAATGAAACACCACAATCCCATTGATCCTGAAAACTGTTAAGTCTGATGAATTTTGAATGGGATATGAAATTCTATTTTCTCCATACGAAGTCTGATGAGATTGGAACCACTCTCAAACATCATGAGTCATTTCATGGTAATGTTAAAAATTTAACTACAAGGATGGAAATGAAAGATAAAGGAGAATGACACTTTTACTTTAAGAATTTAACATTACCATTAAGGAGCATCTAGGAAGTGTCTAGGGAGGATCAAGGGGCACCTTGGGAGTATTCGAAAAGCGTAGTTCCTCACATAACAATTCGAAATTTCCAAAAAAAAACAAAAAAAGCCCAGCGAAACTGTGTGAACCATCCACCTTCTCTCGGATCCGCCCGCAATCCGTGGTGGATACACACTCGAACCTCCACGGATCTACACCCAATCCTTTCCAGATCCGTGGATCAGCCCCCAGCGGTACAATTTACTTGGGAAATGTACAATTTACTTGGGAAATGACTTGCCTAGGAATTTGTGCCCTCCACCGGTACAATTTACTTGGGAAATGTACTCTCCAAAGGCTGTACGATTGGCCCTGCCCTCTCAGCCACTCGATTTTCCTTCTTCTCTTTAGAAAAATTCAGCCTCCTCCTCTGCAAGTCGACTTGGTCTCCTCTCCTCTCCTCCTCTCCTCCAATCTCACACATGAAGATTGACCATCTCCAAGTGCCTTTTCCCCCTTTTTTTTCTCAAAATGAAGGGAAAGACTATCTCTAAGGTCAAGGGCCGTGATTAGATCTTAGCCTCGCTTGATCAAGGGTGCAAATCTAATCTCACATTGACCCCCTCAAGTGCCCCTTTTTGACCCTCCTAGTCACTTTAATAACATGAAAGTTTACCATGTACTTTATGACACATGAAGTAACTTTTCTCATAAAGTCACTTTAATAATAAAAAGTACAATGTAGTTTCATAATCTCATAAAGTAACCAATAAAAAATCACACGACTTTAATAAACTCATAAAGTCACTTTTTCTTCAACAGGTTCACTTTACCACTTTTCTTACGCTAGGCACTGCTATCGCTTGCCGCCTACACCTACCTACAGTTAGTGGGAAAAGCCTTCAACCCCACAGGTGTGGTTGGTGGCAAGGAACTCAGAGAAGGGGCTGTCACCTATTCCCAACTCTCTCCGTTTAAGCTATCTCCTAGGTTAGCTAAGGGGGTGGTCCCTAAAGGAAAACTAAGTTAAAGATGTGAGATTTCTAGGAGAATTGATTAGAAGGAATTACTTATCAAAGATGACTTGATTTCCAATACGTAAACAAGCATATAAGTATATGAGCAATATTCAATGACGTGTTCAAAATATAGACCAGTGCTTTAAAGTAGATAACAAATGCTTGCTCAAAAATAAAAATCAAGATATAATGACAATAATCCCACAAAGGAAGTGTTAGACGAAGATCACAATATGCAATTAAATTTGCAACACCAAATAAGGGTATTTGCCAATGAAACGAGATATATCAATTATCCATAAGCATAATGATCATTAAAATGACAACATGCACTGAAATTGTATGTAGAAGCAAATTTCCAAGTACCATAGAATTAAACTTGTTGCAAAATTTAAGGAATTTAAAAAAATGATTGCATCAAAGTGCTTCTTGAGATAATATTTGCACGTGAATCTTTAGACCGTCAAGATAGCAAAATAAAATTTGGGAACTTTGCAATGTAAATGTGATGAGATAGTGTTCTTGGTTTATTTTATTAATTAGTTCTAAAGCAATGTTACAATTGAACTCCTGTCCCCAGACCTCACCCTCGCCCGAAATTCGGATCTCACAATGAGGAGTCCATAGGGGTGGAGAGTCCCTAATGTCTATACAACCAACTTAAGTTGGAGGTTAATTTTTAGAGACGCAAGTCTAGCATGCAAAGTGAAATGCCTAAATGATATGGAAATGAGTTTGCAAGTGCTGTGTAAAAGATGGAGATGATTCAATTAAATATGCTTCATAGTTAGAACAATAACTCAAGTTGCCATAAATTGAAATGCTATGCTTCTTTACTTGTAGTATGTTGTGAAACTTATCCAAATGAGGAGTAGATCACAAAACATAAGTAAGTGATGGCAAATGAGATTGCAAATTAGAAAATTTAAATGACTATGTGATCTAAGTAATTAACGAAATGAACATATGAGTTATTCACATGCAACTAGACTAGATTAGCAAACGAAATGATGAATGCAAGTGATTTAGTTTGAGAAAATTAAAAGAAAAACTAAGCAAAAGAAAGTTACCCACTCAAGAAGATTTCCTCCCTCTAAATGAATAGGTGAGATACCATGGGAAAAACTTCCCAAGCTCCCTCAAGAACAGTTAGCTCTTTATTAATGAAAATGAGGCCCTCTTATAGAAATGAGGGGATTGGGAAGAGCTTACAATATGCGTTTTAAAATTGCTCCTTCCCAAAGTTACAAGTGTAAGATTTAAAAAAAAAAAATTTACTTGTGAGATGTTTACAAAGTAAAGGCTTAAAGCCTTGAGGTGAATGGCGGTTACAACTCCTCAAAAGAATGAGGCTTTAGAAGTAGAGGTGAAGTGATAAGGCGGAACTTGGATTTGAGGTTCCAAACGGAAGAGTGTTCCTTAGCATAAGCTTTAGCTCCCTTTCTTCAAAACTTAGATTGCTTCCAAGCACACCTATAGGCAAACAAGCAAAAGAGTTAGAATGCCAAAGAAATAGTTAGAAACTCAATGCAAGTATAAAATACACTTTATGTTACAAATTCCCTCACTAAGAACAGCTTGAAAGAGTTGATTTAGTGAGTGAGAATTAGGATTTAAACCCAACAACTTAGCCTCAAATGCTAGATAAAATACATATGTGCACAAATGAGAAAAAAAATATATGAAATTTTTTTTAGAGATGGAATAGAAGCAGAAGGCTCATGAAACCCCCTTTTAAATAAATCTTTTGATGTCTTATGAGATTGTTGGCTTGAACAACTTGTGAGACCTCTGATATCCTTGGAGCTGACTTATTCCAACCGAAGAAGTCTTCACACTCCAATGGACTTGGCAACTTGTCCTTTGAACACACAAATTTCTGCAAACCAATTGTTAGTGCAAAAGAAACTTGGCATATAGAGGTCACGTTGAGCTTGTCATTTCATCGAAAATAACAAGCTACAACAAGAGCACAAAACATACCAAGTCCAAAGGAGATCTGAGATAGCTACAAATCTCCCCTCCCTAGAGAATAGTGCCTTCAGGCAAATGCAAATAAAAACAACTAGATTGCAATAAATAACAATATCAAATGAAACAAGTATACCTCATCAACCAAAGAATGCACCACAAGAGAAGCTAGTAAACCCAAAGACTTTTCTTTATTCAGCTCAATAACAATTTCGGCATAGTAACAATAAGCACAAGCTTCAAAAAAACCACTGTTACAATGAGAGCCCAAGGCTCATTTAAATAGGAAAATGGGAGCCAATCCCAATGACCAATCCATCAGATAAGTGGAGAAATGGTGGAGATCACAAAACCAACTTGAACTCCAAGTGTATGAGAGACCAAAACATATGTGATGTCAAATCTGAAATGTGGCAGTGTATACTCTTGTTCAGGCCAGCGTATCTTACCTTCCGCTGTGCATATTTCTGTGATTTCCAAATACTTCACTTGAGGATCAACGTGCTAATCAAACTATTGGACAATTGTGGACTTAACTGAAGTGTATGGGAGACACAACTCCCTCAAAACTCTGTGTTGGCTGCCACCACAGGCAGCGTATATCCCTGGCTGGTCCACGCTGATATCCCCTTGAATTTGGTTTACGTAGACTGCTGTGAACTTCCACTTAAATTAACGTTGTCCCATGAACCCACAGTTCTAAAAAATGTGTAAATTTTTCCATGCGTTAACTGTGTATAAGCTGATAATAAGTTGAGATAAGTGGAGTTTAATTCCCACGTAAGACTGCTTCTCGATTCTCACGTGAAATCTGGTTCCAATCGTGCTGCTGAAGTGTTGACTGCGTGTTGTTGAAATGTGGTTCCCTTTGTTCATATGGCAGCATATTTATCTCCTCATAAAATTTGCTATGTAATATCATGTTGCTGTGTTGTGTTAAAACTGACCAGCGTGTACACCTTTAACATGTGCACAATTCCTTTTGTTGGCTGTACGTAGAACTTTTATTTTGGCATGTGCACTTTAATTTGTTTTAATCCATATACTATGAAAAGTGAGTGGGGTCCACTCCCGTTCACTAACTTTGCTTTTACACCTTTATAACATTCAATTAAATGAAACGCTGAAACTTTGGCCATACTCAATACTTCATGACTTCATCGTGAAACAATTTGACTGCCTTTGACTTGAGTTGTACCTTATGTGGTGGGCCCCACATAGCTGCCACATCATTTTTGACCTTCACTGAATCTACCATGTCAAAATTTGACTTATTTTGACTTTGGAAAAATTTTAAATTTTTTCCAATTATTAATTTTTTTTTTAATTTTTTCTCATTTTTTCCACTGGCATTAGGAAAATCGGCTTTTGAGGGACCATAAGTCGTTTTTTGACCCTCAAAGTGGGTCCTAGGATAATGCTGGGTCTCTGAGGATGAATTTCGACTGGTCACACACCACAGACATTTCCGAAGACCACTTATTTACATCATTACATAGAAAATAATTAAAAAATCCCATTTTGCGGGAAATTTTTAATTATTAAAAAATCCTACTTAGACCTAGTCAAATTCCGCGAAATTTTAGGGATGACCTAGCATGGTAATATACATCGACTCTAGATACTAAGATGCGTTAGGGGCTCAACCTTCAAGCCGTCACCCCGGCTTTGGGGTAATGCAATGAGTGAAAAAACCTAGAAAATTATTCACCGCTAAAAAGAAGGAATAATTAACCAAGTAAAAAAAACACTCCAAGGTGTACTCGCTTGCTGATCGAGTCCCAACATCCTAGGCCTGTTACATGGCTTTATTCATCATGCTAGTGACATTTATACAATATCCCCGAAGGGCTGCGGAATCTGAAGACTGAAGAAGAAAATGACGAGAAGAAGAAGTAGAGTTTAAAAACTCTGTTGAACATGATGATATCTGATGATATCTGGATGGCACAAGTGTCTTCTGGTTCATCCTTGGGCATGGAGTCTTCACATTATCATCAGGTGCCACTCCAGTGGTCAACAGGCACAAAGCACTAGGAAACACCTACTTGGTACCATTTCTCAACACATAAAACATAAACAAGCTTGGGAAAAGATCAAAGGTGAACTTGTTGGTGTTGATGCCAGCTTGTTGTGGAACCTTTGGTGTGGCTCTATGTTGCCAGGAAACGTGGGTGCGAATGTGGGGACGGGGACTGGGACGACACTTTTTGAAATAGGGTGCATGGGTTCGTCAAGGGTATATACTATATATGTGTGTGTGTGTGTGTATGTGTGTGTGAATTTGTATAAAACAAGAAAAATAAAATATTTTTTATTTAAAAATTAAAGTTTAAACTTCAAAGATTTAAACATGCACATCATTGAACATTCAACATTCACATAATGATATATCATATCAGTCTTGACTCTTCAGATAAATTAAAATTGATAATACATTGAAATTTCAAAATTACTTAATAGATTAAGATAGATTGAAGAGTGCAATGATTATATAAGTTCCCACTGTCACTACTAACAGCAATGTATGCCCTAATGATATAGAAAATTATTGTTAAAAACACTACAATCATAGTAAGAATGTCTTTGTCACAACATACCCATCAGAAGATGATACTTGCATCATGGTAATGCCATCCAAGTGAAGCTACTATACAAGTAACAAATGACAACATTCTGAAAACTTCCTTTGCAACACTTTCTCGTGCAGTTAGAATCAACTGAACATGAGCATCTACAATTTCATCAATTTTAAAGACTACAGTGTCAGCAATTATTTTCACTTATAACACTTTAGATATAGAAGGAAGATGAATTAAACACACCCCTTTTGCCTTGTTCCTTGTGCATGTATCCAGTAGTCTAATCTCGAATCAACAGCCTTGGTATTTGGATGCATTAATATTGTGCCTTCTTTTCTTTTGAGAATACCTAAGCATATGGGGTATTGGTTGTTAGTAAACACTGTCTGTTCAACTAAAATTTTCCATGTTGAACCCACTTTTAGTTGCACCTGTAACTTTGCAACTACACTTACTAGAAATGTGTGCAGTCTTCCAGTTTCCTCGAGATTTCGTATTCTTTCATTCCCTTCTCTGATTTCATGAATTTGTCAAGTTCCTCCTTCATCTCTATTAATGAATTCAAGTTTTTCACTTAATAAGAGGGTGAGGTTGCTGCTTGTTGTGCCGAGGGTGAGGTTGCTGCTTGCTGTGCCGAGGGTGAGGGTGAGAAATGTGTGCAGTCTTCCAGTTTCCTCGAGATTTTGTATTCTTTCATTCCCTTCTCTGATTTCATGAATTTGTCAAGTTCCTCCTTCATCTCTATTAATGAATTCAATATTTCACTTAATAAGAGGGTGAGGTTGTTGCTTGTTGTGCCGAGGGTGAGTTGCTATGCGAACGTTGTTGTGCGGTGAGGGTGAGTTGCTGTGCAGTGAGGTGAGGTAACGATTGTTGTGGGTTGCGGAGTCCGAGTGGGTAAGTTTTTACTTTTTAAGTTTTAACACAAAAAAAAAATCGCAATAAGAATAGTCAAGTCATATTTAATTTTAATTTTAATAGCGATTAGTAATAGTCGAATTTAATAAAATATAAAAATTTAACCAAACTTGCCGCCGAAGAACCTGAAAAGAACCCGTTTTTGGGGTTCTCCAACCCCAAATCAGAAAAAGAACCCTGATTTTGTGTGGGAAGTCTCGGGTTCTTCCATGAAGAACTGAGTTCTTTAGGGTGCTTCTGAGAAGAACCCGTCAAGCACCCGGTACTTGGGAACGGAAACCCGGTACGGGTTCGGGAACCCTACCCCTGGGTGTGGGAACCCGTGCAACGTCAAGCTAGATAGCTTCGTGTGATACTTTGTTGAACCTTTAGCATTACTGGTTAGGGGCTGCTACTAATGGTGGATGCCCTGGCTAGGATTTGGATGCATTGGAGGCCTCGCTTGAGATAAGCATAAAGGACTTCCATGTACCAGATTGTGATAAGCTGTTGGTATGTAATTGTAACTTAATTGTTATGTATGTATGAAGTGTAATTTGCTATCCAAACTGTGTACTTGCTGATTCATTTTTCAACTTATATTAACTTGGTGAATGAGTAGTCCCTATGGCTGTGTGGTACTGAAAAGTTAGCAGATTTTGTCGAGTGATTTGACAAGTATACAGAAGCTAAGAGGGCAGATTTGTGGCTGTAACAAATCTATTGATTATATGTTATTTTCAGATTTGTGATATGTGGGGGATTGTACCCTACGGGATGGAAACATAGTTTCATTGAAGTACAATTGTTTGGTGTTACTTTTTCTTGCTATGGCCTGGATAGAGAAGAAAGCTAAAAGAAATGAGCTTCTAGGTCAGACCCCAAAAATCAGGTGGGCAACTTGATCAATCAATAAACAGCACGTTATAAGAAAAACATGATATTCAAGAAAATGTTTGAGACCACTTCAATCCCTTTGCCCATTGAGTCAATTCACATATGACATAATGTAAATAGTTATGTCTAACCTTGGCTCAACCAACCAGTACCAACTAATATGGGAAAACTTATCAAGATATGAATTTAGAAGCTTGCTATAATCCTAAAGCCATGTATATGGACAGTAAAATCTTGACACACCGACACTTGTTATTGCTTGAAAAAGACGTGACTAATCATTAAATGTTCAACTATTTAAATCAATAACAATCAAGACCACAATTCTCGAATAAAAAGTGTGCTTTTGGAATTTGAAACAAGATACACAACTTACTTCTTCGAAGGAAAGGTAGCTGTGTTGTAATCCTCCATGTATCTAAAAGATGTCAAAAGAGTTAAAGCAATAATGTTAAATTTAGACAGGGCAAATAATAACTATAGAAAGATAGCCAATGGACTAAAACTTCCACTAAAGAGATATGACATACTCCTTGAACATTTGTTTTTCTTCCCATGCCGGTAACGTTTCCATGTTCACCTACAATTTCAGTGTGGATAAGCAAATGGTGACCAAAAATGAGTACAATCTTTGAGATTGATCAATTCGAACACCATTTATATTCTCAAAACATTCTCCGTGAAACGATAAATTTAAACGGCATTTATATTCTCAAAGAGTCAAAATGCTCCATGAATGTTTCATCCAATTTCATATTAGGCCATCTAACTCCATACCCTAATGAGGATTGATAGTTCGAAAAATTTTAACCTTCGGGTAATTAAAAGAGATAAGAATGATATTATATGATATCAAAGCAGAATGCCAACTAAAAAATAAAAGATTAAAAACCACTTACTTGTTATGCATATAACTGAAAATATTCCATATACCCAGTTTTTCCAATTAAGTAAATAAAGCATGGAAGTAACATAAGGGTAAATACAACTTGGTAGCATGTAAACCAAATAACTTACAACCTGATATGATCTAGGTTACATATTTTTCAAGAGACAAACCACAATGCTGTTAAAATTTCCTAACTTTAGAACTTGACAAATTACTCCCTTGTGATTTCCTTACTACCGAAATTTAATACAGCTCAAAGAATAGAATGCACACACTGGGATTTTTAACTGGTGAAATAAAAATTACAGCAGAAGCAAATGAAACAAATTTCACATATGCACACTGTTAAAATTGGAAACTAGGGCCAAATTCCACTTTGGACAGCTCATTTGATGGAGATGAATATTGCATTGAATTCCTCTTTTCGAGATGACCAAAATTGACCTAAAGATCATCAAATTTGGATAAGCAGAAATGTGTTTTTGAATTTATGCCCTCACATGTGCAAATTGTCAAAGTCGGCCACATCATCATGTAGGTTCATGAAGCCCAAGAGGCATTTCACTTCACCCTCAATGATTTGTATAAATAAGAGAGACCTCCAACCTTATCTGGTATCATCTCATCTCACACATTCTTCTCTCTCCTCATCTGATTGGTTCATACAGCTTATTGGGCATCTCTCTTCCTCACACGTGTGGCAGTAGAAGGAAGAATTGTAGGGCCAAAATTTCAGAGTCTGTTGCAAGTTCGACCAGAGTTGACCAGGGGTGTTTTGACCACACTTGACTGCGATTTTTGGGTCAAATTTTCATCTTTGGCACACCCCATTTATTGGCACACTAACTGAGGCATTCTGTTGAATTTGACAGCAGACCAATCGCAGTGTTCACTGCAGAATTTCACCAAGTTTGACTATTGTTTTCCTGACTGTTTTGGGGTGACTTTGACCAGCAAAGAAGGCTGAGTTTGACTAAGTTTGACCGAGCTGCATAAAGGACTGTTTGTTGCTACGTTGACCAACATTGACTTCCTGGTTAGGGCAGAATTTGATTGTTGTTGACTTCAGATTTGAGAGGGTTGTTTTGTCTATCCTTTGGCAAGTCAATTTTGACTTTATTGTACTCTCTCTGTGCTGAACATTTAAAATAATAATAAGAATAATAATAAGAATTGATCAAAGGGTTTTCCCCATCTTGGGGTTTTTCCTTGGCATTCGCCAAATTTGTTGCTCTCTTGTCTTGGCTTGTCTTCTGCATTTTGTTATTCATGTTCTATCTACGGTTACTGTCAATGTGATTTATGGTTAATGTGATTGCTAATAAAAAACTAAATTGGAAATTGTCATTGGGCTGCTAAAAGGACATTGAAGTAATTGTGTTAAGCATAGAACATACCATTGTTAACTAAAATTAACATAGCATCAGAGCCCAGGTGAAAACAAAGCCTAAGCAAGGAAGAGAAAAGCAATCACTAAGAGAGATCTGTTGGTCAAGGACAAGCCTCTTTGGCTTCTACATCTTACTTCAAGACTAAGGATAAGCTCAACGACAAATCTGACTATCATGCATGGAAAATGACTTTGGAAGAGCATGATGCAATGGACTATGTGCAGGGAAAAGTGGTGGAGCCTCCTTCAAATGCACCGGTTGCTGCTAAGACAAAGTATAGAAAAGGTGAGGTCAAAGCTAAAAAAGTTATCATTGACTCCATTCAAAAGCATTTGGTTGCTTATATTTCTGATTTGGAAATCTCTGACATGTATGATAAGCCAATTTGGATGTTCAACGTAAACAATGCAAATCAAATCCTCTTTCTCAAAAACAAGTTGAAGGACATCAGGATGGATAAACGGGAGTCTATCCAATCCTACTTCATGAAAATAACTCAAATCAAGAATGATCTACTATCTATTGGAGAAGTTATTGCTGACAGCGAACTCACTCTCATTGCACTTGGAGGTCTTTGAAGAGCTTCGGATGTATTTGTCACCACTATTGTCAACAATAATAGGATACCTAGTTTTGATGAATTACTGGCTAGATGCACTCAAGAAGAGACTAGGATGGTGAAGAGAGACAAGCCCTGAAATGGAAATGACCCTACAGCAGTCTCTGCTCATGCAAAAAGGAAGAATATTGTTGGTCCAAGGAGACAGGGTCAAGGATTCAAGAAGGGATTCAAGGAAGGAAGGTGCTACAGTTGCAACAGGTTCGGCCACTATGCTAGTGAGTGTCCTCACAAGAAGAACACTCCAAGGGATGATGACAATAACAACCACAACAATTTCAAAGGCAATGGAAATCA
This sequence comes from Pinus albicaulis, assembly GCA_034641835.2. Taxonomy (NCBI): domain Eukaryota; kingdom Viridiplantae; phylum Streptophyta; class Pinopsida; order Pinales; family Pinaceae; genus Pinus; species Pinus albicaulis. Next base: position 781,223,918 of record CM076581.1, read on the forward strand.
AAGGAACAATGAGTTCAACAACAAAGGAAAGAGGAATGCTCCCGCTACTCGAAATGGAAATGGTCGACCTCCCAAGAGCACAAGAAATGCCAAGTATGATGAAAGTAAAGTTGTAGAAAAACCAATTTCACATATGCACACTATTAAAATTGGAAACTAGGGCCAAATTCCACTTTGGATAGTTCATTTGATGGAGATGATTATTGCATTGAATTCCTCTTTTCGAGACGACCAAGATCGACCTAAAGATCATCAAATTTCAATAAACAGAAATGTACTTTTGAAGTTATGCCCTCACATGTGCAAATTGCCAAGGTCAACCACATCATCATGTAGGCTCATGAAGCCCAGGAGGCATGTCACTTCACCCTCAACGATTTGTATAAATAAGAGAGACCTCCAACCTCATTTGGCATCATCTCATCTCACACATTCTTCTCTCTCCTCATCTGATTGGTTCATATAGCTTATTGGGCATCTCTTTTCCTCACATGTGTCGCAGCAGAAGGAAGAATTGCGGGATAATTACAGGGCCAAAATTTCAAAGTTTGTTGCAGGTTTGACCAGAGTTGACCAAGGGTGTTTTGACCACATTTGACTGCGATTCTTGGGTCAAATTTCGTTTTTGGTAGGCCCCATTTATTAGCACACGAACCGAGGCATTCTGTTGAATTTGACTGCAGACCAATTGCAGAGTTGACCGAAGAGTTTGACCAAGTTTGACTATTGTTTTCATCACTGTTTTGGGTGACTTTGACCAGCAAAGAAGGTTGACTTTGACTTGGTTTGACCAAGCTGCATAAAGCTCTATTTGTTGTTGTGTTGACCAAAGTTGATTTTCTGGTTAGGGAAGAATTTGATTGTTGTTGACTTCAGATTTGACAGGGTCGTTTTGACTATCATTTGGCAAGTCAGTTTTGACTTTATTGTACTCTCTCACTCTACTGAACATTTGATATAATAATAAGAATAATTGATTAAATGGTTTTCCCCATCTTAGGGTTTTTCCTTGGCATTTGCAAGATCTGGGGTTCCCTTGTCTTGTCTTGTCTTCTACATTTTGTTATTCATGTTCTATCTCTGATTACTATCAATGTGATTTGTGGTTAATGTGATTGCTAATGGAAAACTAAATTGGAAATTGTCATTGGGCTGCTAAAAGGATATTGAAGTAATTGTGCTAAGCATAGAACATAGCATTGTTAACTAAAATTAACATGGCATCAGAGCCCAGGTGAAGACAAAGCCCAAGCAAGAAAGAGAAAAGCAATCACTAAGAGAAATATGTTGGTCAAGGACAAGCCTCAATAGCTTCTACATCTTACTTCAAGACTGAGAATAACCTCAATGACAAATTTGACCATCATACATGAAAAATGACTTTGGACTTGACTTTGGAAGAGCATGATGCAATGGACTATGTACAGGGAAATGTGGTGGAGCCTCCTTCAAATGCACCGGCTGCTGCAAAGACAGAGTATAGAAAAGGTGAGGTCAAAGCTAAAAAAGTTATCATTGACTCCATTCAAAAGCATTTGGTTGCTTATATTTCTGGTTTGGAAACATCTAAGGAGATATAGATACGTTGGTTTGGATGTTCAACGTAAACAATGCAAATCAAATCCTCTTTCTCAAAAACAAGTTGAAGGACATCAAGATGGATAAAGGGGAGTCTATCCAATCCTACTTCATGAAAACAACTCAAATCAAGAACGATCTTCTATCTATTGGAGAAGTTATTGCTGACAAGGAGCTCACTCTCATTGCACTTGGAGTTCTTTCAAGACCTTGGGATGTATTTGTCACCACTATTCTCAATAATAACAAGATACCTGGTTTTGATGAATTATTCGCTAGATGCACTCAAGAAGAGACTAGGATGATGGAGAGAGACAAGCCCTCAAATAGAAATGAACCTACAACATTCTCTGCTCATGCAAAAAGGAAGAATAATGTTGGTCCAAGGAGACAGGGTCAAGGATTCAAGAAGAGATTCAAGAAAGGAAGAGAAGGTGCTACAATTGCAACAGGTCCAGCTACTATGTTAGAGAGTGTCCTCACAAGAAGAATACTCCAAGGGATGATGACAACAACAACCACAACAATTTCAAAGGCAGTGGCAATCAAAGGAACAACAAGTTCAACAACAAAGGAAAGAGGAATGCTCCTGCTGCTCGAAATGGAATGGTTGACCTCCCAAGAGGACAAGAAATGTTAGGTATGATGAAAGTAATATTGTAGAAAAACAAGATGAGTTTTATCTTATTTTTGCTCTATCTACTGCCTCTCCTCCAAATACGTTGGATCATTGGTTGATTGATAGTGGAGCCTCAAGGCACTTACTGGATACAAAGAAGCCCTTACAAATTTGGTTGAAAAGAAGACTAATTTGAAGATCATACTTGGAGATAATGCTACCTACCCCGTGAAAGGGATAGGGGTTGTCACTCTTCACTTGAATCACTGTCAAATTACTCATCTACAAGAAGTATTGTATACGCCCGATTTGAGGAAGATAAAGGCTTCAAGGTAGCATTCGTTGATGGAGGTACGTATTTGGCTAAGAAACCCTAAAGATGCATTTACTCTTGGATTTAGGGTTGATGGTCTCTATCAAGTTGGAGGAAGTCATTTGGGAGCTTTGGCGAGTGATACTTCTCTACAATGTGAATTATGGTATCAAAGATTTCCCCACCTACATTACAAAGCCTTACCTGGAGTAAGGAAGATGGTCACAAGTATGCTTGAGTTTAACATGAACCATGAAGGTGCTTGTCAAGGTTTTGCAATTAGGAAACATACAAAGAGACCATTCCCTTCTAGTGAGAGCAACACAACCGATATTCTTCAATTGGTCCATTCTGACCTGTCTAGTATGTTACCCCATAACATCGTTGGGAGGATACTTATATTATGCAAACTTTGTGGATGACTACTCTCGCAAAACATTGATCTATTTCTTAAAGAGGAAGGATGAAGTGTTCAAATGGTTTTGTTCTTTCAAAGCATTGGCGGAAAATCAAACAGGGAAGAAGATCAAGATATTGAGGACAGACAATGGAACTAAATATGAATCAAATGAATTCAATGACTTTTGCAAAGAGAATGGCATTAAGAGGGTGACAATTGTCCCATTAACTCTTGAGCATAATGGTGTTGCTGAAAGGAAGAATCGAACAATCATGGAAGCCACCCGTGCCATGCTCCATGATCAAGGCCTACCACATTTTTTATGGGAAGAAGCTACCAACACTGTTGTATATGTTCAAAATAGGAGCCCACATCAAGCATTGGATTTCAAGGCACACGAGGAAGTCTTCACCCGTAAGAAACCTGATGTCTCTCATTTTATAATCTTTGGTTGTCTGGTATATTTTCATGTGCCTAGAAGAGAAGAGGAATAAGTTGGAAGCTTATGGGAAGAAGGGAATATTCGTCAACTATAGTGAAAATCCGAAAGTATATAGAATCTATGTGCCTGGTCAAAGAGATGTGGAAGTAAGTCGTGATGTCACCTTTGATGAAGACACTACGCTTGGGAAAGCCAGAAATCTTCCTATCCCAAGGAAGGACGATGATGATGCTGCCGAAAAAACAGGATGAACCTCTGACAAATGAGCCTATGCCCGATGTTGAAGGCCTAACGAATCTTATTGATCCACCACCTAATGATCCCTCTACCTCAAGAAAACGACCACTATGGCTCAAAGATACTCTCGAAGATGTTGAATGAGATAATGCTCCAAGAGGGACATTTCGTAAAAGTAAGAGGTTGAACAAGTATCAAGGTTATTTAGTTGTTATGAGTACTATTGTTCAAGCTAAATCATGCACGTTTGAAGAAGTTGTAAACACCAAGTATGGAAGGATGCGATGAATGAGGAATATGAATCTATCATGAAGAATGATGTTTAGGACATGGTGCCTAGACCCAAGGACAACTCTACAATCACTTCTACATGGCTTTACAAAATTAAACATGGAGCTAATGGGAGTGTTGAAAAATATAAGGCCAAATTCAATGCCCGTGGCTTCTCTCAAAAGGAAGGAGTGGACTATGACGAAATATTTCCACCGGTTGCCCGATATACCACTATCCGATTTATTATTGCTCTCATTGCCAACCAAGGATGGAGCCTATATCAAATGCACATCAAGACTGCTTTCTTGCATGGCTCGCTTAAGGAGGAAGTCTACTTGGAGAACCCTCAAGGGTTCGAAGTACAAGATCGAAGGACACATGTATGCAAGTTGAAGAAATCTCTCTATGGGTTGAAGCAAGCCCCTAGGGATTGGTATGAAAGGATTGACAGTTATCTTGTGAAGTCGGGATTTACAAGGAGCTATGATGATCCGAACCTATACTTTGTTGATTTTTGGTAGCATCGGATGTGCTCTAAGTCTCAAATTTTGCAAGGAGGCTTAGACACATGTATTCCAAAATAACCAGAAAGTGTTTTGGGCAATTCCACTCGACTAGGGTTTAATAAAATAATTAATTAATTTTAATGGGAGCCTAAGTCTAAACTTAGGGAATTAAAATAATTAAAGTATATTAATAGAATTGGGTGTGAAACTTCTAGAAAAAGATGGAGATCAAGTCAATATGATCTATGTCGTTGATTATGTTTTAATCTGGGTCGTTGGTTACCCAACGAGAAGATTATAAGGACTTCAATGGGCATTTCAAAAACACACCGAGTGAGTCTAGAGATTGATTTTCTCAAGTGAGCAGCGTTGAACAGCCGGAGAAGATCACCGAGTTCATTTTATTGCAGTGAGGGGCAATGATAGTTCTAGTTGGAAGATATTTTCCTGAGCCGGGAATACATCACAAAGAAGGCAAAAAAGAAGACGCAGAAGAGGCAGCATAGGGGCTATGTTGGGCATCACAATGCCACGCAGAAGCAGCGTTGAAGCCTTAAGGAGATCCGAAGTGTTGCTGAGGATCAGTCAAATCCAGTGCCAAGGTGTCAGACCGAAGGGGCAGAAGATCAGCATCCAGCAAGCAGAACGACCAACAGAAGGAGGTGACACAATCCCCAGCAAGAGTGACACAGATTTGCGTACAGGCAGCATGGGGCTGTCCAGTTCAGTGTTGGGTCAATGTCAGATCTTCAGTGTTAGTGTGAGGTAATCCTCACTAATTCTCTATCAATCATATTCTCTGTGGATAGCCAGATTTGTGCATCCAATTGTATTCAGAAACTTATGCTTAATAATACAAACCGTCAATTGTTGCACCGGTTTTCCCGCATTGGGTTTTTCCAGGGACATTAGTCCAAAAATACAGTGACATGTGTGTTTAATTTTCTTGCTCAAATCTTGTTTCTGCAGTTTATTTAGTGAAGGTTGCAGTGTATTTTCTTGTAGAACACAGTAAATAACTTGTATAATTTATCAAGTAGGAGAAGCAATGTCAGTTTGCTGCAATAGGATTCCTGAGCTAGGAATTTTCACATGGTATTAGAGCAATGCAACAAAGCAAGAGAGCAGACCGAAAGAACTCAGCCTTGAAAAGAAAGAGGGAGATCGAATAGCTGCATAGGCAGCAGATCGAATCCCCAAGGGATTGCGTTGTCCAGGCCGGAAAGGGCAAGATTTGTGAGGAAGTCTCTCTTTGAGTGAGTCAACAGAGAGGTAGGACTTTCCAGTTCGTGAATTGTTAGCGACAAAGGGAGCAGCACAGTAGTAGATTTAGCGCAGAGCAATTTTTTGTGGGACGCAGTTTTATGCAATATTTTTGTGGGCAGAAAAGCGCTAGAAGGAAGAAGACACTTTTTGAGGGAATTTTCTTCCTCAGTGAATTCCAAGCCAAGGAATTCCATTTCTCAATTGCAAAGCAGCAATAGCAAGGAGCATATCTACATACTCCAGCAGGGAGTGCGTAGGACAGCCTAGCAGCTGCGCAGAGGAGAGAGAAGGAGCAGTTCGACATTATTTAGACGGCAAAGATGGCAACAAATGGGCTGAGAGATCAAGATCGGTTGGAGGGAGCCACTAACTATGTGATTTGGTAGGCAAGAATCACTTGTCTATTAGATGAGCATGATCTCAAGGCCTTTATCGAGAATGTGGTAGTTGTCCTCGTAGATGTAGATCCGTTGAAAGCCTACAAGAAAAATATGGCGAAGGCTAAGCATTTGATCCTTGACGAAGAGAGGGATCATGTGGTATGTCACATCGTTGGCAAAGGGACTGCCAAGGAGATGTGGGATGCCTTAGCAATGTTGTATCAAGGATCTTCTAAGCAGCAGAAGATGTACTTGCAGGAGAAGATGTGATCTATGAGGGTGCAGAAGGGAGAACACATTGATCCATTCCTTGCAAAGCTTCAAGAAACCCGAGATTAGTTGGCAGTTGTCGAATCACCACCTCAGGCCACGGAGATGGTTAGATTGGCCTTGAATTTTGCTTCAGATAAATGGCAAGTCTTTGTCCAGAGCATCCTGGGCAGAGAAAGGTTGCATGATTGGGAATAGATGTGGGCCACTCTTCATCAGAAAGAGATGAGGCAAGATATAATCAAGTGCAAACTTGATGGCAGCAGCAGCAATGGGTCAAAGCCTAAGGAGGAGGAAGACAATGCAGCCCTTGCTTCCAAGGGGCAACAGGAGCAGCAGAGGCATAAAACCAATGTCTCAAAGATCAAGTGTTTCTAGTGTGGTGAAATGGGTCACTACGCTACGCAGTGTCCTCTCAAGAATAAGGACAAGGATGAGAAACATGATCCGCAGGCTGCAACTACAAGGATCGAGGAGGAGGAGATCGCCATGATTGCCCACATATCTCCAGGGGAGAATTGGGGTGATCTAGGATTGTAGTTCGAATGAGTTGCAGTTGGGAAGGATCCTTGAGGAGTCCACATCTTGGATCAATACCTTTCTACAGGTGCCCAAATCAACAGTGGCAGGATGGACCAATGTCAGTTGGTGCAAAGGAGAGTCGGAGTGATAACGCAGTGGCTAGAGAGCGCCAAAGTCTGAGCAAAGTTGGCACCAGTGCAGGAAGGCACAGTGCAGAGTCAACAATGGCTTCAGATGGTCAATGCATAGTCTAGAAACCGTAAAATATTTAGTATCAAACGCATCATGTTGAACACTTAGTTCAATAATTTTGGGTGTTTTTCTGTTGCAACAGCAACAGTAGAGTTGCAGTGCAAATGTAGTTGGCAGCAATATGCAAGGTCAGCATAGATGCAACAACGCAGTAGTTGGTGGTCAGCAGTGTCAGACATCAGTAGCGCAAAGGGAGATGTTACAGAGTTAGTGTGATGCTTCAAGAGGATGCATTACTACAGCACATTCCTTGCTAAGAGGGAGTGTTGATTTATGGTAGCATTGAATGTGCTCTAAGTCTCAAATTTTGCAAGGAAGCTTAGACACATGTATTCCAAAATACCCAAAAAGCGTTTTGGGAAATTCCACCCAGATGGGGTTTTATTAAAATAATTAATTGTTTTTAATGGGAGCCTAAGTCTAAACTTAGGGAATTAAAATAATTAAAGTATATTAAAAGAACTGGGTGTGAAAATTATAGAAAAAGACGGAGATCGAGTCAATATGATCATGGTCGTTGATTATGTTTTAATCTGGGCCGTTGGTTATCCAATCAGAAAATTATAAGGACTTTGATGGGCATTTGGAAAACACTCTGAGTGAGTCTAGAGATCGATTTTCTCAAGTAGCAGCCAGAGAAGATCATTGAGTTGATTCGATTGCAATGAGGGGCAATGATAGTCCCGGATGGAAGATCTTTTCCTGAGCCAGGAATACATCACAGAGAAGGCAGAGAAGAGGGTGTGGAAGAGGCAGCGTAGGGGCTACGCTGGGCAGCGCAATGCCATGTAGAGGCAGTGCTGAATCCTTGAGGAGAACCGAGTTTTGTTAAGGATCAGTCAGATCCAGCGCTGGAGTGTTGGGGTGTAAGACCGAAGAGGCAGAAGATCAGCATCCATCAAGCATAACGACTAGCAAAAGGAGGTGACGCAATCCCCAACCAAAGTGACGCAGATCTGCGCAGAGGCAGCATGGGGTTGTCTAATTCAGCGTTGGGACAGTGCCGGATCTCCAGTGTTAATGTGAGGTAATCCTCACTAATTCTCTGTCAATCAGATTCTCTGTGGATAGCCAGATTTGGGCATCCAATTGTATTCAGAAACTATTGCTTAATAATACAAACCCTCAGTTGCTGCATCGGTTTTCCCGCATTGGGTTTTTCTGGGGACATAAGTCCAAAAATAACGGTGTCATGTGTCTCTAATTTTCTTGCTCAGATCTTGTTTCCGCATTTAATTTCCGCAGTTTATTTAGTGAAGGTTGAAGTGTATTTTCTTCAATATTTACCTGTAGAACGGAGTAAATAACTTGTATAATTTATCAAGTAGGAGAAGTAATATCAATTTGTTGCAATAGGATTCCTAAACTAGGAATTTTCACATACTTCAAGGTTGAAAAGGACATGCCTCTTATTTTGGTTCTTTATGTTGATGATCTCTTTCTAACAGGTGCAAACCCTCTCATTTATCAATGCAAGAGGGAGTTGACTTCCGAGTTCAAAATGAAGGAACTAGGATTGATGCATCACTTCCTAGGCCTGGAGGTCTAGCAAAATCCAAGCGAGATTTTCCTTTCTCAAGGAAATACACTATGAAGCTGCGAGAGAGATGTGGGATGGTTGATTGCAAGTCTGTGTCTACTCCGATGGAACTCAATTTCAAGAAGTTATGTGGAAGTGTTGCTAGGCCCAAATTGGCAAACCCTTCCGAGTATCGACAACTTGTGGTGGCCCTGATGTTCTTGGTAAATTCTTGTCCGAATATATGCTTCATTGTAAATACTTTGAGTCAATTTATGGTCGAGCCTCATCACATACATAGGATTGTTGCTAAGAATCTCTTGATATATCTTTGTCGCACAATCAACTATGGGTTGAGATACACTGTCAAGAATTTGAGGCTACATGGATATTCTGATGCTGACTAAGCTGGCAATGTGGTAGATAGAAAGAGCATGTCAAGATGTTGCTTCTCATTGGGGTCTACTTCAATTTCATGGATGAGCAAGAAGCATAAACTGGTTGCTTTAAGCATCGTCGAGGTCGAATATATTGCTGCTAGTATGGCCTATTGTGAAGCTATCTGGTTGAGGAAGCTCTTCAGTGACTATTTGAGCACATGTTGGATACCACAGTGATCCATTGCAACAACCAGAGTGGGACTCGCCTTTTAGAGAATCTCGTGTTCCACGACTGCTCCAAGCATATTGACATCAAGTACCACTTTATCCGAGATATGGTACAACGGGGAGCAATAAAGCTCCAACACATCAAGACTGATGAGTAGATTACTGACATTCTCACGAAGCACTTGGGGAAGGTCAAATTTTTAGCCTTTCGAGAGAGATAAGGACCTTCCCATGAAGGTCTCGCTTGAGTTAGACATTAAGCTCTAGGAGCTCCTGGGGGCTTTGGGTACTTCTTGGAGCTATGAGTGACCATAGGGTGAGTGGTTCACCTTCCCCTATAGGTGCGTTGTGTACAAGGTGAGTGGTTTACCTTCCCCTATGACACCCCATGATGGTTGACATGTGTGTGGGGTGAGTGGTTCACCTTCCCCTACGATTGATGACATATGCATAGGATGAGTGGTTCACCTTCTCCTATGGCATATGAGCAGGATGAGTGGTTCACCTTCTCCTGTGGACACCCCAGCATACATCCTACCCATGTAGTCTGGGACTCATGGGAAGTACCTCTCATCTGGCCAATGAGTTCGGAAAAGTGGATAGGGACCATAGCACTACAAATGGACGCATCATGTACTGCCATACTCCCTATGTCTAGGATGCATGATGTTCAACAACTTGATTTGGGTTCTACACCTGGACTGACTTTTGTCAATGGAGAGTGGCAAGATCTTGTGACTCACTCTCAAGCAATTCTTTTTCATTATTACATCATTGTTCAGCGGAGTTAAGATGAGATGTAGAGATGGTACACGATGGCATGATGGTTTGGCAAGTGGAATTCTCCCTAGTTGAGAGGGAGCATTAAAATTGGCAACTAGGGCCAAATTCCCCTTTGGACAACTCATTTGATGGAGATGATTATTGCATTGAATTCCTCTTTTCAAGAGAACTAAAATCGACCTAAAGATCATCAAATTTGGATAAGCAAAAATGTGTTTTTGAATTTATGCCCTCACATGTGCAAATTGTCAAGGTCGGTGGCCGGCCACATCATCATGTAGGCTAATGAAGTCCAAGAGACACGTCACTTCACCCACAACGATTTGTATAAATAAGAGAGACCTCCAGCCTCATTTGGCATCATCTCATCTCACATATTCTTCTCTCTCCTCATCTGATTGGTTCATATAGCTTATTGGGCATCTCTTTTCGGCACACGTGTGGTAGTAGAAGGACGAATTACAAGGCCGAAATTTAAGAGTTTCTTGCAGGTTTGACCAGCGTTGACCAGGGGTGTTTTGACCACATTTGACTATCATTTTTAGGTCAAATTTTCGTTTATGCCATGTTGCATTTATTGGCACAGGAACTAAGTCGTTCAGCTAACTTTGACTGCGACCAATTGTAGGGTTGACCAAGTTTGACTGTTGTTTTCATGACTGTTTTGGGGTGACTTTGACCAACAAATAATGTCGAGTTTGACTGGGTTTGACCGAGCTGCATTGAGGATTGTTTGTTTTTGTGTTGACCAACATTGACTTTCTGGTTAGGACAGAATTTGACTGTTGTTGACTTCATATTTGACAGGATTGTTTTGACTCTCAGTTGGCAAGCCAATTTTGACTTTATTGTAATCTCTCTCTGTTGAACATTTGACATAATAATAAGAATAATTGATCAAAGGGTTTTCCCCATCTTGGGGTTTTTCCTTGACATTTTCCAAATCTAGTGTTCTCTTGTCTTGGCTTGTCTTCTGCATTTTGTTATTCATGTTCTAACTACAGTTATTGTCAATGTGATTTATGGTTAATGTGATTGCTAATGGAAAACTAAATTGGAAATTGTCATTGGGTTGCTAAAAGGACATTGAAGTAATTGTGCTAAGCATAGAACATACCATTGTTAAATAAATTAACACACACAAAACATTTTTGCCTTTCAAACCTGTTATTCAACAAAATAATATCTAAGCATACAAAGGCTCCCTTGATAGGAAAAGGGTCCACAGAAAATAAATGGAAGCTATATCAAAAAAGAATTATTTTTACTAGGCACCTGTACGACCTGTACGTCTCACCAGAATTTCCTAGATCAACCCTCCAGACTTGCTACCCTCTCATCCTACTACGCAGCACCTATATGGTTGTACAGCCACGTTGTACTGCTACACGAACCTTGCACAGTGCCTATGCAACTATGCTCTCAGCCTGCATTATAGTGCCATGTACATCCTACTAGGTGGCTAAATCATTTTGTGGCAAATACCTCTCCTGCATACACTCTCCTCCTTTGGACTTGATTTCTAGATGAGACTCCCTCATCACCCTTGTTGATATCTCCTTGAATCACTGTCTTTCATGACTCAATTACTTAATTACTCTTTTGTCTTTATCCACCTAGTCTTGCTTCTACAATTTGAGTTATGACCAAATCCATCAACCCTAACATCCATAGTCATTGACAACAGTTGAAATTATATCTCACCTCATTTGATATCAAGAGTTTAAATTTAGCTAATTCACTAATGTAAAAACCTTTACATTTCGTTAGAATAACGCACTTTTTATAAAAAACAATTCACTTTAATAATTCCTTTAGTTAAAGTGAATTACTAAAGCAAATACTTTGGACGACTTCCACACTTCTAGGCACTTGAACCTATGTAGAAATTTCTATTTGATGCTAAAAACATCAACATTCCTTCCTAGCAAGGAAGGAACTTCTTGAAGAGCCACCAAGAATTGGCTTTCCCTTCAGTCTTGGCACAATGTCCCAACATCATCCTTTACCATGGCATCCTGCCAAACCTACTAGTTAACTGCCTCTCCAATGATAATACTCATTAGTGACATGTAGTTTGGAAAAAATTTTGAAGGCCTGCTCTTCTTGAATGTGCTCATAAGAACCTCAACACGCTCCTGAGCATCCTTCAATGTCTATGTAAAACACCCAAGTCTCCTTACAAAGCTAGAAGGAGCTATTGATTACTCCTCTGCACCTGAAGTCTAACCCCCTGAACTGGAAGTTGTTGAACAGTTTTCATCCTTTGAAGCCTCTTGCTATGTGTCCTCTATCACTATTAGTGGGTCATGTGACTCCAAAGATGTCATGTTCTCCTTGAACTTCACATCTTTGCTCACAACTATATTCCTCTGCACTCAAATAAAGATCATGTAAGCCTTTGAAATTTCATTGTACACCACAAATATTCCCTTCTCTCCTAAATGCTCTTGGTCTATCCTCTTCTCCACAGGCACATGGATGTGTATTGGACAACCAAAGATCCTGAAATGCCCTATCTTTGGCTTCACCCCAGTGAATGCTTCCTCTACAATCTTGTTCCCCAACATACCAGGCGAACTCATGTTATGAATATATATTGTCATATTACATGCATTTGCCCAAAGAAACATAGCTAGATCCTAGTCATGAACCATAGCCTTTGCAGCACTGATGACGAACTGATTCTTTCTCTTTGCAATCCCATTCTGCTCTGGGTTGTATGAGATTGTCAACTCCCTCTTGATCCCTATCTCCTTGAAAAAATCCTTGAACTCGTTGCAAGTGTACTCACCCCCATTGTCTAACTTGAAGACCTCGATCTTGCTTCCTGTCTAGTCCTCCACAAGAGCCTTAAACTCTTGAAACCGACTGAAAACCTCATCCTTGGTGTTCATGAAGTAAATCCACATCTTCCTAGAGTAATCATCAATGAATGTCACATAGTATGATGCTCCTTGTACTGATGTGACTGACATTGGTCAACACACATCTAAATGAATGAGATCTGTAATACTCTTGGACCTACTCTCGCTGCTTGAAAATGCAACCTTAGCATTCTTACCAAGTGCAAACCTTCTGCACATGCCTTGGTACTCAATACTTAAATATGGGAGACCAATGACAATCTCCCTTTGAATTGGTGACACGTTGTACTACAGGTGTCCCATCCTCTTGTGTCATATCTCAAAAGAGTTTTCACTGTCATGTATTAAGGCCTAAATAGGCTTTTCCTACAACTTGTATAAACTTCCCTCTCTAACCCAAATAACCATTGATGCGCCAAGGCTAGACCCCTCTAAACAAATGAGTACTTGACCTTTCTTAAACATGATGACAAAACTAATGTCCTCCACAACCAAGACTGTGCAAATTCTTCCTCAGTCCTAGTACATATAACATGTCTCGAGCCTCCAACAAACCACCTAATTCAAGTTGGAATAAGATAGTTCCTTCTCCCCTCACTGCATACTCGACACCATCACCAAGATACACATGAACTCTCGAGTCTTTCTCCATCGAACTACTAAATAGCTCCCGTGCTTTTGTCATGTGACATGATGAAACTCCTTAATATTTCTCTGTCACACTACGGAATAGCTCTTGTGACATGATGCACCATTATCCAAGTACCATGCACTCCTAGTGATTGTGCCAGTAGAAAGGCAGGAAACTAGTGAGAATTCCTTTTAGAACTTTTTAGCAAACTCATCTTACTAAGTTTCTATATATGCTACTACCGGTTGTGATTTTCCCTTGCCCTTCTTCTTTGGACGTTGAGATGCATATTGTTCATTCTTGTGGCATATGAAACACTTTATCTTTCTCAAGTCCTCCTTCTTCCCTGACTGTGACATTAACTCCTTAACTTTACCCTTCTCACTAGAACCCTATCCTTTGCCCTTTCTTGATTGAGTGACAAGGGCTAGGTTCTCTTCTTAACCTCCTTCCCAATTGGTTTTGGACTCCTCCCGAACCTCTTCCTAGATGCAGTCATCCCAAAGCCTCTCAAAATTGGGAAGTTTCTCCCAAGCAGAGATACCCTTGACAAATGGTCTCGAGACTTTGAGAACCCATTCAGTGCCACATTAACTAGCTTTGTATCATCCAACTTCTCCCAAATCGCTGCAAGTACATGGGTGATCCTCATGTGGTAGCTAGTAACATTGTCAGATCTTGACATATGCACAAATTTGAGCTTGTTCCTCAAGATCATCTTCTTGTTTGTGTTATCACTCTAGAATAAATCCATTAAAACCTTAAACATTTCTTTGGCCAATTGCTTCTCAAACAAGTGAGGGATCAAATGATCCTTCACAAGGGCTAGGTTCTATTCTTGACCTCATTCCCAGCTGGTTTTGGACTCCTCCCGAGCTTCTTCATAGATGCAGTCATCCCAAAGCCTCTCAAAATTGGGAAGTTTCTCCCAAGCAAAGATAGCCTTGACAAATGGTTTCGAGACTTTGAGAATCCATTCAATGTCACATTAACTAGTTTTGTACCATCCACCTTCTCCCCAATCGCTGCAAGTTGATCGTGCACTTGGGTGATCCTCATAAGGTAGCTAGTAACATTGTCAGATCTTGACATATGCACAAATTTGAGCCTGTTCCTCAAGATCATCTTCTTGTTTGTGTTATCACTCTAGAATAAATCTATTAGAACCTTAAACATTTCTCTGGCCAACTGCTTCTCAGACAAGTGAGGGATCAAATGATCCTTCACTGCATCCATGATTACTAGCTAGGCTTTAATGTCCTCCTTCTCATGAGTCGCTAAATCCTCTAGATCTATCAATGAAGAAATTACCACAATCTCCCAAAGGTCACTTTATTTCAATTGGAAGGTGATTCTTGCCTTCAAGTATAAGAAGTTTGAAGCTCCATTCTATCTGTCTCTAAATCTTAGACTTGCTAAATCCATTTCTAAACTTAAACAAAAATATTACTGAGTGCTTATTCCTTCAAGCCTCCAGAAGAATTTTTAATAATTCATAGATATGTTGAGATCTTCTTGGAAATCTAATAGATTTGCTGCAAACTATTGTGGATCTATGTTTGGTTCTTTCAACACCCACAAAAATTTTAGTACTGCAAATTGCTAATCGACCTCATTGGTACAACCACACGCCCTCTATTATATGGCTCACTCAATTGTTGTACAGCATCTGCCAACCTCACTGATCATTGAAAGCGACTCCTGTGTAACCTTGAGTGTAAGTTTTGATACCAAGTCAAACTTTTCTAATCATGGAACTTGGCAAATTATTTCTTTGTGATTTCCTTGCTGTTGAAATTGAATAAAGATCACATAATAAAATGCACACACAGATATTTTCATATGGTACAATAAAAATTACAGCAGAAGAAAAAGAAAACAATTCCACATGCAGGCAAAATATTTATGCCCATCAAATTTGTTGAGTTTTGTAGCTTGGAAGGTACTTCTAGTCTCATGTCTTGACTAGAAGAACCTTGATTCCCCTCCTTGGGAACTTGCATGAGATATGCAGAGTGTGCTAGTGAGTTGCACACGCAAATGTGTTGCATGTGACATGCATGAGATATGCATGTAAAGCAAGCTAAATTTTGACTTGTACTAGAGTTAAAGTAGAGAAAGCTAAAGATACGATAGTTAACTAAAGTAAAGTCACTTATCTTCACTTAACTTGATGAGCTAATTTTGGTCATCAATCTTATCTTAGAAAAGTCATAAATTGAGCCTAAGTGGTGAGGCTAAGATACAACAACAGCACAAGATAAAAAAAGGCTTCTTAGTGAGCGTGTGTTGGGTCCGAGAGAGTGCAAAGAGGCTGGAGATCAATTTAGTATTTTGAATTTTCTCAATTGGGCCATTATCCCAAGATGGGAGCCTAAGTAAGCTCTCTGATTAATTTATTAATGAAGAATTGTTGATTGGGAAAAAACCTGTTTACGTGTGAGTGATTCAAATCAAGTAATTTTGTTTCTGCTAAATATTTTGGAACTTAGTTGTGTATGTGTTCAGTTAATAATTGCTACGAACCAAATATCAGGTGTTGGGTTCAGAATTTCTAACATGATGTCGGAGCCCCAACTTTGACCCTGAAATTACAAGTGTTAGGTTCGTATTGAATCACTAGAGCTAGGTTGGATGGGATCATACAAACGGAATTTTTTTTTCGGTGGCGAGAATATTTTTTGGGCTGCAAGGAATCTTTTCAAGGCAGAAATTATTTTTTATGAGCAAAAAAAAATCCCATAATAAAAAAAAGGACAGAGCTCACTTTTTTAAAAGAAAATAAATAATTAATAGAATGAGTGGATCTAGTCGTAGGGTTGCACGAACAGATTTAGCCGACAATGTAGGAATGTTGCAGACAACAAGGACCAGGATGATAGATCGAAGAGGAAACTATAACGCAAGGGGGTCACTTAGGCAACAGGGCAGCAGCTCAACCAGATAATTAATTAATAAAAATTAATTGTTAGTCAGTTTGACAGGAATGAATACTGGGTCACATTACAAGGACGGGTTGGACGGGGCAAGAAATTTCAGCCCATGGAAGAAGATTGATCTGTTATTTGAGGAGCAGGAGTTGTGCAACATCGTGATGATGGTTGTCCCAATTCCTGCAGATCCTAACCAGTTGGCTGTGTTTACAAAGAAGAATGTCAAGGTCGAGGGAATAATCTCGGACTCCATAAAAGACCATATTATACCTCATGTGATGGGAAAGAAGTATGCCTTTAAGATGTGGGCATCCTTAAGCAAGTTGTACCAAAGTACAAACCAAAACAGAAAGATAGTCTTAAAGGAGAAACTGAGAAACATCAAGATGTTTGAAATCGATATTGTTGCATCATACCTAACCATCATCACTCAGATTAGAGATGACTTAGCAGCAGCGAGAGGAAACTATTGATAGTGAAGAGTTGGTCAAATCAGCCTTGAGTGGCTTTCCTCTTAAATGGGATGTCTTTATTGATGGGATTGTTGCACAGGAAAATAGATTGTGTGATGATTTTGTACAGGAAGAGACAAGGAGACATTCCAAAACTGCAAGAAAATATGATAAATGGGGAGAATTTTGTTCTTGTTGTAAAGGGAAAAAGAAAAGTAAAGGGAAGTGGGGATCTACTTCAGTGAAGGACATGAGAAAAGTGAAGTTCTTCGCATATCACAAGACTAATCGCCATACAAGCCAGTGTCCATACAAGGAGGAGGAGTAGGAGGAGGAGGTTCAGGTAGTTGCATCAACATCAACTGAGATTAATGACTTTACGAAGAAATTTGAACAAGAATTTTCTCTAGCTGCCTATGTTTCGAACAACAGTATTGTTGTGTATCAGGACAATGGGTTATAGTTGGTGGGCAGTAAAGCGTCTAGTCACAAGATAGGATGAGATTAGTGTCCCGCAGTATTTTAGAGACAGAGTCGGACTGCCATGTGAGTTGTGGAGCTAGTACCATGCAAGCAGTGAAGTGGGTTGGATGTGCCAGATTCCAGCTAGACTCAGGAGGATTTCTAAAGGTGATAAGGATGTTGTTTGTTCCAAGTTTGATGGTACATGTGCTCTCAATATCATCCTTAGAGGATGATGGATATAAAGTTTTTTTCTTGGGATGGAAAAGTGTTTCTATATTCAAAAGAAGCAACCTTGGATGCAATTTTAGTGCTTGGCATCGGACAGGGGCAGTGATATAGGTCACTAGGACAACCTTGTTGAGAAATCAATACAAGTATATTAGGGTTTGATTCCTCTTTCTTGATAATTACTTGTGAATTATGTTGGCCTCTTTTACTTCTTTATTAGATTATCTTTCATCAAGCAATTACCAAATTACGTGTGTATGAAGATCAAAAAAACACAAGACACAAGATGTAGGCACTATGGCAAGGCAAAACCCCTCTCTAGGGGAAAACCTAGTCAAAATTCTCTTCCTTCAATAGTTTTCTTTGAGGCTTTTCACCCTAGACATAGACCAAACCATTCCTCCACACCAAGTCAGCATTTCCAGATATTCGACCCAATAGCAGCAGTAACTTGTCCCCAGCAACTTCAGCTATGCAATAGTTACGGCATCAGGAAACAGCAACAACACAAAAAGACTTTGATCTCCCAAACTAGGGCATGAAATGGAGAGAGAGTAACACCAAAACTTCAATTTTCTCCTTCTCTGTCACTTTGACCCAACTCGCACTTCTTTTGGCTTCCTTGACGCACTTCGCACTTTTTCCGACTTCTAGAGAGATATCCAACTATTTATAAGCTGTAGGTGAGGTCAAATTGATCCCCTTTAGGCTGACTTGATCTCCTTTAGGCTGACTTCGTGTGGAGGTGACATAAATCATATTTGACTCAATAAAAAAGATTTTTACATGATTCAAAAGCCCAAGGAGGGTCTCTTTAAATGTAAAATGACTCTATTAACTCAATATTAATCCTAGGAGTCAACAATGGAGACTTTGACTAATATAATGATGACCCAAGCATTAAACCCATGCTTTAATAACTCATTGTTACAATAATAAAAATTCTTTTCTTTATTCTTTTGACAAGTACATTACATAGTGACTCAAATATATTTTATGAAGACCGAACCTAGTTACATTCTTCAACACTCCCTCTTAACTAGGGAGGTATTCATAATATACAAGTACAATGGAAGATCTCAAACTACATGAACTATGAAGAGTTTAGGCTACCACAATGACATGGACTAGATTCCTGGCTAGGGCAATCTATCCATTGGCCTCTCAACAGTTTAGGCACCGCAATGCCATGGACTAGATTCTTGACCAAGGAAATCTATCCAAGTGGGACTACAGTGGACTAAAGCTTTTAGCCTCTCTATGTACCATCAGGCTTACTTACTAACCACCAACCCATGGATCTAGGTGTGCATCCAACCAATGCCACCCTCCTTACCAAACATCAATACAAAGTGTCGGCCCGATGTCCTCCAAGGCAATGCTTCACTCGCAAAGCCTCAACAAATCTCTTCCAACTTCTTATCATCAATACAATCAGCAATATCTACTAGACCAAGCTTGTCTCTTAGATATTCAAACTTCTTATTGGGAGGAGACTTCGTCAGTATGTCTGCTACCTGTTCATCTTTTGAGACATACTCCAACTTCACGATCCCATCCTGTACCAAGTTCCTAATAAAGTGAAACTTATTATTGATATGCTTTGTCCTTGCATGAAACACGAGATCTCCAGACATTTGATACAGATTTGATTATCATAGTTAATCACAGAAGGACCTAGACTCCAGAGACTTCTCGAACAAATTTGTCAGAAGTTTCCTTAACCAAACAACCTCCTTTCCTACTTCACATGCAGACACATATTTTGCCTCAGTATTACTCAAAGCAACGGCATCATGCTTTCTACTCATCCATGAAATCATAGAAGACCCCAAACTAAAACATCCACCTGTAGTGCTTCTTCCATCGATCTCACTATCAACCCAATCAGAATCTGTGAAGCCAATTAGCTTGACTTCCTTACTATCATATTTTATTCAGTGATGTATAGTGCCACGAAGATACCTCAATATGTGTTTGGAAGCTATCCAATGATCATGACGAGGCTCCAACTGAAACTGACTAGGAATGCTTACTACAAAGCATATATATGGCCTAGTGTTTACCAAA
Organism: Pinus albicaulis; assembly: GCA_034641835.2. Lineage (NCBI taxonomy): Eukaryota > Viridiplantae > Streptophyta > Pinopsida > Pinales > Pinaceae > Pinus > Pinus albicaulis. The sequence goes on from CM076581.1 coordinate 781,243,532, forward strand.
TACATTAAGAAGCCCCCCTAGCTGTTGATAGGAGGTTGGATGCACAAGACTTGAGTCAAAACCTCACAACTTCTTGGGATTGGTGATCATAGTCAAGGGCTTGGAGTCCATCATCCCATATTTTTGCAACATTTTGATGATGTACTTTCCTTGCCCCAAATATATCTCCCTAGGTTTCTGCCATACTTCTAGACCCAGGTAGTAGAGCATCAGTCCTAGATCCTTCAACTCAAATTCAATTACCAACATCTTCTTGCACTCTTGAATTTTATGCTCCACACCAGTGATGAATAGATCATCCACATATCTAGAATAATGATGGGTTCATTATTCACAACCTTGATGTAGAGATTTTGATCAGTAATACTCTTCACGAACCCGATTCCTAGGAGATATGCATCCATTCTCGCGTACCATGCCCTAGGAGCTTGCTTCAAGCCATATAGGGCCTTCTCGAGTCTACAAACATCAAAGTCCCTACTATTCACTTCAAATCCTTCGAGTTTTTCGATGTATACTTCTTCATCAATGGTCCCATTTAGAAATGTGGTCTTCACATCTATTGGATGGATATTCCAACCCATTGTAGAACCCAATGAAACCAAAGATTTAATAGTAGTATACCTTGTTGTAGGTGCAAAGGTTTCATCATAATCTATGTCTTACTTTTGAGAGAAACCCCTTGCAATGAATCTCGCTTTGTATTTGTCTATGCTCCCATCAACAGCGTGCTTGATCTTGTAGATCCATTTAGATGTGACAACCGATTTGTCAATAGGTCTAGGAATGATTTCCCAAACCCCACTCTTCATAACGGATTGATATTCTTCCTGCATCGCCTTCTTCCAAACTTTTTGATGAGCAGTTTCTTCGAATGTAGATGGTTCATCTTCAATTAACTTCGTCATATATGCAGCATACCCATAATATCTATTTGGTCTTTTACTTTCTCTAAAGATTCCTATTGTAGCTTCATGTCCTTCGTCATCTTCCAAAGTAGTTTTCAACCAATTTGGCCTTTTCCTTGTGGTCGGGATGATCACAGGTTTAATAGGCTCACTTGGTCCTTCTTCTTATAATATTGGAGATTCTTCATCATCGGAATCAATAGATTTATCCTTTGATTTCTTGTAAGCTTGATTTTCATCATATATGACATCCTTGCTTACTTCAATATGCCTTCTTCCAAACATCTTGATGAGCAGTTTCTTCGGATGTAGATGTTTCATCTTCAACTAACTTCGTCATATATGCAGCATACCCATAATATCTCTTTGGTCTTTTACTTTCTCTAAAGATTCCTATCGTAGCTTCATGTCCTTCGTCATCTTCCAAAGTAGCTTATAACCAATTTGGCATTTTCCTTGTGGTCAGGATGATCACAGGTTTAATAAGCTCACTTGGTCCTTCTTCTAATATTGGAGATTCTTCATGATCGGAATCAATAGGGATATCCTTTGATTTCTTATAAGCTTGATTTTCATCATATATGACATCTCTGCTTACTTCAATATGTCTCCCTTCTTTGATGTAGATTTTATATACTTTTGAGAAGAGACTATATCCAACGAATATCCCTTTGATGCTTGTAGAAACCAACTTCTTTCCCTTGTCCTTTGGAACATGGATGTAAGCAGGGCTTCCAAAGATTCGGAGGTGATCCACACTCGGCTTCTTCCCAGTGGATACTCCTTCGAGAGTTATATTCTTGACACTTCTATGGGGACTTCTATTTTGAATGTATACGACTGTCATGGCTGCTTCTCCCCATAAGAATTTTGGTAGGTCTTGATCAAGGAGCATTGTTTTAATGCCTTCTTCAATAGACCTATTCTTCCTTTCAGCAACTCCTTTTTGTTCAAGATAGTAGGGAACAATGAATTCCCTCTTAATTCTTGCTTCCTTACAATATGCAATCAATTCCTTAGAAGTGTATTCCCCACCATTGTCGGATCTTAGAGTCTTTATCTTTATTTCATTTAGGGTTTCCACTTCAGCTCGAAACTCCTTGAACTTCTCAAATACTTCATCGTTTGTCTTGAAAAGGTAGAGCCATGTCTTTCTAGAATGATCATCTATAAAAGTTACATAGTAGAGATGACCTCCAAGTGATTTGTCAGACATGGGCCCACACACATCAGAGTCAATAAGGTCTAATATTTCTTTTTTCCTATTTTCACTATTCGGAAATGGCTTTCTTGTGTGTTTTCCCAAAGAGCATCCTTCTTGTGTGAAGTCGAAGGAGGAGGATAATGTAGCCCTTGCATCAAAGGGGCAGCAGGAGCAGCGCAGAAGGAAGAAGGATCTTTCCAAGATCAAATGCTTCCGGTGTGGTGAAATGGGTCATTATGCCACACAATGTCCTCTCAAGAAGAAGGACAAGGACGAGAAGCATGATCTGCAACCAGCACCTGCCAAGATCAATGAGGATGAGTTCGCCATGATAGCTCATATACCTCTAGGAGGGAAGTGGGTTGACTTGGAGCTGTAGACACAGAGATCTACAGATTGGGCAAGATCATTGAGGATTCCACCTCTCAAATCAAAACCTTGCTACGAGAGCCCAAATCATATGTAGCAGGATGGACGAGTGTCAATTGGTGCAGAGGAGTGCAGAAGTGACAGTGCAGTAGTTAGCAGCGCAGAGCAGAGTTGGTAGCAGTGCAATGAGGCACAGCGCAAACTCAGCAGCAGCACAGCAGCTTCAGAGAGACAGCGCGGAGGCTAGCAGCAGTCAGATCTTCAGTACCGAGATGCATAGAGATGACCTCCAAGTGATTTGTCAGACATGGGCCCACACACATCAGAGTCAATAAGGTCTAATATTTCTTTTTTCCTATTTTCACTATTCGGAAATGGCTTTCTTGTGTGTTTTCCCAAAGAGCATCCTTCTTGTGTGAAATCGAAGGAGGAGGATAATGTAGCCCTTGCATCAAAGGGGCAGAAGGAAGAAGGATCTTTCCAAGATCAAATGCTTCCGGTGTGGTGAAATGGGTCATTATGCCACACAGTGTCCTCTCAAGAAGAAGGGCAAGGACAAGAAGCATGATCCGCAACCAGCACCTGCCAAGATCAATGAGGAAGAGTTTGCCATGATAGCTCATATACCTCTAGGAGGGAAGTGGGTTGACTTGGAGCTGTAGACACAGAGATCTACAGATTGGGCAAGATCATTGAGGATTCCACCTCTCAGATCAAAACCTTGCTACGAGAGCCCAAATCATATGTAGCAGGATGGACGAGTGTCAATTGGTGCAGAGGAGTGCAGAAGTGACAGTGCAGTAGTTAGCAGCGCAGAGCAGAGTTGGTAGCAGTGCAATGAGGCACAGTGCAAAGTCAGCAGCAGCACAGCAACTTCAGAGGGATAGTGCAGAGGCTAGCAGCAGTCAGATCTTCAGTACCGATATGCATCATACTGAACACTTGTTCAGTTTTGGATGTTTTTCTGTTGCAATAAGCAATAGTATTGCAATGCAGTAGCAGTTGGCAGTGGCATTGTCAGCAGCAGCATGGATGCAGAAGTTGAGAGGGAGTTGCAGTATGGATGTGGTGTTGATAGTGGCAGTGTCAGCAGCAGTACAGATGCAGCATTTGCGCAGAGTTAGTGGGCAACAATGTCAGACATCAGCAACGCAGAGGGAGATGGTGCAGAATCATAGCAATACTCAGCAGGGTGTATTACTAGAGCAAATTCCTCGCTAATAGGGAGTGTTGATTTCTGGTAGCATCAGATGTGCTCTTAGTCTCAAAATTTGCAAGGAGGCTTAGACACATGCATTCCAGATAACCCAGAAATTGTTTTGGGAAATTCCACCCAGATTGTATTTTATTGAAAAAATTAATTATTTTAAAGGGACCGTAAGTCTAAACTTAGGAAAATTAAATAATTAAAGTGAATTAATAAAATATGGGTGTGAATGTTCTAAAAAAAAACCGGATCAAGTCAAAACTTAATCTTAACCGTTGATTAGAGATTTAATCTCGGTCGTAGTTGAAGTTTCAACGAGAAGATTATAAGAAGGGTTTGAAGGGTCATTTGGAAAACACACGAAATACTGAAGGATCAAGAGATCAAATTTCTGAAGTGAGCAGTGCTCAAAGGAAACTACAATCGAGAGATCTTTTGCAGAGAGTGGCGGTAATTCCAGCTGGAAGCATTCCTGATTTGGAGAGTGCATAGCAGAGGAGACAATGAGAGCCACAGAGGCAGCGTAGAGCCAGTGATGTAGAGGCTACGCAGGCACTGCACAGAGCCTCAGAGGGATTCGTATTTTTGCTGAGGAGACAACATTGGGCCAGTGCCAGATCCCAGAGAGATTTTTCGGAGGCCAAAAGACCCCAGTTTCCAACCAGCAGAGAGACATGCGCAGAGACAGAGGGCAGCCACAGCTATGACGCAAAGATTGCTCAAAGTGACATAGTCACTGTGTAGAGGCAGTCCAAGGCAGTTCGTTTTGGGTGTTGATCGGTGTCGGGTTCCCATGGAGGAGTGAGGTTTGTCTCACAACATCTTTCTTGTCAGTTTCCCTGCAAGATTTGATAGATTTGTCAATCATTGACTTGTAATCAGAAAATTTACTGCATAATATACAAACCCTCAGTTGCTGCACCGGTTTTCCCACATTGGGTTTTTTCGGGGACATTAGTCCAAAAACAACTGTGTCCCATGTGTTTATGATTTCTTCTTGTTTAGTTTTGTTTCCGCACTCGTAATTTTACGTTGTTTATTTAGTGAAGTTTGCAGTGTGTTTGAATCGATGTTGTCATAGCAATAAACTAAATAATTAATTTATCAGTTAGAAGAATTAATACCAGTTGCTGCAATAGGATTCTGGATCTAGGAATTTTCACAAATTTGTCCTTGCAAGTTCGAATTCAAGAACATAAATTCAGGTCGAGTTTGTGTGTTGTTTCTGTGTTAGCTTGTTATTGATTTGAGGAAGAAATTCTCCCCTTGTTTGTCCACACCTTGGATCTAATGCTCCTGGAAAGGCCGCAAGTATTCCCTAGCATAGACAAGGGGGTCGAGAGGCCTATCATGGGTACAGACCAACCCTAAGGGCCAGCAAAGGGAAACATCTTGTATTCCAGGGAAAGTCACAGTTGAAAGGAGGAGTTTTGGAACAGTTGAGTGAGATAGCAGTGGACTGTAAGCAACCCTAACCAGACAATAAATGACTATTGTTGAGAGAGTGCTGGAATTGCAGTTTCCGGGCCATCTATTTGTCTAAGGGCAGTCATATTGGATCTTCAAATTGGCAAGTCATTTTGACTTTCAATTATTGTACTCTCTCTCTATTAAACATTTGATATTAATAATAATAAGAATTGACAAAGGGTTTTCCCCATTTTGGGGTTTTTCCCTAGCTTGAGCCATATCCTTGTGTTCTCTTGTCATGGGAAATTATCAAGGTCGGCTTGGGGTTATTTAGACACGTGACACCCCTCTCCATCTTATACAAATAGAGGTGTCCTCCAACCTCATAAGACACATTCAAGTGCTTCATTGTATAGCAAATTTACGTATGAGGTAGCCGAGCTCTTAGAGGAGGACGAAGGGTTGTTTGGTTTTGGTTTTACTTCTACAATAGGGCCAAGATTCTTCAGATGGGAAATTATAGGCCTTAAGGAAAATTCTAGGGAGTTTGTATGGGTAAATTTGTCCTTGCAGGTTCAAATTCAAGAACAGAAAGTCAAGTCAAGTTTGTGTTGTTTCTAGGTTAGCTTGTTGATGATTTGAGGAAGAAATTATCCCCTTATTTGGCCGCACTTCAAATCTATTGCTCCAGGAAGGTCCGCAGGTCTGCACTAGCAAAGACAAGGGATCCGAGAGGCCTATCATTGGTACAGACCAGCCCTAAGAGCCAGCGCAAGGTAGCATCTTGTATGCCAAGGAAAATCGCAGTTGAAAGGAGGAGTTTCGGAATAGTTAAGTGAAACAGCAGTGGACTGTAAGCAACCCTAACTAGACCATAATTGACTACTATTGACAAAGTGTTGGAATTGCAGTTTTTGGGCCATCTACTTGTCTAAGGGAAGTGATATTGGATCTTCAAATTGGCAAGTCATTTTGACTTTGAATTATTATACTCTCTCTCTGTTGAACATTTGATATTAATAATAAGAAGAATTGATAAAGGGTTTTCGCCATCTTGGGGTTTTTCCTGGCTTGAGCCATATACTCATGTTCTCTTGTCTTGGCGTGTCTTCTGCATCTATTGTTTATGTTCTTTCTTCAGTTACTGTCAATGTGACAAAATTTATGTGATTACTAATGGAAATGAAATGGATTGGTAAATGGGCTAATATGGAACATTGAAGTAATTGTCCTAAGCAAAAGACATATTATCTAAAAATTAACAGCCAAAACTTAAGTGGAGTCTACTCTTTGTCTTTACGATGGAGAATGGATTTTGTGTAGCATTCCAGGTTGGGAAGGTGTTGATCAGACCCAGGGGATCTAGCTCTGATGCTGAACATGTCATTATAATATAAGCCCTTGATCGCAAGTGAGGAAAGATCTAATCTCAGCGATCAATCACATTGGATTTTATGGTTAGGGATTTAGCTAAATGAAAATTTATAAAAGTAACGCTAAGGAGAAGGTGAAGACACACCATACAACAACAAGACTGAGAGAGTGTTGAGAAGGTAAATCCCCTCTGCGGACAGAGGCGATCCCTACTAGCCCAGCAGGGGTCTAGCAACAAACAAACAATGCTATGACGCAGGCTCCTAGTTACGAATGAAAGATTTGGGATAAGAACCTACCTGGATTCCAGCGCTCGATCTGGAAAAGAGATGTCCCCGTCCTTCAGTCCTGGCAGATCACAATCCTTCCACGATCTCCGTGGATGAACACCTGCACACAGAAAGAACAAACAGATACAAGCATAGGAACCAGCATACGTAACTAAACATCGGTCAGAAAGGACATTACTCGCATTAACATAATGGAAAAAGGAGTGGAACCATAATCATAGTCATCTATTAAAGTGGTAAACGAATAGAAGTTACAACCAAGTTCTGACGCTGCAGCCTCCTTCGCGCGGGTCTCCGGTCGTCCACGTCTCGCAAAGCTCGCCGGGGGAAAGGGAAACCTCTCCAGAGTCTCGTAACAATGGTCTCCTTGCTCGAATGGGCCTTAAGGGAAGGGAAGGATTCTTTTCAGCACAAAGGCACTTGGGAATAGGAGATGCAAAGCTTCAGCACTTCAAGACTAGCTTGCCATGGATCTGAGCAAGCTTTTATAGATGGGGAAGGAGGGAGTTGGGATCCCTATTATTATGGGATGGGCCTATCAACAAGGAAGGTTCCATAGAAGGTGGCAAAACTACTTCCCTTCCATAGAACTCCCGTAGCCAAACCTCCCAACTCAAGATAGGCAGTGGTTGTGAGTTTGTTTGAACTCAACTTCCGCCATCCATATATAAAAAACAGTCCCTAAAATGGGTGGCGCGATTGCCGCTCTATGACAGAGCGCCAAGTGGCGCGACCTCTTTACAGGATTTCCCTGAGTGGCGCGAGTACTGAACTGTCTACCCGCGCCAATGCAAAAAGAGCTGTTTTTCATGGATTTTGCAAGGAGATGTCTCAAGGGGAAATGAAGCTCATACTTAGAGGGATGCAATGATGATGTTTTCAGTGCATGACAGTGTTCACAGGTCACGTTATGGGTCCTCCATTGTGCGGGACGGGGAATGGTAGGGACGGTGACAAATTACTGTGTAACAGATGCACCCTAAAGCATGAGGCCCGAGAGAGAGAGGGGTGAAATGCTTTACGAGAACATGTCTGACTGAAGGCCCGCCGTCGGAAAACCTGCACAGACAGATACAACTGATATCTTAAGTACACGATGTATATATATGGTATGGACGCAGCCATCCGAACAGAGTATGCTATAATCCGGATCCAGGGTATGGGCGCAGCCATCCAACTAAGATCAAACAAATAGACTCAGGTATGGTCGCAGCCATCCAATCATTGAGTCATGTACATAATGACAACAATCCACAATCGCAGCCTGGATTACAACAGACACAATCCAGGGTCTTGCGCTCCATCTCGACCCAAATAAGTACAAGTTCTAGCACGCGAATATGTGAGCTGATGTCGAACATGCAAGAACATCGCCTGATTACCAGCCAATGATGAAAGCCGTTAACAGACGCGAGAGGAACCACCAATAACGACAATGGTCCTCAAGGTACTACAGGTACAATCCACGGCGTGTGAATAAATGAGCTGACGTCGAACACCCGCAGAATCATCCGATCGGAGGTCAATAATGAAAACCTCTCGTCGAATGCGACGAACCTGCCATTAAGGCATGCAGGCCCCAAGGTACCATCAGGAGTCTCTAGACCAACTTCCCGGATAATGAGTTGAAGTCGACAGGAAGTGACCTTGATCGAAGGTGGGCCATAATGATTCCCACATCATCGACACGAGACAGAGGAACATAATGTTTTGTTGTGAATTAGGATCATATGAGAACCAGAGGAAGGTTGATATTCGCAGAGGCCAACTTCTCTTGAACATATAAACGGCACGGCAATGGACTTGGCAGTATTTGACATCAACAGAGCAAAGGTCATGGCGACGAGGCAGTGAACAGATGAGAGGTCAAAAGAGATTACCCAAACCCATGGAAGCAAAGTGAAACAACGAGGTGAGATGTCCCCAACCCGACACGAATGCAGACAAGTGCCATGTTCAAGAGCGACATACTGCCGACGATAACGACGATGGTTCCATTTTTCCCCCACCATTTCCGGCGAGTACCCCAATTATTTTTGATGACAAGCTTGAAGGGGATAGCATATGCTTGTAATATAAGTCCGCCCTTCGGGCGAATCCATCCTAGTGCATTTAACGAGTCCTAGGAAGGAGAAACTCGGAGAACGTCATTGCGACGGAATCCAATGTCATCAGGTTTTAACGAGTCTGACAAAGGAAGAACTCGGCGTCTTTTCATGTTTAGAGAGTTTGAAAAGACAGCTGAAAAGAAAACTCCACAGGTCCCTTTTCGTAAATAGTTCCCCAGATCCGAAAAGGTAGAAAACAATATCCGGAAAACTCCTGCAATGCGATAGGCTAGGGGTATCTTTTTCGTAATCGATCCCACCCACCGAAAAGGCAGGTTGTATCGGGTGAATGCTCTATTCAAACACATTTTAACAGTAGACTCGATAAACAGGCCTTCTTGCATCTCATGTTTAGAGAGTCGAAAAGAGCCGAAAGATGACTCTCCTCGGAGGAACAAGTGGTATGAAGGGTAGCAACTGGTTCCGGTAATGGTGGAACTACTCTGAACAAATAAAGGTCGAGAGGCTGGCTAACAAGACCACTCATCGCAGCGGTTCCTCAGGAACGGGTAAAACAACCAAGTGAAGGCATATGATCGGCCAAGCAGATAGTGACGATGGAACGAGAAAACCAAGGCTCATCTGACAAAAACAGGCTGATGCAATCACGAGAGGTAAAATGGGAAAGGTTTCATTTTTACACAAGCTTGAAATCAGGAAACTCTGCTTGAAGTTGGTTTCATTTTTACACAAGCTTGAAACAAAGATAAACTATGCTTGAGACCAGTTTCATTTTTACACAAGCTTGAAATGGAAACAAACTATGCTTGAAAAAGTAAGCATGCCCCCAGCATGGTGACTCAATTCGAGGTACATGCCCCCCAAGCTTCAGTCCATATGAAAGGCAGATGGAGTGAAGGTTCAAGTTACAAGATCTAAGAAAGACTCGACTGGGATTTTACGAGATCTGATCAAAGACTCGAATTGAACAAGAACGTGTTTCATTATTTTAACGAGGTTGACACATTAAAAGAACTATCCTCAGGACACCCTTGTTTCATTTTTTAAGGAGCTTGACACAAGACAAGGAACTCTGCTCCAACAACCTTGTTTCATTTTTTAAGGAGCTTGACACAAGACAAGGAACTATGCTCCGACGACCTGGTTTCATTTTTTAAAGAGCTTGACCCAGGGAGGAAACCGTGCTCTAACCGACTTACATCAAAAAGAACCAGAAGGCGGTGCTTCCAAGAGTTCCACTCCTGATGGAAGGGAAACATCCTGGAAGTCAGGACCCAATGCCCCCAGCACATTATGCACAACGGCATCATCACTGAGCACAAGCACGGGGTAAGTAGCCACATAGTTGACCTGCGGTGGAGCAGATACAACGGGTGGATAGAAACCAGGAGGGGGTGATGGCGGACCAGATGCCATATTAGGACCAAAGAACGACAGCTGATCAATGGTCACGATCCGTCCTTCATGTGGAAAACAGGCCACACGAAAAAGGGAGGAGACGAGCGCTCCCATGGCATAGGTGTAATCGCACCCCAGGAGCAGATTGAAATCCATGTCCGGAACAACCATCGCACCGATATGGACGGTTTTCCCCCTTCCCAAAGTAATTCCGTAACTCTTGAAGATCTCTCAATCGTTGACTCGTCTCTATTGAATGTCACCGTATTCTCACAGAACAGTGCAAGTGTTGCCATGAACCTACGTCTACGTGTAGTTGGAATATTTTATACTAACAAGATGTATTGGTTTACAATGGTGTCGGCCTTGGCGTACCAAGAGCCTGTACTCTGTGATCTCGAAAGGCACATAAGACGGAAGGCGAAATCCTGCAAATCGATTCCAGTCAAAGGAAGCGACCAAACTACTCTGAGGGGCTACCATCGACAAGCGAAGGTCTTCCCCTGATGTTACGGAAGCAGAAGCCTCCTCCATGACCTCCATCTCGAAGGCGGGAGGAATATCCTCTGGAGCCTCCATCATGGGAGGCGGAGGAGCGGCTTTTTGAAGCACAGGGACAGGAGAATCTTTCTCCAAGTCCGAAGAATCTGAAGAGACCAGAAGGACATGAGGGGTGTGAGATCCACTCTCGACAGAAAAGACCTGGTGCACCGCGGACGGGGCCAGTTCAACCGATCCGACGACCAATGGTTGGTCAGGGATGGATTCGTGAATTTGAATTTCTGGGGGAGTGGGATCGACCAAGGACGATTCTTGACCGATCATAGGATCAGGTGGCAGAGAACTCAAAGAAAGCCGATTATAACCAGGTGGAAGGCGTGGTGTAGAATCGACTGGGTTGTCCAAGACTTGCCTGGCTTCATCCATATAAGGACAAAGGTGAATGGCATGGTGCCCTTCACACAACGTACAGGGATTGGTGATCTTACCCTGCTTCTTAGAATTCTTATCAACAACAGCTGAAGACGTGCCCCCAACTTGACTCCCGGAAGCCAAAGGCAACGGTGGGCGGCCGTTGGACCATATTTCGAGCACCTTGGGAATGCCAGGGAAATCTCGAAGCAAATGGTCTCCCGTGCACAACATGCACGGGAACTTGACTTTCCGAGGAGGGTTGGAAGGACTATCAAGAGGAGATTCCTTAGGGACAGTAGCTGTACATTTAGCCTCTCGCTTATCAGACTTCTTCTTCTTTGTCTTCTTCTTCTTCTTCTTAGCCACTTGGTTACTTGAATCCAAGCTTTCACCAGGCGAAGTAGAAGAGGAGGACGCAGAAATAGGCGAAGAAGGGGAGAGGTACACCTTGGAATCAACATGAAGTTGTTCCGTCGGAGGAACTGACTGAACAGTAGTGGAGACATTCGGAACTACAGAGGTTGAGAACAACCAAACAGGCAACCCAACCGTTAATCCAGGAAGGGACAACGTCGCCATGTAAGGAGCACCAACATTTCCAAAAGGAGGAAAATGACCAGGATTCCCTTCTGAGGGGATTCCTTGGTTGGTGAACTCTGGAAAAGTTGCCATCAAACTCAAAACCACACACGGGCTGAAAACGAGTTAAGACACACGATCAAACGGTCAACAAGCAATATCTAACTGGGTGTGTAATCGTGGGAGATTGATTTTACGACATTGGAAAATAAACAAATCCTACCGTTTCATGTTTTAAGAGTCAAGAAACGATAAAAAGATGACTCTATCTCTTTCGGAGTTGACACAAGCGTGAAAGGACAAGCGCTTGACGGTCTTTTCAAGTTTAGGGAGTCAGAAAAGACCAAATGACTGCTCAGGAAAAACTAGGCACAAAGGGTGTACCAAATATCCGTGAACCGCAATATACACCTTGGTTTCAAAAATGAAACAGAAATCGACCAAGGACTTTCCGTACGTGCAGGTAGTCTCCCCGAATGCTGTGTTCGGTGTATCACGGGTATAGGGCGGCAGACTCGGCTTCCTATGGATAAAGGATTGAAACCTATAGGGGTCTCCCTTTATATACGCGACGGTACGGGGAGCGCAAGTCCGTACTAGCGCTGTCTAAAGCCAACAGGCGAACGACAGCTGCTAGGTTTAACGACGCCGGAACACGTCTCTAGCCTAGACCTTCTAAATATGTTGCGTTAAGTTCCAATGTTGCCTTATGTTAATTGAATGAATTTTACAGTTGATCTTCAATTAAGTTTCAATTTCCAGGCCTTATCGTATGTAGTGTCTCCTAAATGCAAGCTATATGCCACGATGCAACATTTCGCTCGATGAAAACTAGTTAAATGAGAGTTGAGAGCTTTAATACAAACGAAATGAACGGAATACAAACAAGAATGTCTCTAATGCAACTAATGCAATTGCACATTTTTCATTCAAACACTAATCACTAGTGATACGGAAAAGATGACAATTTGCACTAATTAAAAAACAAAAGAGATTATATTTTTTTTTTAAAAATTTTCAATGTCTAATGGCTAATGTGCACTGAAAACAAAAGGAACAATTAGAGAAATGATAACTAAGAGAGCAAAGCAAACAACATTCACTCACCAAGCAAGCAACCAAATCTCTAAATCGACCCAAAGTCTCTCAAATCGAAGAAAGACTCAAAAATACCCTAATGGACCGTGTGATCTGGGTCCAAAGCAAGGGCAAACGAATCCTGAATGAAAGAACGAACAATCACTCAAAAGACGCAACAAAACAATCAAAGACTGCTAAGAGGGCATGGAGGGTTAAGCAACAAGTCGACAGGACAATCAAGACACCAAAGCTCCCAAGGAGGGCTCGATTCACTATGCCACTAGATGTCCTAGGGCTCAAATCGTGAAACCGATAGATAGAGGCAAACAACCAAAGGATAGCGGTGAATTCCAGTCAAACCAGGCTCCAATGCACTCAAACAATCAGGAAATCAAGAAGAAAAGTATTGGTCAAGCTCAGAAAGCCAAAAATTGAAGAAATTCAAAAAGTCACAGGGGTGGCGCGACTGTGGCCTTGAAACTAGCGCCAGAGGCCGAGTGGCGCGAGACAGACAAATGCAACACGCGCCAAGTGGCGCGACTGTCAGGTAAAAACCCGCGCCAGTCGAATTCTTCAATGAAAACTAAAAAACAAACTAATCTGAGAAAAGACCAACACAAGCTAAGCAAACCACAAGGCTAAAATAATGAAAGAACCCAACCCAGAAGGTTCATCAAGCAAGGAGAAACAATCAAAGCGAACCAATCATAAACGAGACAAGGAAAACCGGACGACCTCCCACTGTGGTCGCCAATTTGTTGAGAAGGTAAATCCCCTCTGCGGACAGAGGCGATCCCTACTAGCCCAGCAGGGGTCTAGCAACAAACAAACAATGCTATGACGCAGGCTCCCAGTTACGAATGAAAGATTTGGGATAAGAACCTACCTGGATTCCAGCGCTCGATCTGAAAAAGAGATGTCCCCGTCCTTCAGTCCTGGCAGATCACAATCCTTCCACGATCTCCGGGGATGAACACCTGCACACAGAAAGAACAAACAGATACAAGCATAGGAACCAGCATACGTAACTAAACATCGGTCAGAAAAGACATTACTCGCATTAACATAATGGAAAAAGGAGTGGAACCATAATCATAGTCATCTATTAAAGTGGTAAACGAATAGAAGTTACAACCAAGTTCTGACGCTGCAGCCTCCTTCGCGCGGGTCTCCGGTCGTCCACGTCTCGCAAAGCTCGCCGGGGGAAAGGGAAACCTCTCCAGAGTCTCGTAACAATGGTCTCCTCGCTTGAATGGGCCTTAAGGGAAAGAAGGGATTCTTTACAGCACAAAGGCACCTGGGAATAGGGAGATGCAAAGCTTCAGCACTTCAAGACTAGCTTGCCATGGATCTGAGCAAGCTTTTATAGATGGGGAAGGAGGGAGTTGGGATCCCTATTATTATGGGATGGGCCCTATCAACAAGGAAGGTTCCATAGAAGGTGGCAAAACTACTTCCTTCCATAGAACTCCCGTAGCCAAACCTCCCAACTCAAGATAGGCAGTGGTTGTGAGTTTGTTTGAACTCAACTTCCGCCATCCATATATAAAAAACAGTCCCTAAAATGGGTGGCGCGATTGCTGCTCTATGACAGAGCGCCAAGTGGCGCGACCTCTTTACAGGATTTCCCTGAGTGGCGCGAGTACTGAACCGTCTACCCGCGCCAATGCAAAAAGAGCTGTTTTTCATGGATTTTGCAAGGAGATGTCTCAAGGGGAAATGAAGCTCATACTCAGAGGGATGCAACGATGATGTTTTCAGTGCATGACAGTGTTCACAGGTCACGTTATGGGTCCTCCATTGTGCGGGACGGGGAATGGTAGGGACGGTGACAAATTACTGTGTAACAGAGAGGCATCTTAGTGAGAAGTGTAAGACTCGTGTGTCGGGTTTGACGAAGAGGGCAGCAAAGAGATCCATGTCAACTAAGGAGGGATTGATCAATTGGATCAAATCCAATATTGTACATGTATTTCCTCAGTTGGGCCATTATCCTAGACGGAAGCCCATGTAGGTTCTGAATCAATTTAATGCATTGGTTTGATTGGGCAGAATTTGTTGTGTCATTTTATTTTTGTGAGATTGTTTCTATTTTGCTTCTGCTAATTAATGTTAATAACCTAGTTGTGCAATTCATTCAATAGATCTGTAATATGTTAGGTTAATGGTTTGTCAAGTGCCAAGTTTGTAGGAAAACTAAAACTACATATGTAGATGCATGATATATCCTAAAGTATAACATTGGATGGCAACTAAAGGTATTTTCAAAAATGTTAAAAGGATTTTAAGAAAATGTGTGGTTTTCTATCTACAAAGTTCTATTTATGAGAGCACTCTTATACAAATGTATGCCAATGCCAAGTGTAATGCTTGAGAACTCTTGTTAAAATCCCCTTGCCTAAGAAACCCTAAGATAATCATTTATCAAGCATTCCCTTGGTACTTGTGCCTTCTGGTCCACTTTGACTGAAATAAATACATACAATTGTATTTTGTGTTCACATTTAAACCTTGACCATGCATTTATTCACCCTAGAAGAAAGAGAATGAATGTGCCCTTGAAGAATGTGCATTTATGCCCACCTTGACCAAGTCAACCTTGAAACTATCACCCTAGAAGGGGCACCCTTGACACTTGTCCAAATGGATATTAATCAACTTCATGTGATCCCCTCAAATATGTGTAAATGGGCATCCCTTGACCAAGCCATAATTATCACTAGTCACTTCACATGTGTGCAAGGTGTGAATAAGGTTATGCAATAAGTGTATATATCCTCGTAGTGCAACACACTATCTAGGGATATGTATTAGGTGGTTGAGGTGGAGGGACAAAAACATAGGATGCATGGGTAACTGGTGTATGTCGTCAACTCAAGGCTCAACTAATTCAAATCTCGTGCCAAAGGATAAGAACAAAACATGAGTGGATGTGTGACCAAGGCTTAGGCTAAGGTCAGGGCGAATTAGCTTTTTGTTATGTGTTTTTTCCTCAAAGTATGTGCCAAAAGAGGGAGATCCAAGTCTCAAGTGAACCCCATGGACTTGAGTTATAACCCCTAGTGATAAATTAGCAAAATAAAACTTTAGAGAAAAGGCCTTAATGAAGAATTAGAACAATAAAGATCTAATAGGCCAATATTAGGCATTCAAGAGTGTAAGCTTCTGTGATCCATATCTAGTTTAATCAGAAATCTTCCGGAAAATCACATAATCAGTTGAGAAATGACACGTTTCGAACTACTTAGTGTAGTTCTATCATCAGGAGAATGGTGGTTGTGTTGATGGGATGTAGATCAACACAACCACCATTCTCCTGATGATGAACTACACTAAGTAGTATGAAACGCGTCGTTTCTCAACTAATTATGTGATTTTCTGAAAGATTTTTTATTAAATTAGGCATTCAAGTTAATCTTTACAATTTTTGAATTTTAATTGAAATATGCTAAGCCAATTAGGTGTATGTTTACATTTGAATAAGTGTTGCTATGAGACTTTGAGGGTACATATGGTTTAGGACTTAGGGAATTATAGACAAAAGATACCATGCCCCTTCTAGGAGATGGAGTGAAGTGAAATCTAGGTGTAATTGAGCATTTACCTAGGGAAAAGGTTAACATGTGATGTAATACACGAACCACCTCGGTAAAATGGTGAGAAGTGGTGAAAATGTATGTAAGAAGTGGATTTTAGCCAGATAAAAGTTATAATATGTTTGCAATAAATGTTCTTCCTAGGTAAAACTACAGAAATGACATGCGTACGAATGGAACTAGGAAAATCCATCATCATATTAGAGGTTAACCTTGCAACACTAAGTGAAAGTGACTACAATGTGACCACTATGATGAAGATCTGTGAAGAAAAAGATACACCCCTAAAGCAACCTCCACCAATATCCCAACCTCTAGAAGGCTAGAGTGATCCCATCAATTGCACAAGATCATGTTTACCACTCATGTCAATATGAGGGATAACAATGCCAAATGTAATCACGAGAAACAACAAGGTCATTCATACATATAAAAAATAGCCAAAGTAGAAGGACATCATAGGACCAAAACGATAGGAGAAATCCAACTAACCTAAATAAACTAAGGGAAGATTGTTAGAGGCATTCAAAAAGTATCTAAAGGGGGGGAGATATTCAGTAGAGGCATAGATAGATTGAAGAGTCAAAGGAGACTATGAAGACTCGCACCTTATTTTCCCCAAGAGATCCATGAAGACAATCTCTTCGAACGAAAAAAGAACCAAGTAGGAATATAACTCCAATATTGAAACTAAATCGCCCAAAGTACAAATTCTATGAAAAAAGTAAGCAAGACTAAATATGTTCTCAATGCACAAGGAACAGACGCCAAACTTGGCATAGATAGTGACCTAAAGAATTGTTTGTTTGTAATGGATCATGCACTAGAGGATGATGGAATATGTTGAAAGATGTAACTAGGTTTGGTCTTCATAATGACATGTGTAATTGTGATTTTATGTAATTCATGAAAAGAAGAAAAATAAAATTAATATTGTAATGCTTGTCTCATGGATTTCATGAGCAAGGGATTTTATTTTTAGTTTGACTCCCATTGTGACTCCTTAGGATTAGTCATAAAGTCAAATTGAGTCAATGTCATGTATGAAGGACCCTTCTTGGGCATATTATATTTGTATGAGTGAATGAAGTTATGAACATGTCAAGTAGCCCTCAAAAGACCAAGCACAAGCATTCACCTCAAGTTGGCTTGAAAGTAGAATTAATTGTCTCCTCCAATAGTCAGGTTGGCTCACCTACATGTCAGGTCAGCTTATTACCTTGAGCAACAACTATAAATAGGAGTGCTTGGCATCATTTCAGAGGCAGATTCACAGATCACAGTCTGAAGTGCGAGGGTCATCAAGGGAGCCGAGTTACCAGTGAGGAAGGAAGAAAGAGCAGCGAGGAAGTTTGTGTTGATTTGGGACTGTTTTGTGGGCCATCTTACCTCCACACACACGAAATTACAGACCTGTACATTACAGCAGTAAAGGACAAGGAAAGGTGAAAGTATATTGCAGCAGTGAAATCCGAGGAAACGCAAAAGTCTATGGAATCAGTAAAGGCCGAGAAGAGGAAAAGTCTATTACAGCAGTGAAGGTCGAAGTTTGTTGCAGCAGTGGTGCAGTCCTCCTAGGGAGCTGAAGTAGAAGAAGGCTGAAAGTCTAAAGCAAGCCAAGGTTGAATAAGAAGTCGAGAAGGAGGAAGGAGCAGAAAGTGGACTATCGTGGACAAAGGAGCTTTGTGTCTTGGTCTTGGAGAGGCAAATAGGTCAAGGGTCTTGGTCTTAGTATTCGTCAATTGGAATCTCTATAAGAAGAAGAATTTGTTCGGGCTTTCCTCTCAAAGAGTGAGAGGTTTTGGCCCTAGATGATAGCCTATATTTTGTGTCTCTTGTCTCTTTATGGTTTATGCATTGGTAGTTGTTTGATGAAGAAGAACACTAATAACCTAAGTAAAAGAAGATCATAACCTAAAGAAGTAAAAAGCACTCACAAGCAGTTACAAAATAAAAGAGAAATCACATAATTACTATGCCTTAGATTTCTCAACATGGTATCAAAGCTAAGGTGAGTAAATCAAGGAAGGGCATCTTATCAAGGGACACTCAAGGATCAAATCTCAAGGAAGGCATCAAAGCGAAGATCATCTTAAAGTCAAAGAAAGCATCATAACCCTAGATCATACAAGTCTACAAAGAAGTATTGGGATCATCATCAAGAAGGAGAAGGCCAAAACCCTACATCTACCCAAGTTAAAGTGTTTTGAAGACTATTCATCCAAAGGAAGCTAGATCAAAAGGCGGTATCATCTCACTCTCTATGGGATCAAGGATCATTCTTGAAGAAGACTAACTTCATCAAGGAGAAGTTTTCTATCCTCTATATCATCATCAACATCAAGGAAGCAGCAAGAAGAAGGAGCATCCTATCAAGTAAGAATATTTGTGTTCACATCTGAATCTGTAAAAATGTCTTTTTGCAAGGAAAGGAAAAAATTGGTTGGGGCTTCAAACTATCTTTATCATCATCAACATCAAGGAAGCAGCAAGAAGAAGGAGCATCCTATCAAGTAAGAATATTTGTGTTCACATCTGAATCTGTAAAAATGTCTTTTTGCAAGGAAAGGAAAAAATTGGTTGGGGCTTCAAACTATCTTGCATGGAAGAAAAGGACAGATTTGAATCTCATTGAAAATGAGGTTATGGAACATATCAACTATCACCAAACCAAGAGAGGAAGATGCTCAAACTCTTGCCAAATATATGAAAGGGGAAGTTAGGGCTCAAAGGATTCTCATAGAATCCATCAAGGATCCCCTCGTCCCACATGTATCTAAACTCGAAACTTCAAAAGAAATCTATGACAAACTGGTAGAGTTGTATTCTGTAAGCACTGCTGGAGAAGTCATCCCATTAAGGCAAGAACTCTACAAGCTGAAGATATCAAAGGAACATAAAATAGTCTCATACTTTATGAGGATATCTGAGATTCGAGATCAACTACAAGATCTGGGAGAAGTCATGTCTGATAGTGAAATGACTACAGTTGTATTAAATGCACTACCAGAGGGAAGAAAGAAGCTACTCCATTCTAGGATCTGTGGTCACTAGCAAGATTGAAGAATCTAGACTTAAGGCCAAATTTGATGTGGGAGCAGGTGAGCAAAATCAAGCTTATGCTGCAATGACAAGAAAAAAGGGAAAATTTGGAAAGTCTGGTTCTTGGAAAAAGAAAAGGGACATGTCTAAAATTCAATGTTATGGGTGTTAGGAATATGGACACTACAAAAGAGATTGTCCTGAGGACAAGAAGGACAAAAAAGGAGGGAGAGAAGAAGCCCATATCGCCATAGAAGTAGAGGAAGCTGAAAAGAAGTCCAAAAAAGAGGAAGTAAGAGATCTCTATTACTGAAATAAGTCTTCCTCACCTAAGTTCTTCTCAAGTTCCTAAGTCTTCTGTTGTAAGATATGGCTATCATAATTCTCTAAATGGGTTGCATCAAGGCATCATAGAAGCTTTGAAAGCAAGAGCTTGGGACATCATCATAGAGAATAATGAAAGATGGTTAGAATATATGCAATCGAGCTATAGTGTGCAAGTGTGATTGGATGGATCAGCCATTATGCGCATTGAATCATCAGGTCAGTGTATTGCGTACATGCGAAGAGAATTACATTGCATGATTAGTGTGACTCACCTTGAATCATGAAGTGCAAACAACTACAGTGGCTATCTCAGTTTTATTATTATTAGAACACACTTGTACTGATTATAGTTGAAGAGAATGTTTTCAGTAAGTAGTTGAGAATGCAATTATACATATTCCTATAATCACAAGTTTTGTGTAAGGGCTTTGAGCAATGGTTGTTTTGAGTATAAGACCCAGTTCGATTAGAGGCCACAGAGAAAATGCAATTAAGCTTAATATACGCATCTA
Organism: Pinus albicaulis; assembly: GCA_034641835.2. Classification (NCBI taxonomy): domain Eukaryota; kingdom Viridiplantae; phylum Streptophyta; class Pinopsida; order Pinales; family Pinaceae; genus Pinus; species Pinus albicaulis. Next base: position 781,263,812 of record CM076581.1, read on the forward strand.
TGCATAAATGAGATGCGATTTGTGCAAGACAGGAGTTCATCTGTGCGAGTTTTGACTGTGTTATTGCTAAGACACAGTGTGCTACATATAATCCTTTTGTGCAAGTGTTGCATTTGGTAAGACATGATTAGAAAGCCAGCTTATGAAAAGAGCAATGCATATAGTGATTGGACATGAGTGCAATTGACCTGGCAGAGTGTTATCATTGGACCTGTGAGTGTATATAGGGTGATTTTGTTGAGCATTGGTGCAATGACCTGAGAGTGTTGTGCGCTTTAAAATGAACACACCAGTATTTTTTCCTGTGTATGGAGTAGATTTGAGATGCCTGTGCATGCAATTTTCAGATTGTAGAAGTGCACAGTGCGATTGAGGTTGAGTTTATTCTCTATATAATCATTATTGGCATAGCTTGATTCGGAAGAACATCTTTTGCAGAGGAAGTGTAGTTGTTGATGTAATTGCTATCATTGATGTATTGAAATGGATGAAACAATTGCTTGTATAGCATAAAAGGGTTATAATCTAATTAACAGAGACTTACTGCAGAGGAGTATATATGTGTTGTAGGGCTGAACATGAGTCTAGCTGACATGTCTGTAGAAGCCAGTTGACAGTGTTTCTTGCAGGGTTTTATATTCATCAGAACTGTTAGTCTAAGGTTTGGTTGTATATTTCCAGTACTAGTATGTCATTATATTGCTAGATCAAATTGATGGCAGAGTGTTAAGTAGAATTTATTAGAGTTGACTGATGTACCAAGGATTATATTGTTGAACCAAGTAAAATGTTGATAGTTGATTTTTGTTGTGAGTTGTATGTTATGGCTGAGTATAAGTGATTGATGTTGCTTAGGGTTTGTTTTTTTGAAAAAAGAAATTAGAAATCAGGTTGTTGGATGTAAGTCATTAGGGCATGTTTGTTATCAATGTATATTGTGTCGGTGATTGTCAAGGGTTTAAGAGAGGCACATTGAGCTAGGATTTCAACTGAAGTACAACATTTGTTTGGTATTGATGATTTAAACAGAAGTAATTGAATTAACATTGATCCATGTGGACAAAGATCGTTGTGACATAATAAGCAGTCGGTTGAGCTTTTATGTTGGAAGTGATTTTAGATCAGAACACATTATATAACAAAGTATACAGGATAGAATATGTTGTTTGGGGCTTGGACTAAAAATATTTTTTGCCATGTATTGTATGATGTGTACCTGTAAGTATAACAGATTTGTTGATTAGGATTTGACAGTGAGATAGATTGTATCGGCAGAAAGAAGGCCATACTTATGCTTGATCAATGCTAGGGTTATGTCTGCTCCTAAATGTTTGACAATGCCTAGGGTTTTGGCAGTTGATGTTTTAATGCTATCTTCACAAGCAGAGGTATTTTTGCAGAATTATTGTTGAGCAGGTAAACAAGTGGATCAAGTGTTTTAACAGCATGGTTGGTGCCTTGTATGTCAGAGAAGAGCTTGATATGATGATATGCAGAGAATTATTTGTTGATGCAGCTAAGGTTTGATGTGCAGACTGAGCAAAGGAAGACTTGATTGACAAAGATTGTTTTGCAGTTCCTTGTATTGCAGTTTCCTTTATATTGATATCGAGCATAGGCGGATCGGTTAGGAAAATTGTGAAACGCAATCTGTCGTCTACTTAGGGTGGCATGGTGGTGCTAGAGCAGGTTGGAGCCTGCATAGGGCATTGGAGCCTCCTTCCAGTCAGTGCAGGTAAACGAGGTGTTGGAGCATCCTTCAAGTTGGAGCCTGTAAACTAGGGCGTTGAAGCGTCCTTCTTGTTAGAGTTGGTAAACCAGGGTATTGGAGCATCCTTCAAGTTAGAGCCTGTAAACCAGGGGGTTGGAGCCTCCTTCAGTTGGAGCTGAGAATCTTGAAAGTTGGAGCTTCTTAATTGATGTAAATCTTTTGAAAACAAATATTAAGAAGCGTTCGGTGGTTTTTCTCTTGGAAGGGTTTCCACCTAAAACATCTTGTGTCTACACTCTATGATATTGTGCATTGTTGAATGGTGTTGTTGATTTATGTTTTATCTAATGCTAATGTTAATTAATGCTCTGTAAAGACTAATAGAATTAACTAATTGAAGTGAAATATTGATTCAACCCCTCTTAGTATTTCCAACATCAAGACAGATCTAGGAATACAAAATTCGAACCCCAAGTAAGTGCATGTTATAGAAATCTCCACCTTTGCCCCTTGAAGGAGTGAAAATTGAAATGAGTGCTCTTGGAAGGTGTTAAAGATCATAACCTAGTCTTCATAAGGTTCACTGCCAATTGTTAAATGTGTAGCTTGAGTTGTTGTGAGGAGGAGTTGCTATCGTCCTCGCCCAAGTTTAAATCCTACTTTGTGACATGTCAATTTTCCATTGTTCTATGTTATTACAATCACTTAGCCCAATATTTTCTTCATTTAGCAATCAAATTTAATCATCCAATCATAAATAGCAATTGTAGATGCAATGTACAATAGAAGACAATCAAGAGCAATAACAGGAGACGCAGGAATTGGTCAAAGAGCAGGGAAAGTCCCCACAAGAGGGATAACCCTTTCAAATTCTTCTATTAGATTGTCATCGAATGTTCAATATAGAGATACAATTATTCAATTCATCAACAAAAGAGTCAAAGTCAATTCCTTGACTATCCAAGAGATAAACCAACCAATATCCAATAGATGAGCCTCAAAGTCAAATTTGGTCAGCGAGTCAGAGTCTAAAATTTTGCCACAATCAACAGCAATCAAAGATGCCCTAACCTATCCATAAGCCAATGGTCAAAATCTTCCACACAACTCGATCAAGGCATCAAACTCAACCTTCAAATATCGGTCAAACCCATCAAAAAATATTAACAAGAACTTGGTCAAACAAGAGAGAAAGTCCATAGTCAAACTTCATATTCCCCGCAATCCACAGAAATCAAATTGCCCAAAAAATATTGATTTTTGTGCTAAAGAATGTGGCCTCCAAAAACATATCCAAATCAAGTCAAAACAAGTAAAAATCCCAAGTCAAAGTTGGTCAACGAGCTGGTCAAACTATCCCAAATAGAAGTCAAACTGCGACCAATAGAAAAATACCTCCTCCTCACACATGTGAAAAAAACCTGCAATTTTTAGAGTTGTACAAACCATAGAAGGGAAGATTAATGTGTTGATGATGCTCCAAGTGATGTGCCTTGAGGTGTATTTATATGGTTTTTAAGAGACCCAATTTGTCTTTAAATCCAACATGCATTTTTTGTGTACTTGTGGGTTTTCACATTAAAAATATATTTTTCCTTGACCAAATCAAATTCTTCCAAGAGAAAAGAGGGTCTTCTCTAGATGAGGAAGGTTTTCCAAAGGAGGCAATTTGTCCCTAAGCTGCCAAATTAACACTCCCTCTCAGCTAAGGAGAAATTTATGTCTACATCATAATTCCCAAGTCAAATGTCGTCTCTGCTCATCTTTGTTCATCTATTGATCACTCTAGGATCAAATAGAAGAAGAATTTGACGTCATAGGGGAGCTCAAGCTACCACCCTCTATCCAAGGGCAATAGGTGAGATACGACTTACCATGGAAGGTAAGGATCACATATATCCTATCGTCATGCCAATAGGCAGGATACTACTTACCGTGAGGAAAGGATCACAACTATCCTATTGTCAACTGATCTTCCCAACTTGACCCTCAAGAGTCAATGGTAGAACACTTACATCTTCTCATTTGGACAGGATACTACTTACCAAGTTACCATAAATGGTAAGGATCTTAGTTATCCCAAGTCTCCTCACCCATTGGCCAGATGGATGGCAATCCCAACAAGTCGAGCATCTGGGTAGGACGCCAACTGGGGTATACTTTGTCCAGTCCCAAAGATGACAATAGGTAGAATGTTACTTACCATATGGTAAGGATCTGAGGTTATCCTATTGTCAAACAATAGGCAGGATACTACTTACCATGAGGTAAGGATCATAGTTATCCTATTATCCAGAGTTCCCTCAACCCTAGGAGCTCTCCAGCACAATTTCTCTCCCTGTGAGCTCAAACAGGGGGGAAGAGCATAGCTTAGTGTCCTAGATCAACCGAGACCCTTACACGAGAGGGCCACATCCATCAATCCAAGCTGCTCTCTGAAGACCAAGAACTTCTCTTTTGGCAAAGCCTTGGTGCATATGCATGTTATCTGCTCATCAATCGAAATGAGATGGAGTCTCACTACTCCTCTCTGCACCATGTCTCGTATATAATGACAATTGATCTCAATATGCTTGGACTTGTCATGAAACACAGGATTCTCTGCCAATCAGATCCCACTCTTGTTGTCACAATATATCATTGTCGTATCCAAGACCTACTCAAACAACTCTCCAAAGAGCTTCCTCAACCACACTGCCTTGCAGCTAGCCATGTTAGCAGCAATATACCCAACCTCAATTGTACTAAAAGCTACGGACTTCTGCTTCCTGCTCATCCAAGATATCATAGCTGACCCCAAACTAAAGCAACACCCTGATGTGCTCTTCCTGTCAATAAAATTCCTGGCACAGCCAACATCAGTGTATCCATGTAGCCTTATATCTCTCGCAATATATCTTAGACCTAAATTAATTGTCCCATGCAAATATCTCATAATGTGCTTGGCAACAATCTAGTGTGCATGAATAGGCTTAGACATGAATTGACTCAAAGTGTTACCTGTGAAAATTCTACTACAGTATCATGGTTTATTTCTCCTACTTGATTTAAATTATTGCAAGTTATTTCCAAAAATTAGATTCAGAAAATACCGAAATAAACACAACTACAGTCTACACATGCAGATCATTTACTGAATAATACGTTCATCCAACAAAGTGACACATGGATTTTTGGACATAAGTCCCCAGAAAAACCCAAAGTGGGAAAACCGGTGCAGCAAATATGAGGGTTTATTTTATTAAGTAGATTCTAAGTACAGTAAATCTGGGTTCTAGATCTGTAAAACCCGACAGAGATTAAAAGAAATCAAATCTGCAGCTAACTTGTAGATTTAGGACCAAATATCTGACTGATCCACATCCTCAAACAGGTTTTACAAGACTCAGCCCAGATCTGGCCCTAGACACCCCAGCGCTGCCCCTGAAGCCCTAGTGTCAGCCCTGCTAGCCTGAAAATGCCACTACGCTACCCAAAGAGGGACTGTGTAACCCCTGAGAGGGTGACACAGGCCTTCCGCTGGCCCTGGAGACCCTCTACGTAATTTTTGAAGCCCTCTGGAGCCTTTGCGTAGCGGCTACGCAGCACCTGCATAACTGTTGCTCTGCTTCTCTGTGTTGTCCTTGTTGCTACTCCTCTGCCTCCTACTGACTCTTGGCTCTGGGATCAAATCATCCCCTTGGCCAATACTACCCCTCGCTGTAGAAAATTCCTCCGGAAATTCTTAGCAAACCCACCCTAGAATTCCAAATCTATTTCTCAGCTCTGCAACTGTGTATGTATCTCCAACTAACCCTCAAGCCTTTCTCTTATACTTTTTTATTGAACCCTTCAACAGTCGAGATTAAATCATTCATCAACAGCTGAGATTAAAAGACAACTTCACTTGTGTCATTTAGAACATTCCAGAGCATGTCTTAATTAATTCACTTTAATTATTTAACTTTCCTAAGTTTAGACTTAGGAAATCCATTAAAATAATTAATTATTTGAATAATTTTCACACCAACTGAAATTCTTCAAAACACTTTATGGGTTTTGGAGTTCAAGTGTGTCCTAGCCCCTCCACAAAATTTCAGGGCTAGAGCAGACCCGATGCTAAACCAACTATACAAAATCTCAACACTCCCTCTTAACATGGAGTGTACTCTAGCAATGCATTCACACCATGCACTACAAGATCTTGCAGCTAGATTCTGTGCTGTTGATGCTTTCTGCCCTCCATCCACTGCACTGTTGCTCTCTGTACCGTTGCCCATGCCACTCCACTGACACTGCCACATATGTGCTGCAGCTCCCTCTCAACTTGCTGCATCATGCTGCCCATAACACTGCCACTGCTAACTGTTGCACTGCAACTCAGTGGCCAAGAAGTAAGCAACTGATGGACTCTTGCCTACCTGTCTGACAGATAAGTCAAGTTGCCTTCCATCATTGAAGCTCCCTGGATGTGGATTTACGCTGTCCTCCTGGAGGCACTATTATGTTGCAACACTACACTGCGTGAGCCTAGCCTCTCTGCGCTGCGGAAGTCCCATCAGCCCCTCTGCGATGTTGCCTTCACGTTGTTGCTGCTTCTGCATTACGTTGCTCCCTCTTCAGCTCTTCAGCTCCCTCTTCCGCTTCAATGTGGCCTTCTGCAACCATCTCCCAACTCATTCCACTACTGTCTTAAGGCTCCCGTAGCTCGTATGTGATCCAAGAGTAGGGCTGACTCAAGGATCCTGCCAATGTCTGTAGATGCTCTACAGATCCATGTCACCCCACCTATTCTCTCGAGGCACATGAGCACTCATGGTTGCATCATCATCAGAGCCATCTTCCTTTGCTGCTGCAGCCTTGGAATTAGAAGATCCTTTGTCCTTCTTCTTAGGACACGTGCTAGCGTAGTGTCCAAGATCGCCACAGTTAAAGCACCGGACCTTGGAAAGGTCCTTGTTCTTCTTCCCTTGCTGCTTCTTCTCCTTTGATTCAAGGGCTGCATCATCCTCCTCCTCTTTGACTTTGGCATTTTCGCTTCCACCACTGATATTTTGCCTCTTGGTGACCCTCCTAATCTCCTCTTGGCAGAGGATAACCCACTTGTCTGCCCATGATGGTAATGCTGCCCTTCCCAAAATGCTCTGGACAAACGTTTCCCATTCTTCGGAGACTGCATTCAGGGCAGTCCTCACTAAGAGCACCTCATCTGGAGTAGCACCTATGCCGATTAGCTAATCTCGGATAGCTTGAAACCTGAAGAGGAATGGATCTATCTCTTCACCCTTCATCATTTGGAACAACCACATCTGGTTCTCTAGAAGCATTCTTCGTTGGAGAGAGCCTCCTTGGTACATCGTGTCCAAGGCTACCCACATGTCATTTGTTGTAGTCTTTCTAGTAATATGAGGTATAATGTGGTCCTTGACTCCGTCTATGATTAAACGCTTAGTCCGCGCTTGATTTCTTCATATTTCTTTAGGGGATCTGCATCGGTTGGTACAGCGAGAACCTTCTCTGTATGATCTTTGAGACCATACTCATCCAAAACAGACAGGATTTTGGCCTTCCAGATAACATAGTTGGACATGTCGTCCAATCTATCCTGATCCCTCAATCCATATCGTGCCATCTTGCAAAGATCTGACAGAAACAGTACTTCTTCTCCCTCTGGATATGGGTTTCTTGGTGGCTAGAAACCCTCTAGTAACTGCTTCTGCTAAAGACTAATTTCCCTCCTGGAAATATTTCACCCAAACACAATCGGACAGCACTCTTTGATCCTCCTAATCGAATCTCAGATTTGTTTGGCTCGGATCTGCTGAGTAACTGTCTTCCTCCCGCCTTTGTTGACTTAGCTAGGCACAATTATGCACCTGCAGAATCTCCACCACACCAACATTGTCGAAGATCTGAAGCACTGCTTCCGGGTCTTGGTAAAATTTTCTGCAGCTGAAGAAATGATAGGACTGCGTCTCATTGACTGGCCCAACGTAGCCTCAGCGCTGCTCAGAAGTGGACTGTGTAACCCCAGACTGGGTGACGCAATCCTTACGCCGCCCTGTGAAGGGTCTGCGTAAGCCTGATGGCCTTCTGCAACTTCAGCGTTGTCCTCTCCTGGATCTGCGTTCTCCTGCGGTCAAGATGCCCTTTCCGGATCTGCTGCTTCTTCATCCACCCTGCAGAAAAATATTTCTTCAGCTGATCGCTGGAGATTTAGCTTGATCTGCTATCGCTTTGATACAATGTGAAAAATCTACTGCAGTATCATGGTTTAGTTCTCCTACTTGATTTAAATTATTACAAGTTATTTCCATAAATTAGATTCAGAAAATACCGAAATAAACACAACTACAGTCTACACATGCAGATCATTTACTGAATAAGATGCCCATCCAACAAATTGACAAATGGATTTTTGGACATCAGTCCCCAAAAAAACCCAAAGTGGGAAAACCGGTGCAGCAAATATGAGGGTTTATTTTATTAAGTAGATTATGAGTACTGTAAATTTGGGCTTTAGATCTGGAAAACCCAACAGAGAATAAAAGAAATCAACTCTGCAGCTAACCTGTTGTTCTAGTGCCAAATATCTGACTGATCCACACCCTCAAATGGGATTTACAAGACTCAACCCAGATCTAGCCCTAGAACCCCAGCGCTACCCCTGAAGCCCCAGTGTCAGCCCTGCTAGCCTCCGAATGCCACTACGCTGCCCAGAGAGGGACTGTGTAACCCCTGAGAGGGAGACGCAAGCCTTACGCTGGCCATGGAGACCCTCTGCGTAATTTTTGAAGCCCTCTAGAGCCTCTGCGTTGTCCTGCGCAGCACCTGCGTAGTTGTTGCTCTGCTTCTCTGTGCTGTCCTTGTTGTTGCTCCTCTGCCTCTCACTGACTCTTGGCTCTGGGATCAGATCATCCCCTTAGCCAATACTACCCCTCGCTGCAGAAAATTCCTCTGGAAATTCTTAGCAAACTCGCCCTAGAATTCCAAATCTATTTCTCAGCTCTGCAACTGTGTGTGTGTCTCCAACTGACCCTCAAGCCTTTCTCTTATACTTTTACGTTGAACCCTTCAACAACCAAGATTAAATCATTCATCAACGGCTGAGATTAAAAGACTGCTTGATCTGTGTCGTTTAGAAAATTTCAACACATGTGTTAATTAATTCACTTTAATTATTTAATTTTCCTAAGTTTAGACTTAGGAAATCCATTAAAATAATTAATTATTTGTATAACTTGAACACCAACTGAAATTCTTCAGAACACATTCTGGGTTTTGGAGTTCAAGTGTGTCCTAGCCCCTCCACAAAATTTCAGGGCTAGAGCACACCCGATGCTACACCAACTATACAAAATCTCAACATTAACTGCAAAACATATGTCCAGACAAGTGTTCATAGGGAACATTAATGCACCAATCAACTATCGATACTCAGAGGGATTCACCAAGTCAGGTCTAGCAACATCTCCACATAACTTCTTTAAGTTCATTTCCATCAAAGTGGCCAGAGACTTGCATTCTACCATTCCAAATATTTCCAATAGTTTCACGATATATTTTCCTTGAGAAAGGAAAATCTCTTTGGGCTTTGGACACATTTCTAATCCCAGAAAATAATGCATCAAACCAAGATCCTTCATTTCAAACTCAGATGTCAGCTCCCTCTTACATTGGAGCATCAACAGGCTCACTACCTGTCAAGAATAAATCGTCAACATATAAAACCAAAATCAAAGGCATATCTTGGACCACTTTGAAATAGAGTTTCGGGTAAACATTGCTTCTCGTGAATCCAAGATTCACCTGGTAACTATCAATATGGGCATACTAGGCCCTAGAGGCTTGCTTCAAACCATATACATCCTTTTTCAACCTGCAAACATGAGTCTTCTTGTCCTTCACTTCAAATCCCTGAGGTTGCTCAACATATACTTCTTCCCATAACATGCCATGAAGAAATGCAGTCTTCACATCCACTTGGCAAAGGGTTCGTCCTTGACTTGCAACAAGGGAAACTACATAATGGATAGCAGTGTATCGGGCAACAACTGCAAAGATGTCATCATAATCTTCTCCCTCTTTCTCGGAGAAACCTCTAGCCACAAACCCCGCTTTATACTTCTCAATGCTTCCATCAGCTCCTTTCTTGATCTTGTATAACCATTTCAAGGTCACGACAGACTTTCCTTTAGGTTTTGGACCCACATCCCACACATCATTCTTCATAATAGACTCATACTCTTCAGCGATGGCATCCTTCCAAACTTGCTCCTTTCCCGCTTCTTCAAAAGTGGGAGGCTCACGCTGGATGATAATGCTCATAGCTACAATGTATCCCTGGTACCGGCATGGCTTCTTGCTTTCTCTAAAAGTTCCTCTGGCAGCAACATCCTTCTTCTCAACAAAAGGAGGCAAAGGAAGGTCCCTTGTTTGTGGCAGTTATAACATTCAACTTTTGATAATTCCCTTTGAATCTTCTATTAAAATCCCTAGAATTTGGAACAAGTCTTTTTTATGGTCTCCAATGTATCTCTGGTACCGGCATGGCTTCTTGCTTTCTCTAAAAGTTCCTCTGGCAGCAACATCCTTCTTCTCAACAGGAGGAGGCAAAGGAAGGTCCCTTGCTCGTGGCAATTGTAACATTCAACTTTTGATAATTCCCCTTGAATCTTCTATTAAAATCCTTGGAATTTGGAGCAAGCCTTTTTTATGGTCTCCCTCTTCCTTTTCTCTTCTTATCTTGAGCAGCAAATGCAAAGGGCTCTCCTTCATGCTTTTGAATCCTCCCTCTAGAGATCATCCTTGTTTCTTCTTGAGTACATTTACCAATGAGCTCATCAAACCTCGGGAACTTGTCATTCTTACTTATAGTAGTGATGAAGGTTTCCCAAATAGGAGGAAGACTTTGAAGTGTGGCTAACACCAACTCTCAGTCAGATATAAGCTCACCAACAATTTGCAATTGATTTTGGGACATCCTCATGACATAGGATTGCACAGATTCCCCCTTGTTCATCTTCATGTCCTTGAGTTGATTCTTCAAGGAAAGGAAGTGATTCAAATTGTTGACCCCATACATCCCAACCAGCTTATCATAGATATCTTTGGACTTCTTCAATTTTCCAACATAAGTAAGCAAGTGATCTTTCAATGAATCAATAAGAATTTTCTTGGCTTTGAGCTCACCTTTCGTATATTTTGACTTGGTAGCAGCAAGAGCATTTTCCGATGGCTCAGGTATTTTTATTTCCACATATTCCAAAACATCATTGTCATCCAGTGTGACTTCCAACCTAATCTTCCAAGCAGCAAAGTTAGATGAATCACCCAACTTCTCAGTGTCCTTGTAGTAAGTGGTAGACATCTTGACCAAGTCAAATAAGCTCCTTTAGCTTATTCTAAAGATGATTTCTCTTGTCTCTTGATTCCTTGGGCTTGTCTTTGCCTTGGCTCTGATACCATGTCAATTTTCCACTGTTTTATCCTATTACAACCACTTAGCTCAATCTTTTCTTTAACTAGCAATCAAATTTAATCTTCCAATGATAAATAGCAATTATAGATAGAACAGTAAATGCAATGTACAATAGAAGACAATCAAGAGCAAAAACAAGAGACACAAGATTTGGTCAAAGACCAAGTTAAAACCCCACAAGGGGGAAAATCCTTTCAAATTCTTCTTCTATTAGATTGTCATCAAATGTTCAACAGAGAGATACAATGATTCAATTCATCAACAAAAGACTCCAAGTCAATTTTTTGACTATCCAAGAGATCAACCAACCAATATCCAATAGATGAGCCTCAAAGTCAAAGTTTGCAATTTTGCCACAGTCAACAGCAGTTAAAAATGCCCTAACCAGTCTACAAGTCAGCAATCAAACTCCTCCTCACAACTCGATCAAGGCAGCATCAAACTCGGCCTTCAAAGATCAGTCAAACCCATCAAAAACAATCAACAAGAACTCATTCAAAGGAAAGAAAAGTCCATGATCAAACTTCAGATTCCTTGTAGTCAAGGTCTATAGTCAACGAAAGTCAAACTACCTAGAAAATCTCGATTTTTGTGCTAAAGAATACGGCCTCCAAAAACAGATCCAAATCAAGTCAAAACAAGTCAAAATCCCAAATCAAACTTGGTCAACGAGCTAGTCAAACTATCCCAAACAAAAATCAAACTTCGGCCAATAGAAAATACCTCCTCCTTACACGTGTGAAAAGAACCTGCGATTTTCAGAGTTGTACGAACCATAGAAGAGAAGAAATGAATATGTCGATGGTGCTCCAAAGCAATGTGCCTTGAGGTGTATTTATATGGGTTTTAGGAGACCCAATTTGTCTTTAAAGTCAACCTGTACTTTTTGTGTACTTGTGGGTTTTCACATAAAAAATATATTTTTCCTTGACCAAATTAAATTCTTCCAAGGGCAAAGAGGGTCTTCTCTAGATAAAGAAGGTTGTCCAAAGGAGGGAATTTGTCCATGAGTTGCCAAATTAACACATGTTTGCTCTTAGTGAGTCGTTTGCTAACAAGCAATAAATGATCTATTGATGAGTTGTTGCCCTGCCTTTATACCCTTAAGAATCTAGAGTTTACCATCCTTGAAATGAGGGGGAGTGCCTAGGAAGTTTCCCTTAAGATATATTACCTAGGAAAAAGAGGTTCCCCACCAACTACTTGTGATCACAAAACCTAACAAGGGCATTACATTGCCTTTGTAGACCTTTATGGGAGGGATGCTAACAAGAGCACACTGTCTACAAACAAGAATAATGCAATCAAGACATTATGCAAGGGGCAACCATCATCCACATGTGTTCACCATAATTTGCTCTTAAACCTCATTAGTATAGCGCCCAAATAAAGTTGAAAAGAGGGGGCATCCCTATCTAATCCCTGTAACAAACAAAGTTCGTATACACAGCAATAATCTTCAGAATACTTTGATGACAAAGACATCCATTGTAGGACATGTAATTGTATATTGAATATTATATAAAAGAATTGATGAGATGATTACAAATGAGGGTGAGGACTTGCTTATATACCTAGGCAGATACCTCTTCACCAACAGTCATGTCCTTAGGGACATACCTCATCATCAACTAATTACTAGTTAATTAATCATTATTTATTATTATTATTATTATTATTTACATTATTTGTATTATTTTATATATATTTTTTATTTATAACATTGTCTTCCTCTTCAAAAAGATGTCATTTATTGCTTTGTCTTGTAATCTATTTGTACCTTACGCAGTTCTTTGAGTTGTCATCTTCGTTGATACCTGATGATAGGATCCCTTGAGTGATAGATAAAATTGTTGAACTTAGAAGGGTTCTGACCATCCTAGATCAATCTTATGTGGAATTTTATGAGCACTAGAAACTTGTGATGAATCGCTATCATAGGACTGGATTGTTGTGACATCGATATTCTTCGAAATATAAATCACTTGCTTTTGGTCTGAGTGATATATATTTGCAGGCTAGATGAGATGGTTGCTCTTGTGATTCAGATGTCAAAAAGGAATTTTTCTGTTTTGGCTTTCCCTTATCATGTGTGTGGTAATTTCCTGATTTACTTCAAGTACTGACATTGCTGAATTGGTTACAAAATCTTCACTTGGAATTTCCATCGTTTGAACTGCAGCATCTGAATATGTTTTAACTTCTATTGGTTTCTCATCTTCTTGACTTGTGATATTGACTAGAATGGTATTTGTTCCTTTTTCTTCGATTTGAACTGTTAAATTTGAAGACTTCGATACTTCCTTTGTGAGAAATTCTTCTAATTTGTTTTTTTTAATGATTTCTTATCATCCTTAAGTTTCTTAACTTGAGTGAGTAGACTTTGATTATGGTTTTTGAGATGTATGATTTCTTCAGTTTCTGATTCATCAATCTTATTTTTAAGTTTCTCATCTTTTAAATCTTTGATTTGTTCTAATAACCTTTGATTAAGGTTTTTTAAGTATGAATTTTCTTCTTCTTTTTCTGATAAACTTTCGTTTAGTTTCTTCTCAAAACTTCCCTTTTCTTGTCTTCGTCTTTGTTTCTTAACCTTGGGCTTCTTGACTTGTGAGAGTAATTTTTCATTGTGGTTCTTAAGCCGATAAATTTCTTCACTTTTATTGGATATGACTTCTTCAAGCTCCTTATGTTTCTTTGATACTGTTTCTTGGTTTTCTTGAAACATTACTTTCGAAATATCCTTAAAGTCTTATGACGAAGGCATTATTGATTTTGCCTTTATTGTCAAGTCTTGGAATAATATCCTTAAAGTCTTCTGACGAAGGCATTATTGATTTTGCCTTGATTGTCATGTCTTGGAATGTGATAATTTTTTTCTTATAAGGAAACATCAAAAAGTTATTCTCTATATCTAACATGAATGTACCCAATTTTTTAATTTAAACCAAGGTTGACCAAGAATTATGTCAATCTTTTTGTCAAACATAGTTAGAACACTGAATTGACAGATGCAAACATAGTTACAACACTGAATTGACAGATGCATTCATAACGATCAATCATTACTTTTAAATCACTAATCTCATACTCTTTTTCACCAAAAATATCTTTTATTTCACCTATTTGGCTCTAAAATTAATAGTTGATTCGCCAAATTAATATTGATGTTATTTTTCTCGTTGCTTGTGTTGATAACATTATTGACCTCATTCTCTTGGCTACTCCCTTTTAATGTAAGTAATCTTTAATTTGTGAATGAAAGACCTTTATAGGAATATCTTCCTTCCTTTTTCATTTTCAATTTTCTTGTACACTTTGACTTGAGGATTTTATATTCTTCGTATAAGACTCACTTCTCAATACATAACTTCATATTTGCTTATATAATTATAAATATGTATTTTAATAATTATAGAACTTATAATTATAACTATATGATATAATTATAAACTATATAATTTAAAATTCGTATACGCAACACTAATCTTGAGAATACTTCAAAGACAAAGACATCCATTGTAGGACAAGTAATTGTATATTGAATATTATTTAAAAGAATTCATGAGATGATTACAAATGAGGGTGAGAACATGCTTATATACCTAAGCAGATACCTCTTCACAAACGGTCATGTCCTTAGGGGCATACCTCTTCATTAACTAATTACTAGTTAATTAATCATTATTTACTATTATTGTTGTTTACATTATTTGTATTATTTTCTATATATTTTATTCATAACAATCCCAATGGCACTCTTGATGAAGCCAGAGAATCCCTGAGTTATACAAAACCAACCTACAACAATGAAGGGCTCAAAGAAGCCAATATCATGAAATCTTTAAAGCAAAAAGTGTCTCAGCACAAAATCAAAGGCCTTTTAAAAGTCCACAACAAAACGTAAGACTTTTTAGGGTCCTTACTGTTGAGAAATATATAGGGAAATGATTAGAGTGGTTTCTCTTTCTTTGATAATTGCTTGTAATGTCTTTTACTTATCTTACTTGTTAGCTTCTCTTATTATTATTATGTTTGTGTATCATCAAACAGCTACCAAAAACAAGAAGAACAAGAACACAAAATATAGGTTGCAAGTCAGGGCCAAAACCTCTCCACTTGAGAGGAAAACTTACAGATCTCTTCTCTTCCTTATAGATTCTTCTATTGACGAAATCCAAGACCTTTAGACCAGGACCAATACCCTCCAAGACCAAGTCCAACCTTTCTGGATGATGTGCTTTCCTTGTCCAAGTCAAACCCAAACAAATCTCTTCTAGTAGCACAAATTCGACTTCTAGCAGCATAATTTCAGCCTCCACTGCAGACCTAAAATTTTCGGCCCTCCTACAATTGTTGCTGCCACATGAGTGAGCTTTGTTTAGCCTCCCAGGGCTTCCTTAGACCTTCGCTTGCCTTTCTCTAACTTTTGGAGCTTGAGGATGGCTTATTGTGACCTTCGCTTGACGACCTTGTCTTTTCTTCTTCAAGATCGAACTTGTAGAGGAAAACCCTAGATATGTTGCAAAAACCCTACCCTTCCATCGCACGTGTGAGAGAGAAATAGCCCAAAACCACGTCTTCTTCGTCCTCTTCCTTCTTTGTTGCCTTCTTCTTCTTCCTTCACTTGAATAAGTGAGAGATGAGTGTGCTTCAAGGAGGTGGAGTTTTCTCCTTTATATAGGCTTCTCAAAGGTGGACGTGGCCCCTCAAATTAGGTTGACTTGCCAGCTGTCAGGCCAACTTGACCTTGGAGGGTATTTTGACACTTTTAAGGACAAAAATGATTTTCTTTACAAGTTACAATGTGCCCAAAGGGGTCTTCAACTTATGACAATGACTCTTTTGACTTCTTGACCTAGGCCAAACCCCTAGAAGCACTCAATGGGTGCTTGACCTATAAAATAAAAGACCTTGAGCATGAAACCCATGCTTAACAAATAATAATAATTTTCTTTCATTATACAATTTACAAGAATCAAAAGTACATTTCATATTTATGAAGACCGAACCTAGTTACACATTTTTCAACACTCTCTCTTAACTAGGGAGGTATTCATAAATGGTACATGGACATCTCAATCTGAAGAGATCTCATAAGAAGAGTCGGATTGGTAACCCATTTGTTTAGCATCATATCAACCAACATTTTCATATAGCAAGGCCTTGACTAACAGCTCTATCTCTCCACAAGATCAGGGCACAATTTT
This sequence comes from Pinus albicaulis, assembly GCA_034641835.2. NCBI lineage: Eukaryota > Viridiplantae > Streptophyta > Pinopsida > Pinales > Pinaceae > Pinus > Pinus albicaulis. The sequence goes on from CM076581.1 coordinate 781,280,193, forward strand.
GGCAAAACAAATGATTGTCTCTCAAAGTACATACCCCACCCAATTGTTCACAGAGTATGACCTTCATTGGACTATTCTTATCACGGATAGCTAGTCCTCAAAGAATATCGGTCCATGACTACTCTTATCTTAGATGCCTTGTCTCATCTTCAAAAGAGTATCGGCTGCTAGATGCTTACCCAATCCTCCATTTTGTCTTCCCAAGTGAAGACAAGAATGATGTGCCTATCTCTCCCTCTCAACTAGGAAGGATACATCAATCAAACCCAACTTGGCTATCAAATACACAAGCTTCTTATTAGGAAGAGATTTTGTCAATATGTCAACTACCTGCTCATCGGTGGAGATATATTGTAGTTGCAGTACACCATCTTGTACTAGCTTCCAAATGTAGTGATACTTGTTGTTGATAAGCTTTGTCTTTCCATGAAATACTGGGTCTTCAGACAATCGTATGCAATTGGCGTTATCACAATGTATCATTGTAGGGTCAATAGGTCCTTCGAACAGGACAAATAGTAGCTTCCTCAACCAGACCGCTTCTCTGCTTACTTCCCAGGCTGCAATATACTTAGCCTCAACACTACTCAAAGCGACTGTATTTTGTTTTCTACTCATCCATGAGATCATGGAGGATCCCAAACTGAAACATCCTCCCATAGTGCTTCTTCCATCTTTCTCGCTGCCTTCCAAGTCAGAATTTGTAATCCAATCAAGTGGAAATCATTCCTCCTATCATATTTTAGGTATTAGTGGATGGTACCTTGCATGTATCTCAGTATATGTTTTGTTGCTATCCAATGATCATGCTTCAGCTCCACTTGGAACTGACTGAGAACATTTACTGCAAAACGTGTATGGTCCAGTATTCACCAAGTACATTAGTGAGTGAATCAATTGCCTACACTTGGAAGGATCCACAGGGCTTGATTCAGAACTCCTTAGTCTTTTCAAATTTGTGATTATCGAGGTTGACATAAGTTTGCAATCCATCATGTCAAACTTCTTCAACATCTAGATCACATACTTTCCCTGACCTATATAAATCTCATCAGGTCCTTGCCAAACTTCTAGTCCCAAATAGTAGTGGATCAGCGCTAGATCCTTCATGTCAAATTTTGTTGCTAGTTGCTTCTTGCATTCTTCAATTCGACCTTCTACACCTGTCAAGAGAAGATCTTCTAATTATAGAAGAATGATTACTGGCTCTCCCTTCACAACCTTAATATAAAGGTTCGGATCAGCAAAACTCTTTGTTAAGCCTAATCTTTGTAGGTATGCATCCATCCTAGCATACCATGCCCTTGGAGCTTGCTTGAGGCCTTATAATGCCTTCTTCAATCTGCAAACATATGCCTTTTTGTCCTTAACTTCAAACCCCAAAGGTTGCTCTATATAGACTTCCTCATCAATGGTGCCATTCACGAATGCAATCTTAACATCCATTTGGCAGATGTTCCATCCCATCGATGTTGCCAAAGAGACCAACGAATGAATAGTAGCACACCTTGTTGTTGGAGCAAATGTCTCTTCATAGTCAATGCCTTCTTGTTGAGAGAAGCCCCTAGCCACAAATCTTGCCTTATATTTATCAATGCTCCCATCTGCCACATGTTTGATCTTGTAGAGCCACTTGGAAGTTACCACATATTTGTCTTCAGACCTAGGTACGATCTCCCAAAGTCCATTCTTCATTATAGATTAATATTCTTCATTCATGGCATCCTTCCATTCTTGGTGATTGATAGCTTCCTCAAAAGTGGATGGCTCTGCTTCTATTAGCTTTTTCATGTAGGCTGCATATCCAGAATATTGTTTGGGCTTCTTGCTTTCCCAAAATGTACCTTGAGTTGTCCCATGACCTTCTGCATCTAGTAGTGTAGACTTTAACCAGTTAGGTATTTTTCTAGTTTCGGGGATTACCGCAGTTTGTATAGGTTCACAGGGACCTTCATCTTCATGGTTTGATTCTTCTTCTTCCCTAGTAACTTACTCTTCGAATATCGGAAGTTCTTCATCATCAGAGTCCATGGGACCTTTGATTTCTTGAATGCAATACTTTCGTCAAATATCACATCTTGACTAACTTCTATCTGGTGTCCTTTTATGTAGATCTTATAAGCCTTAGAAGAGTTATTGTAGCCAACAAACATTCCCTTCATGCCTGATGGGTCCAACTTCTTTCTCTTGTCCTTTCGTATATCAATATAGACAGGACAACCAAAAATTCGGAGATGATCCACAGTTAGTTTCTTCCCAATGAACACTTCTTCGGGATTTTTGTTATCTACATACCTGTGGGGACTTCGATTTTGTATGTATACAGTTGTCTTTGTAGCTTCGCCCCACAGAAATTTCAGTAAATCTTGATCATGTATCATTGCTTTTAAACTTTCTTCAATGGATCGATTCTTTTGTTCTGCAACTCCATTTTGTTCGGGATTATATGGGACTATTAGCTCCCTCTTAATCTTAGACTCCTTACAAAAAGCGATGATTTCCTTAGATGTATATTCTCCTCCATTATCGAATCTTGATATCTTGATTCTTCTTGTAAGGTTCTCTACATCGGCTTTGAATTCTTGAAATTTGGTAAATACTTCATTCTTGGATTTCATTAAGTAAACCCAAGTTTTCCTTGAATGATCATCTATAAATGTGGCATAATATAGATGACATCCAAGTGATTTAGGAGTCATAGGACCACACACATCGAAATCAATAAGATCCAAGATTTCTTTTGACAGTGAAGCACTGCTTCCAAATGGTCTTTTGGTGTTCTTACCCAATGGACAGTGCTTGCATACTCCTTCATGATCTTCTTTCAGTTTGGGAATTCCATCTACTATTGTGTTTAGGGTTGGAAGGATTTTGAAATGGAGATGACCGAATCTTTTATGCCAAAGTTCACATGGGTTGATTTCAATGTGAACTAAAGCTTGAGCAAGAGGAGATAGCAACCTCTAAAGTCTTCCTTCACGAATCCCAATTACTCTAGCAATTTCTATGCTTGATTTTTTACCCCATACAACTTTTCCCTCAATGAAAACAATTCTATCACCTTTATCTTCTAAACTTGAAATTGAGAGTAAGTTCTTAGGCAAACCTGGAACAAATAGGATGTTGTTGAGATAAATATTGCTTCCATTCTCTAGCTCTATCAAGGTTGATCCAATTCCCCGCACAGGATAGCTCTTATTATCTCCAAGTTCTACGTAGTAAGAAGGATTTCTTTTTTATAGTGTCTTTAGTTGCCTGTGATGACTAGTCATATGCCTTGATGCTCCACTGTCAATCACCCAAATGATCTCATCTTGAAATGTGCCTATGAGTGCTAAGAAGAGTCCTTCTTCTTTTGTCTTGGTCACTTCCTTCTTTGGAGTAAATAGGAGATTTCATATTTCTTTGATGCCTTTCTTGAGATGGCTTGCTACCTTTGAACACTTCTTGAGAAACCTTTTTAATGTAGTAGAGAATTTCATGATGCCCTTAGCCAACCTTAGCTCTGATACCATGTTATGAAATCTATACGGCAATGATTAGAGTGCTTTCTCTTTCTTTGATAACTGTTTGTGATGTCTTTTACTTACCTTACTTATTAGCTTCTCTTATTATTATTATGTTTTTGTATCATCAAACAGCTACCAAAAACAAGAACAAGAACAGAAAATATATGTCGCAAGCCAAGGCAAAAACTTCTCCACTTGAGAGGAAAACCCACAAATCTCCTCTTCCTTGTAGATTCTTCAATTGACGAATTCCAAGACCATAGACCAAGACCAAGTCCAACCTTTCCAGATGATGTGCTTTCCTTGTCCAAGTCAAGCCCAATCAAACCTCTTCCAGTAGCACAACTTTGACTTCTAGCTGCAAAATTTCGGCCTCTACTACACACCTAAAATTTTCAGCCCTCCTTGCAATTGTTGTTTCCACACGAGTGAGCTTCATTTAGCCTCCCAGGGCTTCCTTAGACCTTCACTTGGCTTTCCCTGACTTCTGGAGCTTGAGGATGGCTTCAATTGTTGTTTCCACACGAGTGAGCTTTGTTTAGCCTCCCAAGGCTTCCTTAGACCTTCACTTGGCTTTCCCTGACTTCTGGAGCTTGAAGATGGCTTCTTGTGACTTTTGCTTGACCTTCTTGTCTTCTCTTCTTCAAGATCGAACTTGTAGAGGAAAACCCTAGATCTGTTGCGGAAACCCTAGCCTTACTTCGCACGTGTGAGAGAAGGCATAGCCCAAAACCAAGTCTCCTTCGTCCTCTTCCTTCTTTGCTACCTTCTTCTTCCTTCGCTTGAATGAGTGAGAGACGAGTGCTTCAAGGTGATCGAGTTTACTCCTTTATATAGGCTTCTCAAAGGTGGACGTGGCTCCTCAAATTAGGCCGACTTGCCTGCTGCCATGTCGACTTGATATTGGAGGGTATTTTGACACTTTTAAGGACAAAAATAAATTTCTTTACAAGATACAATGTGCCAGAAGGGGTCTTCAACTTATGACAATGACTCTTTTGACTTCTTGACCTAGGAAAAACCCTAGAAGCACTCAATGGGTGCTTGACCTATAAAATAAAAGACCTTGAGGATGAAACCCATGCTCCAAAATAATAATAATTTTCTTTCATTTTACAATTTACAAGAATCAAAAGTACATTTCATATTTATGAAAACCAAACCTATTTACACATTTTTCAACACTTCCTTACCCTTTTCAACAATAGCTCCAGTGTAAAGATGTGAATAGTCTAGTAGTCTTTTTCTAAAACCTACTTGCACTTTGGCTTTAAGTTTACTTCTCTCCAAATGTCTACAAAGTCATATGTTCAAACCCATAACATGGAACTTGGAAAAAGTATGCATAATCATAATAGTCTTCAAGGCTAGAAGACAAAATCCAATCTAAGACTAAACCCATCAATTTATACCCCCACATGTATTAGTTGATAAGAAAGTAACAAGCACCCCACCTTTAAAGCTCCAAGAGTTAAGTAGTGTTTCCCTTAAACATTTGCTCATTCCACAATATCTAATATATTCCCATCTTTCAGAAAACATGCCTTGCCTAAAATCTGTTATTTTTTCTAACAATCATACTTCTAACAGTATGTGCTCATTCTCAGATCAGTCGGAATAACTTTAATATTTGACAATGAATAAGAAAATGTCTACAGAGTAAAGACATGAATATGAATAACATCCAAAAGACCTAGTAAAGAAGAAAAGTCAATTTGATTCAAAGCAGAAAGCATCAACCTAACAAAACTTTAAAACAGTATACCTTAAGGTTATACTAAATGTTAGTGAGTTACCTGCTTTACTTCTCCCAACCATGCACTAAATTCTGGCCGTTTAGTCCTGAAAAAAGAAAAAAAGAAAAAATTGAGGGGAAAGACATTGTGACTTTGCCTAGGAAAATTAACTGTTTCATAGAAAACATCTAAAGCACAAATATGTAGAATATTCCATGTCACGTTCATTGCATAAATTTACAAGATTTTATGCACATATTTTACATGTTGGTTCAAACATTTTCAGAACCCTCACATGACACTCCATTTCATATTACACATAAATAGATGACAAATCCTTATTGAAATTCTATTTCTGAACATCACCAAGAGACTAGAGTTCACATTTATAATTCTAGAAATAAGGACGCAATTGCATTGGTGTCGTCCTACTCCAAACGGACAGATAGAAAAGAAATTGGCATGGCTTGACTCACAGTAAGAGGAGGAATTAACCCACAAGGTAAATTATATTGGATATAATATATAAACAGAAGAAGCAAAAGGGATTGAAAATGTTCAAAATAAAAAGGGCAGAAAGGTCATGTGGTGTTAAAAAAGTATTACAGAAGTAAATTTCACAACAAGAAGAGTATTAGATTAAACACAACAGAAGAAAATACTTCACATATTTAAAAGTTTATTAGCAGGAATTAGAAGGTAATGCAATCCAAGTTACTCTACAAACCTTCAAAAATAATCTGAAGGGATCTTCAAAGAAAGAATATGCTCTAGCCACCACAATACAATGAATAAACGGAACAATATAGAAGATAATGTATATACAGTAAGCAAATCGCCAAAGCAAAAGAAATTCATGTTATTTCCTCAAAAGGAAAAGTGTTGATCTTATTGCATGTTCAAATGCAAGGTCTACAAGCATGGCCTCAGTGTGATGATTCCCAAGCTGGAGACACAATTAGGATATAATCTTAAATTTAAATAAACCAGTATAGATCCATCTGAAGTACGGATCTAAAATGAGCCGAGAGGAATCAAATTTCTTTAGGTACAGACTTCTTTGAGAGTGCGAAATTTAGAAAAAAAATTGCATCCCTCTCATCCCATGATAGATCTCTCTCTCTCTCTCTCTCTCTCTCTCTCTCTATATATATATATATATATATATATATATTGAATACTATATAAAGTACATTGCACAAATTTAAATAGTTTTTATTGATAACCCACATTGAATTTTTTTGTTATTATGAATGAATTACACATATCCCTCTTATCATTCATTCTTATTAGGCAGTACTTGATCTTCTCATGACATGTGTGGAAGGTAATATTCAAGGGTGCAAAAAGCAATTGGCAGCAGAATTCGATATGAAGGATCTAGGGTTGATGCACTATTATTTGGGGTTGGACGTTTAGCAAAGACCTGATGAGATATACCTAGGTCAAGGAAAATATGTGATTGAGATGCTGAAAAGGTTTGATATGATGGATTGCAAACCTCTGACAACCCCTATGATCACAAATTTGAAGAGGCTAAGAAGTTTCAATTCAAGCCCTATGGATCTGACAAAGTATAGACAATTGGTTGGCTCTCTGATGTATTTAGTAAATACTCAACCAGACATTTGTTTTGTAGTGAATATTCTCAATCAGTTCCAGGTAGAGCCCAAGCATGACCATTGGATAGCAGCCAAGCATATACTAAAATACCTGCAAGGAAGAATCCACTACACCCTGAAGTGTGATAGAAAGAATGATGTCCACTTGATTGGATATACAGATTCTAACTGGGGAGGCTGTGAGATGGATGGGAGAAGCACTACTAGAGGATGTTTTAGTTTGGGATTCTCCATGATATCCTAGATGAGTAGAAAGCAAGAATCGATTGATTTGAGTAGTGTTGAGGCTAAATACATTGTAGCCTGTGAAGTAAGCAGAGAATTTGTCTAGTTGAGGAAGTTGTTGTCCGAATTGTTTGAAGGATCGATGGACCCTATGATGATACATTGTGACAAGACCAACTGCATAAGGTTGTTTGAAGACCCAATGTTCCATGGAAAGACAAAGCACATAAATAACAAGTATCATTACATATGAAAGTTGGTGCAAGATGAAGTGTTGCAGCTACAGTATATCTCCACCGATGAGTAGGTAGCTGACATTTTGACAAAATATCTTCCTAATAAGAAGCTTGTGTATTTGAGAGACAAGTTTGGATTGGTTGATATATCCTCCCTATGAACACCTGGGTGGGGTATGTTGTAAATTTATGTAGATGTTCTATGCTTGATGCAACTTTACTTTCACTACAGCAATCACATAAACAATCAAGTAAAGTGCTGACAGAACATACCAGTAGATCAACAGAAGGCAAACCAGAAACATATAAATGTGTTGTTGCATTACGCCGGTCAACAAGATGCTTCAACCAGCAAAGTCTCCTTGGTCAGCCAAACCAGCGTGTGTCACAACAACCCTCAAAACAGCCACACAGTCAACTCAAAGTCAACCCCAGAAAAGTCAATGCAAAACAGCAGCAAGCAGCAACAACAGCACCAGCACCAGCAGCGACAGCACCAGCACTAGCAGCAACAGCAACAGCAGCAGAATTCTCTTCGTCCTTCTTTCCCACGAGTGAACCGAAAACTGCCTCCAAGGGGCTTGAACCAATTAGAAGAGGAGAGATGATGTGTGAGGATGAGATGAGTGAAATGTCCTCCAACGTTGACTCTATTTATATCAATCACTGAGGGTGTGTGACACATTTGCTAGGGGTGTAAAACCTTAAGGCCGACCTGCACATATTTTGAAAGTATTAAAAATAAATTCAAAATAAATGTTATGCTCATCGGATCAAGATGATCTTTAGATCAATCTTGCACCTCTCCGAAAGAGGAACCCAATAAAAATATTGGTGTCTTCATTTGAGCATCACAACATGGAGTATGGACCTAGTTGTCCAATTTTAACACTCCCTCTCAACTAGAGAGAACTCCATCCACCTGTGCAATCAAACATCGTGCGTCATCCCGCCGTAACTTGCTTTGCTGGCCTCTTTATTTCAGAATAGAAGTGGGTCAATCACAAAGACGTCATTCCCGGCTGACAAATTCAGCACAGAGGTCTGAAACCTCTATAGGACTCACAAAGAGTCTCATACCAACCCGAAGTTGGTTTATCTGACCCGAAGTCAGTAGGAGGTCCGAAACCTCACATGGACTCAAAGAGTCACATACAAACCCAAAGTTGGTTTATCTGACCCGAAGTCAGTAGGAGGTCTGAAACCTCACTAGACTTGATCCCAGATCAAGTGATTGGACACATGTCATCCTAGATAGAGAGTACGGCAATCTTTGATGCGTCCATCAGTCTTTGCTACTAGTCTCTAGCTTTTCCCACCTCATTGGCCAAATGAAAGGTACTTCCCATGAGTCCGGAACTCAATGGGTAGGATGCATATGGGGCACAAATCATGAGAGGCGAACCAACTCAATCATCATAACAGTGGGGCAGAAGCACCACAAGGTTCGACAAGCCTAGCCCCGTGTGTGCTTATAGCTCCGAGAAGCTATCCCCAAAGCCCCCCAGAGCTCCAAGAGCTCATCGTCCAACAGGACCCTCAGAGTAGGGTCATTCCATGATTCCAAGATTCTCACGGAATGTTAGGAACATGACCTTCCCCAAGGGCATTGTGAGAATATCCGCGACCTACTCATCAGTTCCTATATGATTGAGCCTTACGGCACCTCGCTCTACCATATCCCAGATAAAGTGGTACGAGCCATCAACATGCTTGGATCATTCGTGGAACATGGGATTCTATGACAAACGAATCCCCCTCAGGTTATCACCAAGGATAACAGTGGCATCTAGCACATGCTCGAACAGCTCACTGAAGAGCTTGCACAACCAAGTGACTTCACAACAGGCCATGCATGTTATAACGTATTCAGCCTTAGCAGTGCTCAAGGCTACCGACTTCAGTTTCCTGCCCGAAATAGATCTACGTGTGAAGAAGCATCCAGATGTGCTTTTGTGATCCACCGCACTACCAGCCCAATCGGCATCAGTATATCCATGGAGTGTCATACTCCCGGCAGTGTATCTCAGCCCATGGTCTAACATGCCCCAGAAATATCTCAAGAGTTTCTTGGCACCAACCTAGCGAATGTTATGATCAACCATGTGTTGACTCAAAGTGTTCACAGCACAACATACGTCCGGACGGGTGTTCACTAAGAACATCAGGGCCCCTACGAGTTGACGATACTCAGTAGGATATGCTAACACGGGCCTAGCAACGCTGCCACTCAACTTCTTAAAGTTGAGCTCCATTGGTGTCGACACGGACTTGCAGTCCACCATACCAAATCTTTCCAGAAGCTTCACAATGTATTTTCCTTGAGAAAGGGAAATCTTGCCAGGTCTCTACCAGACCTCCAGGCCTAGGAAGTAGTGCATTAGTCCTAGGTCCTTCATCTCGAACTCAACAGCGAGTTCTCTCTTGCACTGATGAATGAGAGGGTCAGCACCTGTCAGGAAGAGGTCATCCACATACAGCACCAGAATGAGAGGCTTCTCCCTATCAACCTTGAAGTAAAGGTTCGGATCAGCATTACTACGAGTGAAGCCCAGCTTCATCGGGTAGTTATCTATCCTCTCATACCAAGCTCTGGGTTCTTGCTTCAACCCATAGAGGGCTTCCTTCAACCTGCAGACATGGGTGTCCCAATCCTAGACTTCGAACCCCAGAGGTTGCTCTACATACACCTCTTCCTTTATTGCACCATGCAGGAAAGGGGTCTTCCCATCCATCTGATGAAGACTCCATCCTTGCGTAGCAGCAAGGGCTATGATAGATAGAATGGTGGTATATCGTGCCACAGGTGCGAATATGTCATCATAGTCGATGCCTTCATTTTGAGAGAAGCCACGGGCAATGAATCTTGCCTTGAAATTTTCAGCACTTCCATCAAATCCATGCTTGATCTTGTAGAGCCATTTCGAGGTGACAACTACTTTGTCCTTCGGTCTTGGAACTACAGTTCAGACATCATTCTTCATTATGGACTCATACTCTTCGTGCATAGCATCCTTCTAGACTTGATGCTTTACGGCTTCCTCAAAAGATCCAGGCTCGGATTGTACAATAGTACTCATGGCTGCTAGATACCCTTGGTATCTACTTGGCTTCTTGCTTTCACAGAATGTCCCCCTTTGGGCCATATGTCCCTCAGCATCCTCGAGAGTGTCTCTGAGCCATGATGGTCTCTTTCCCAATGAAGGAGGTGGATCAATCGGGTCCATCAGTCCTTCAACATCAGGCATCGTCTCATCCTTCGGTTCTTCTTGATTTCCAGGCCTTGCTTCATGATCTTCTTGGGATCTCGGAAGATTGATTACTTTCTTCAGGGAAGCATCTTCGTCAAAAGTGACATCGTGGCATATCTCCACTTCCCTTTGACTAGGCACATAAACTCTAAAGGCCTTCGAAGTTTCACTGTAGCCCTCAAACATTCCTTTCTTCCCAGAAGCATCCAACTTGCTCCTCTTTTCTTTCGGCGCATGAAAATAAACAGGACATCCAAAAAGTCTAAAATGTGAGACGTCAAGTTCTTACCAAAGAAAACCTCTTCGGAAGTTTTGGAGTCTAGAGCGGAATGCGAGCATCGGTTTTGTATGTACACAGCAGTGTTTGCAGCTTCTCCCCACAGAAACTTCGGTAGACCTTGGTCACATAGCATGGCACGGGCAGCTTCCACAATGGTCCTTGTGGTCTCCCTCTTAATGCCAGCTTCTTTGCAATTGTTCGTCTCATATTCAGTTCCATTATCGGTCTGTCGGATAGCATCTCGTGTCATTGCTCCCAGTGGACTTCCTCCAACCCGGTAGAGTGTATCAATTCTAAACCCAAACGTGATAGCTTCCTTGAAGCTCTTCTTCCACATGCGCACCTTTCCATCCATGAATGCCACATTGAAACCTTTGTCTTCCATGGCCGATATAGACACAAGGTTCTTCTTCAAATTTGGTACATAGAGTACATCCTACAAGCGAAGAACTTGACCTTCAGACAAGTGGAGGGTCGGTCCCTATCCCTTTCACGAGATATGTAGCATTATCTCCAAGGACAATTTTCAGATTAGTGTCCTTCTCAACCATAAGAGAGTGCTTCTTTGAACCCAGTGATGTGCCTTGAGGCACCACTATCTATCAACCAAACATCCATAGTGTCGAGTGGAGATGCAACGGAGAGGGCAGATACAAGAATGTATTCATTTCTTTTATCAACAACATTTGATTCTTCATACCTCTGGTTGTTGTTTTTGTCATCACCATCAGGAGAATCCTTCTTGAAAGGACATTCTTTAGCATGGTGACCGGGCCTATGACAAGTGAAACACTTGCCCTTCTTTCCTTGGGCCCCTGGTTTTCCTTTGTTCTTTGGACCACCAAAGTTCTTCTTTCTAGAATGAGCAGCGTAGGCAGCATTTCCTTCATTTTCATACTCCTTCATTCTTGATTCTTCTTGAATGCATCTCGACAGTACTTCATCAAAGTCAGGTATCACATTATTATTTAGAATGGTAGTGTTGAACACATGCCATTCAGATGGGAGCCCTCCAAGTGCGGCGAGTACCATCTCTCGATCAGCTATTGTCTCCCCAATAGCCAGCAAATTGATCCTGATCTCGGTCAGCTTCAGAAAATATGATTGAACAGACTCATCCCTGCCTTTCCTTAGATTCTTCAATTGATTCTTGTAGAATATGACTTGATTCGCATTGTTGGCCTTGAACATGTTGACCAACTTATCATACATCTCTTTGGATGAGCCCAAAGCAGAGATGTAGGCAACCATAATCTTGTGAATTGAGTCCCTCATCATTAGCTTTGCTTTGATCTCCCCCTTCTTGTACTTAGTTTTGGCGGCAGCAGTTGCAGTGGATGGAGGCTCTTGGATTTTACCCAGCACATAGTCCATGACATCTTGATCTTCCAACATAAGATCCAATGTCATCTTCCAAGCATGGAAGTCATCCTTCCCAGTCAATTTGTCATCAGCCTTGAAGCCATTGTAGTTTGAGGAACCCATCCTCTTCTTCGATGATTGCTATAAATTAGGACTTTGTCTTCACCTCAGCTCTGATACCATGTAAATTTATGTAGATGTTCTATGCTTGATGCAACTTTACTTTCACTACAGCAATCACATAAACAATCAAGTAAAGTGCTGATAGAACATACCGGTAGATCAACAGAAGGCAAACCAGAAACAGATAAATGTGTTGGTGCGTTATGGCGGTCAACAGGATGCTTCAACCAGCAAAGTCTCCTTGGTCAGCCAACCCAACATGTATCACAACAACCCTCAAAATAGCCACACGGTCAACTCAAAATCAACCCCAGAAAAGTCAACGCAAAACAGCAGCAAGCAACAACGACAGCACTAGCACCGGCAGCAGCAACAGCAGCAGAATTCTCTTCATCCTTCTTTCCCACGAGTGAACCGAAAACTGCCTCCAAGGAGCTCGAACCAATTAGAAGAGGAGAGATGATGTGTGAGGATGATATGAGTGAAATGTCCTCCAACATTGACTCTATTTATATCAATCACTGAGGGTGTGTGACACATTTGCTGGGGGTGTAAAACCTTAAGGCCGACCTGCACATATTTTGAAAGTATTAAAAATAAATTCAAAATAAATGTTCTACTCCTCGGATCAAAATGATCTTTAAATCAATCTTGCACCTCTTTGAAAGAAGAACCCAATAATAATATTGGTGTCTTCATCTGAGCATCACAACATGGAGTTTGGACCTAGTTGTCCAATTTTAACATATGTGCCTTAAGAGACAATGATGATGGTGTCTATCAATCAATGGTCTCGCCAACATAGTGCTCTAATCTTGTGCAGAGATAGAGTTGTTAGTCAAGGCCTTTCTATGTGACAATGCTAGTTGGTATGATGCAAAGAGATAAGCTGAAATAATAGCTTATGAGATGGCTTACCAATCTGACTCTTCTTATGAGATATATTCAGTTTGAGAATGTCCATGTACCATTATGAATACCTCCTTAGTTATGTTGAAATTTGGTACCGGAGGACAGGTGGTTCCCTAAGGCTTTGATCTTTGGCCTAGGGAAAAGTGTTCAACAGAATTTAATTTTTTCTCCTAAAGTGACTTTATAAAGTTATAAAGTCAAATCTAATTTAAAAGTGACTTTAAGTGATAAAGTTACTAAAGTCTAATTTTAAAGTGACTTTTAAGTGATAAAGTTACTAAAGTCTAATTTTAAAGTGACTTTAATAAAGTCAATGTAAAATTAAAAAGGAAAAGTGACTTTGGAAATAAAAGACCGTGGGTCTTCATTAAAGTGGGGTGAATTAAACAATAGAAAGTGAGATTTAAATGAGCATTTAATCTCAGCCCTAGATCTCAATCTATTTCAGCCATTGGATTTAGGGATTCCCCAAAAGTCACTTAAGGTTAGGTTAAAGGAGGAAAAGGAAGGAAAAGGTCATTCATTATTTCATGAGCAGATTGAGAGAAAGAGAAGGAGAGAGCTGGAGATTTTTCTAAGCAGTGAGAAGAAGGACGGCAGCAGTAGCGATATTCAGCAAATCCGTACAGCAAGAGCAGAGCACGAAGTTTGAGGCAAGAGGGCACGAATTTCGAGGGAGGAAAGACAGAATTTAATGCTACACATTTTTTGAGGTCCGTACAATAGTTTGAAGGCACAGTAATCGAGGTTCGTACAGCAGGAGAGAGAGGGTTGTTTTCTGAATCCGTACAGCAGAAAAATCAGCGCTGAAATCGAGGTCGTACAGCGGATTTAAGGCAGCTGTACAGCACGTTTTTCGAGGCAACCGTACAGCACGTTTTTCGAGGCAACCGTACAACTGTACAGCACATATTTCAATGTTGTCCGTACAGCATTTAATACTGGACTGTTTGCTGTAATTTCTGTTTTTGTGGGCATGGAAACCGAGGTGGAGTTTTGGCACGATTTTTGAGATAAGTACAGTTTTTGAGGTTGCTGTAATTTTTGCTGTATAAATTTTTGTCTCACTGTAAAAATCACTTTTCAAAAAAATAAAGAGAAGCTTTCAGATTGGTTTTCCCCAAGAGTTGTATGGGGTTTTTCCAGGGTCATGTTGACCAAAAATATCAATGTTAAATGTGTTGAATGACTGTTTTATGCTTGCTGATTTTTATTTCTGCATTTTCCAGCATTCTGTAAGTTTTCCAGAATTTGTGTTTTCAGCAAAAATTTATTTTCCAGTTTGTTGAATGTAAGGATATGGGAAAGAGCATTTAACTATTTGGAGAAATAAGGTGAAACTGAAAACTAGGGTGGGAAAACAGGAAATTTCTACAAGTTAAGAGTGAGCGTTGAAATATGTAACTAGGTTCAGTCTTCATAAATATGAAAAGTACTTTTGATTCTTGTAAATTGTAAAATGAAAGAAGATTTATTATTGTTATTTTTGTAGCATGGGTTTCATGCTCAAGGTCATTTTATTTAGAGGTCAAGCACCCATTGAGTGCTTTTACGGTTTGTCTTAGGGTCAATAAGTCAATAGAGTCATTGTCATATGAAGAGGACCCCATTAGGCACATTGTAACATGTGAAAAGAATTATTTTTGTATGTGTCGAAATACCCTCCAAGACCAAGTCGGCCTCATCAGGGCATGTCTTCCTCCTTGGAAGCCTATATATAGGAGGGAACTCGACCTCCTATGGACACTCACTCACTTCTCATCATCTAAGCGAAGGAGAAGCAAAAGAAGGCTAGCGAAGAAGGAAGAAGGACGAAGGACGAAGGTTTGGGTTATTTCTCGCTCTCTCTCACTCGTGTGAAGAAGGAAGGCTAGGGTTTTAATGTTGCAAGGTTGAAGTTGAGGAAATTGCAGAAAGAAGGTCGAAGAAAGGACTATTA
The DNA here is from genome assembly GCA_034641835.2 of Pinus albicaulis. Classification (NCBI taxonomy): domain Eukaryota; kingdom Viridiplantae; phylum Streptophyta; class Pinopsida; order Pinales; family Pinaceae; genus Pinus; species Pinus albicaulis. The sequence goes on from CM076581.1 coordinate 781,295,388, forward strand.
GGTCACCTACAAGCCCTAGAAGTAGAAGCAACCCAAGCAAAGGTCAAAGGAAGCTTTGGAAGCCCTAGAATTTCTCACACATGTGGAAGCAATAGCTGTTGCAGGGTCCAAAAATTTCAGACATGCAATGGAGGCCGAAATTTTGTAGTTGGGGGTCAAAGTTGTGTAGTTGGAAGAGATTTGACTGGGTTTGATATGGATAGAAGGAGCACATCATCAAGAAGGTTTGGCTTGGTTTTGAAAGGGTATTGGTCTTCGTTTAGAGGTCTTGGAATTCGTCATTTGAAGAATCTATAAGAAGAGAAGAGATTTGTGGGTTTTCCTCTCAAGTGGAAAGGTTTTGGCCCTAGCTTGTAGCCCATATCCTGTGTTCTTGTGTACTATTGATCTTCTTGTTTTGGTAGTTGTTTGATGATAATTACAACATAATAATAAGAGAAGAAGCTAATGATTAAGAAAAATAAAAAGACATCACAAGAAGTTATCAAGTTTAAGAGAAATCATCCTAATTGCAGCCCAATATATTTCTCAACAACGTTCACCTTAAAACCTCAACGTTCACAAGGAAAGGGCATTGAATGTCTAGGAGGAGGGGGCTTGACTTGCATGAAATGGCTAATGCCCTGTTTGTTTGGCTAGTGTTTTGCTTGAGGTGGCTAGAGGGACGTTGGATTGACCACTTTAGCCCCCCAACATTCACTTTACTCCTTTAATGTTCACATTATTGACCTGGACTCTAATGTATAGCTTGGAAAATGTGGCAAATTGATTTAGGAGGAAACGACTTGAATTCTCTTGCATGAAAACACCAACATTCCATTATCTTGCATGATTGGAGGCTTGCAACATCCATTTTATTTGCCACCTTTATGTTCATAAAACATAAGCCCGTGTCCCCTTTAGCGATGAGATTAACCTTGAAATCAGTGTTTTGAAAATCGCGATTTAATCGCGATTTTTTCATTGCAACGATTAAATAGGCGATTTTTTGCCGATTTTTTCAAAAAATCGGTAATCGCCAAAAAATCGTGATTTTTATGAAAAAATTGCGATTCGAGCAGTAAAAATCGTGGGGCCCGAAAACAACGATTTTAAAGTGCGATTTTGAAGTTTTTTTTTGTCATTTTTACATTGACAGGTTTGCTTCTGAGAGCTAAGGAGTGAAGGAGGAGAGCCAAGGAGGGAGATTAATCATCTACAAGCCCAAGATTGGACAAAAGTGAAGAATTTCTTGCAAACCAAGCAAACAAAAATCGAATTTGAACCAAGTGTCTCCGGCAAAACGTTTTTCCAGGTATGGGCATCAAATTTGACCCATTTTTTTTTGTTTTTTTCTTGTTCTTCCATGGGTTTCTATCACCCATGTATTTTTCATCATTTGTGATTGCATTTGGTTGTGTTTTTTTTTTTTTTATTATTGAGAGGAGAGGGTTTGTTTTGGTCAAAAATGCAAAAAATTCTTTGTTAAATTTTGTTTTTTATATTTTTTCTTGTGCTCTTAGTTTCTTCCCATTATTTTTGCTTGTGTTTCAACATGTATTTTTTCCTATTATTTTTGCATTGAGTTGAGAGTTTTTTTTTGTGAAAAAAATCAAAATATTGTATGTAAAATTGTAATTTTTTTATTTTATTTTTTAACTGGGAATTTTTCTTGTGCCCTAGGTTCAAATTTCAACTTTCAAACTTCAAAGTTCAAAGTTTCCAACATGCCAAGGAAATTAGATCCTTTATGGGAATTTGGTGAATCTGATCAGGGGTTTGACCGAGCAAACTTGACTTGCAAATTATGTGGTCAAGACATGACAGGGGGGGTATACAGGTTGAAATAAAACCTGGCACAAATTCCTGGGCATGAAGTAGGCCCTTGCACAAATACCACTCCAGAAATAATCAAAAGAGCCATGAACTCATTGGAAGGAATAGAAACCACTAAACTCAACAAGGCAACCCTGAAGAGTCAAATATCAGGGTTTAGAGCTGACCGTGAGAGTGGTAGTGGCGGTTCAGCATCAGCATCTTCTACAGGCATCCCCGTAGCTGCCTCCTCATTTTTTGCTCCTAGAACCACTCTCGGGGCACAGCCATCTATCTCCTCCCTTATTAAAAAAAAGGAGAAGGAAGAAGCTGATAGGTTGTTGGGCAAATTGTTTCTTTGGAGTGATATTCCTTTCACTGTTGCCAGGCACAATCCATTTTATCAGGCTACGATTGATGCTATCGCTGTTGTTGGCCCAGGATAGAAAGCCCCCTCATATGATGACTTTAGAGGGCGCATTCTGCAAAATGAGAAAGCTGACTGCACCAAGAGATTAGAGGAGTTAAGGGCATCATGGGAAATCACAGGATGCACTGTGATGTCAGATGGTTGGACTGATCAAAGGGGTAGGACCCTTATTAACTTCTTGGTCAGTTGTCCCAAGGGGACAATGCTTATGAAATCTGTTGATGCATCTGCACATGTCAAAGATGCAAGATTATTATGTGATTTATTAGATGTGTTCATTTTGGAGGTTAGGCCCCAAAATGTTGTCCAAATCATAACGGACAACGCTGCAAACTATGTTTCTACTGGCAAGATGCTTATGGAGAGGTATCCAAGCATATTTTGGACACCTTGCGCTGCACATTGTCTTGATTTGATGTTGGAGGACATCGGAAAGATTGATTTTGTCAAAGATATTGTAGAATCATCAAAGAGCATCACAAAATTTATATATAATCATGCATCTGTGCTTAGTTTGATGAGGACATTCACCAACAAGAAGGAGTTGGTGCGGCCTGCTATTACACGATTTGCCACTAGTTTCATATCTCTTCAATCCCTCTTGAATTCTAAGTGGGATTTGAAGAGAATGTTTCTTTCAGATGAGTGGCGTGCTTTGACTATCAGCTGCAAATTAGAGGGAGAGGCCATCTGCAGGTTGGTGTCATATCAGGAAAGTTTCTGGGCTGGAGTGGAAGAGGTGTGCAGCATTACTAAACCTTTGGTAAAGGTTCTTAGATTGGTGGATGGAGACAAGCCCGCAATGGGCTACTTGTATGAGGCCATGGATAGGGCCAAAGAAGCTGTTCGCAGCTATTATGATGATAAGGGTGATGAGGGGTTTCAAAAACAACTTCTTTTATGGGAAGTGATTGATGATCAATGGAACAACACACTCCATCGTCCCATTCATGCTGCAGGGGTCTTCCTGAACCACGCATTTTCTTATTCATGTGGCTTCCAATTTGATGTTGAGGTCATGGATGGCTTTTTCACTTGTGTTCAGAAGATGGTGCCAAATCCATCAGAACGTGCAGAGATATCCAAAGAGATGGAGGTATACAGAATGGCAGGTGGCACCTTGAGCTTCGACATGGCTGTCCAGGATAGGACTATTAAAATGCCAGGTAAGATTTTCATTATTTTAAAATTTTTCTTATGTTTGTAACTTTATAAATTTATCTTATTTGTTATAACTTGTAACTTGTAGATGCATGGTGGAGGAGCTATGGTGGCAGATTACCAAAACTCCAAAATCTTGCCATTAGAATACTCAGCCAAACATGTAGCTCTTCAGGATGCGAGCGCAACTGGAGTGTATTTGAAAAAATACACACCAAAAGGCGCAACAGGTAAAAAACTTAAAATATTCCAACTGATTTTTTGAATTCATTAAATATATATATTTTTTAAATATTTAATTTATTAATTTATGACCCTTGTACAGGTTGGAGGCCCAGCGGCTCAATGACATGGTTTACGTCTACTACAATCTTAGATTGTGGGTGAGACAACTTGAGAAGACACCTGATATGGAGGCCATCTCTTTAGATGTGATTGACACCACTACTGAATGGAGGGTTGAGGCTGAGAGGCCTGTCATGGAGTCAGCCCCTGATTGGATAGAGCAGGAGGTAGTGGAGGGGGAGGAGGACGAGGAGGAGGAGCAGCGGGAGGAAGAGGAGGTGACACCACCTACCACTACTACCGGTAGAGGAAGTGGTCTGCCTCCTTTAGCTCCTAGTGCTTCAGGTTCCCGTTCTGGTGCTTCAGTTTCTACTTCTAGAGCACGACGGAGTCCATTGCCATTCCTGCCAGCTTCTTCATCTAGAGGGAAAGGCAAAGCTGTTGTATTTTCTCGCAAGAGGGGCAAAGGAAATCAGTTTTATAGGACCATAGGTTATATGGTGCATTGACATTCCTTTGTATATGACATTATGACTCATGATATGAGATACATTATTATATTTTTTGTTGATATTTTGAGGCTGAGTTGACTCTTGAGACTCAGGACTTAGTATCCAGGACAAGATTTAGTTTTATGTGTGATGTAGCACTAGACATGATATTACACATCTTATATATTAGTTTTTTTTTCATATTTATGTGTCAATGCATTTATTTTATGCTGTAGATGCTTTAGATATTAAAAAAATTGAAAAAAAAATCAATATTTTTGTATGTGCCGATTTTTTCCCAATTTTTACGATTTTTTCCCGATTTTTACGATTTTTTCCCCTCGCCGATTTAATCCCGATCGTGATTTTCAAAACATGGCTTGAAATATCTTCCTTTTTCCAAAAACTTAACGTGGCATGTCAAGTATGCATCTTCCTTATCACAATGAACCCTTGTTGAAAGTTGGTGTAGGGACCCTGTGCATTGATATCCATGAAGTGCCTTGAGAAACACAAAGGTGCCCAAAAACAACCATCTATCTAATCTATCGTATTCATCAAAATGAAATGAAAGTGAAGAATTTGACTATAGGAACCTGTTAAAATTGGCATCTAGGGCCAAACTTCACTTTGGACTGCTCATATGATGGAGATGATATTTTTATTGGATTCCTCTTTCCGAGAGGTGCAAGATTGATCTAAAGATCATCTTGTTTGGATGAGCAGAAGTTGGAATTTTAATTTATTCTAATTTCTCTCATGCATGTACATTTCTCAAGGTCAGCCAGAAATGTAATGTAGGCTCATAAGCCCCAAAAGATGTGTCTCCACCCCTCATTGATGGATATAAATTAGAGACTCATTCCTCATTTGGACATCATCTCATCTCACATCATCTCTCCTCTCTCATTGGTTCATACAACCTTGGAGTCTCTCTCTCTCTCTCCTCGCACGTGTGAAAGGAAGAGCAGTTTTCTGAGCTGGAAAATTTCGGACTATTTTAGGGCTACAGCAGAGCGTTGACAAAGGGTCAACTTTCATTTTTTGACTTCGATCTTTGGGCAGAATTTTGATCTTTGAAGGCCGCAGTTGTTGGAATGAATTCTGAGGAATTCTAGGGAGTTTGACCGCAGCGTTGACCAGAGACTTTTGAGTGCGGGATTGACTTTTGAGTTGACCGAGGTTGATTGTGATTTTCGGATTTGTTTTGCGCTGATTTGGTTCACTGTTGGAGGTCGCATTGACTAAGATTGACCGGGCATATTTTGGTGAAGTCAACTTGTTGATTTGACCAGCATTGACTTTTTGGTTAGGGCATCCTGTTGACTGTTGTTTCACTGAAGTTTTGGGCAAGTGAATTTTGTATATTGTACTCTCTCTCTCTGCTGAACTTTTGAAGAATAATAAAAAGATTTGATCAAAGGGTTTTCCCCACAATGGGGTTTTTCCCTGGCATTCGCCAAAATATTGTGTCCTCTTATCTTCGCTTGTCTTCCGGTTATTTGTTTATGTTCTATCAGCATTTACTGTCAATGTTAATGTGATTGCTAATCTGGAATTGAAATTGGACTAATAAGAAAACATTGAAGTAAATTGCTCCAAGCATAGAACATACCATTGTTATCTAAAATTAACAAAACCCCTATTGGAATGAGGGGTTACAAGCTCACATGCCAAATACAACTTGAATGATTACAAAAAAATCACCATCACTATGCCCATTAAGAGATTTGATTTTACCTCCACCCTTTATTGAAAATATTGGCCTGCTTTAGATGGTTTTGTACTACATGGCATAGCTACAAAGTCAATGAGTTATTTTTTTGTCTACAAGGCTAGAACTTTTGTTGTTTTCAGAATGTCAAACTTCTAGTTAGGTTAGTTCCACTAGATGACCACCAACCTATGAGAATGGAAGAGACAACCTCTCTCTTACATCTTCAAGAGGCAATGTTCAACCTCCTCATAATTAACATCAAATTACACAATCACATAGTGATTTCAACACATGGTTAACTGTTATTTTGTTTTCTATCAAACATCATTTCCTAATTCTCTTTGTCATAAATTATTAAACACTCCCATGCAACAATCCACCTAATATAATTTCCAATCTAGTTGACCATCTTTCAATCAATTGTGCAATTCAAGGTATTTGGTTGGTGAAAAATGAAAAACAAGTAGATGTACCAATGGATGTCAAACCATTCCTTAGGAACCTTTTTGAGCTTGGGGGTATACCCCTTAATGCAATCAACAATATAATCATTATGAAAGTAGAGTAATTGTCAAATATACACAAATAGAGGCCTTGACTAATTGAAAGGCGTGTGCTTGCATAGCAAGTATGAAATCAAGAGTAAGACATGCAATGGTAGTAGAGAATTAAATTAGTTAATGTGCAACCTCCTCCTTCACAGGGACAATGCCCTAACCATAAGCTAGATATGAAAATCCTATGAGTTGCAATGAAAAATAGTTAAATTGGAAAATTCTTCAAGATAGCACTAGGGAAGAAAAGGCGCTTGTATCAAGACCTTACTAATGCCATGGTGGCATTTGTGTTGCTAATTTTTTTCATTATGGTTTAGACATGGTCAGTGCATTGTTTGTTGTACTATCGTGGTAGGAAAGAACAATTTAATTTATTTTTCTATTAATGTTAGATTGCCAAATGATCCTTAGTTCGCTAGTCAAGTCCATTGACTATTAAGTCATCCACCAAAGTACCATTCACCTCCTTCATACGAATGATTACGTGACCATGAGATAGATATGAAAAGACTAGGAGTTATAATGAAAAAGGATAGGTTGGAAAATTCCTCAAGATAGTATAGGGGAAGTAGAGCCACCCACTTCCTAAGTCACATGATCTAGGTTCGAGTTTGGCTTCGGCAACCATTAAGTTTGATTCAAATTCAAATTTTTCTATGAGGTTCATGTATATACATTTTTCAATGTGTATGTGTGTGTGAGAGTGTGGTGTATGTTTCTGTGTTAATTTTGGGCAACTAGGTCCAAACTCCATGTTGTGATGCTCAGATGACGATGCCAATAGTTTTATTGGATTCCTCTTTCGGAGAGGTGCAAGATCTATCTAAAGATCATCTTAATCGGATGAGCAGAACAAGTATTTTGAATTTATTCCACATGTGCAAGGTCGGCCTGTTTTATCCCACATGCATAAAAGATGTGTCACACACCCCCACAGATGCCTATATATTGGAGAGACTTGGAGTTCATTTCACACACATTTTTGTGGAGGCATTTTCTTCTTTCTTGGATGGTGATAGAGCAGTGTTCTCAATTCTGCGTTTAGGGCTTCTTGGTGCAGCGTCTTGGTGGATAATTCTTGATGAGACGTCTTGGGGTTGTGTGACACATGTGGGAGGATGACCTTATGAAGACTTTGCTGGTTGAAGCATCCTGTTGACCGTCGTGATGCCACCATTCTTTATCTTTGTTTTAGCTTGTCTTCCATCGATCTATTGGTATGTTCTATCTGCATCTTACTTTCATTGAGCCCTAGAAGTTTAAAGTATATTTGCATCTAGCATAGAACATCTTTAGAATTTAACATGGTATCAAAGCTAGGAGAAGACAAAGCCCATCTAGTTGAGAATCTAGGGCAGTGAGATAAGGATTGTTTTCAGGTAACCGAGTTGCTGGGAGAAGACCGAGTAGCCATGCTGGGAAGGCCGCGTTAGGAGACCTCTGTTTCAAGTCTGTTGGGGCTGGTTGGTGTCCTAACCTTCAGCATGGAGGGAGATCCCTTCCCTTCAAATCTGAAGTATGAGCAATATATCCTCAAGTGATCTCTAAAATTGGAGAAGCCTAGCCGCAGCTAGAAGGAGCCTTAAGACAGCGTGAAGGAGGCCTAGGGACAGCGTGGGCATTTATGTAGTGGAGGCCAAGTGCTGTAGGAGACAACAGCTTGTTTAAGATCTGTTTTTGGTGCAAGTGGCCAAGGAAGAGAGGCATAAGACAAGGTTGTTTTTAGGCAGTTTGGGTGGTGTCTAAGGGAGGACCGCAGCCATAGCTCACTGTTGTTCTAGGCCGCAGACCATAGCCTGTAGTTAGAGGCCCTTTAAGGCCAACGTCTAGGTGGAAAGGCCTAGAAAGGGGCAACGTGGAGGAATAGGTGCTTTACTTTGGAGGACCGGAGCCAAAGAAGGTTTTTATTGCTGACTGTGTATTGAGTGAAGGGCTCGAACAGCAGACTGAAACTATGAACTGCAGTGTGTGGAATGGAACCCGCAAATGATAGGAGGTCTGAGCCCCTCTAGAAGGCAGCGTGGACAAGGAGAAGGCCCCCCAAGGGATGTCGCAGCCCATTGAGGGCTTGGCTAGAAAAATTACTGCAGTATACAGACTTCGGACAAGGGTAAATCAGAAACACCTTCAGACTGTGGTTTGGGTTTAAATCTGTTTCGGGGAGCTTGATTGGTTACCTTACAGTGCTCGGTCTATTCTTTTGTGGCTCTATGCCTCAATACTTCGTGATTGTATGGTGATAATAACTTTGAAGTTATGCAATGTTGTTGTATTGATGACTGTGTAAACATTTTGGAACACCTTCAGGACTGTGTATTTCGGACTGTAGAAAACAGTTATACCTTCAGCACTGCGGTCACTGTATTTCGGACAATGGAGAACAGTGACATCTTCAGGAGTGCGGTCACTTTGTATTTCGGACTGTGGAAGAACACTGACACCTTCAAACTGTGGTGTTTGTGTGGTCATTGGACTGTGGATTTGTGACATTTCAAACTCCAGATGACTTTAGACCTGTTGCTTCAGAAAGGGCTGTAGGCATACACCAGCATAGATAAGGAGGCTGAGATGTCTAACAAGGGTTCATATCAACCCTTAGAGACAACAAAAGGCATCATCATGTATGCCAAGAAAGGGTGCAGCTGAAATGAGGTGTTGGAACAGTTGATTGGGACAACAACAATTTACAAGAAGCCGACCAAGCTTCATTAATTGCATCCCACTAGCTCAGGAAGGCACCATTTGATCACTAAATGCCTGAATGCCAAAAATTGCAGTCTTTGATTGGGCCATCTACTTATTTAGGGCAATGATGTTGGAAATCTACTGTAAGAAGGCAAACAAAATTAATTCTTACATGGAAATTTTGTCTATCTTTGAATGTTGTTTAAGGAAATCTAAGGATAATATCAATGGTTGGTCGATGAACCTTAGAACAGTGACATATGACAAAGAATATATGACCTCACTAGGGAAAAATCTATATGAACTTGGTCTGTGGTATCTTCAGAGGCATATGGAAAAACATATATAACCATCTTCAGTTTTGTATGGCAGTGATGAATATGATAGTGATGTGTATGATAATATTATGGCAACACTATAATCTATGATATGACAATATATGATACCTGTCAAGATGTATGACAGACATATGGAAATATATGGCTACAATTCTTGTATGGCCTTGACAGTGGGAGAGTAAGATTCAGAGCCATGATTACAAATCTCTTTCCAAGTTGGTGTCTGGGATGCCCAAATTCAAAAATAATCATGAAGACATTTGTCATAGTTGTGCCAAAGGAAAGCATAGGGGACCTTTTCTTCATTCCTCAAGTGTCACAAAGATATCTGATACACCCTGACTTATCTGATATGCTACCTGTGAAATCCTTGGGAGGATGCTCTTATAGATGTCTTCTCTCACAAGAGTTGGCATGAAGAGGGAGACCACAACCATGTATGCTCCTAAGTAAATGACGTTGCTGGAAGAAATAAGAGAAGACCCTCATGGCTCAAAGACTCTCTCGAAGATGCCAAGAGTCATATGGCCCCAAAGGGGGGCATTCCGAAAAAGCAAGAAGCCATATAGATATCAAGGGTATCTAGCAGCCATGAGTACAATATGAGCCTGGATCATTTGAAGAAGTCGTAAAGCATCAAGTCTGGAAGGATGTTGTACACGAAAAGCAAGAGTCCATTATGATGAATGATGTTTGGGATGTGGTTTCAAGACCGAAGGACAAAGCTGTTGTCACCTCAAAATGGCTCTATAAGATCAAGCATGGATCTGATGGTAGTGTTGAAAAGTTCAAGGCAAGATTCGTTGCCTGAAGCTTCTCTCAAAAAGGAAGGAGTAGACTATGATCATATACTTGCACCTGTGGTCCGATATTCCACCATCCAATCTATCATTGCCCTTACTACTACGCAAGGATGGAGTTTACATCAGATAGATGTGAAGACCGTTTTTCTGCATGGTTCGATATAGGAAGAGATGTATGAGGAGCAACCTCTGGGGTTCGAACTCCAGGATAGAGACTCTCATGCATGCAGGTTGAAGAAAGCCTTCTATGGGTTGAAGCAAGTCCCCAGGGCTTGGTACGAGAGGATAGATAGCTACTTGATGAAGTTAGGGTTCACTCGAAGTAATGTTGAACTAAACCTTTTTCTTCAAGGTTGATAGAGAACATCCTCTCATTCTGGTTCTCTATGTGGACGATCTCTTCCTGACAGGTGCTGACCCTCTCATTCATCAGTGTAAGAGGGAGCTCGCTTCCGAGTTCAAGATGAAGGACCTAGGACTGATGCATTACTTCCTAGGCTTGGAGGTCTGGCAAGATTTTCCTCTCTCAAGGAAAATATATTGTGAAGCTGCTGGAAATATTTGGAATGGACTATAAGTCTGTGTCGACACCGATCTCAACTTTAAGAAGTTGAGTGGAAGCGCTGCTAGGCCCGTGCTAGAAAATCCTACCGAGTATCGTCAACTGGTAGGGGCCCTGATGTTCTTAGGGAACATCCGTCCAGACGTATGTTGTGTAGTGAACACTTTGAGTCAACACATGGTTGATCCTCATAACATTCACTAGGTTGGTGCCAAGAAACTCTTGAGATATCTCTGGGGCACGATAGACCATGGGCTGAGATACACTGCCGGGAGTTTGAGACTCCGTGGATATACTGATGTCGATTGGGCTGGTAGTGTGGTGGATCGGAAGAGCACATCTAGATGTTGCTTCACACTTGGGTTTGCTTCGAGTAGGAAGCAAAAGTCGGTAGCTTTGAGCATCGCTGAGGCTGAATACATTGCAGCGTGTATGGCCTGTTGTGAAGCCACTTGGTTGCGAAAGCTCTTTAGTGAGTTGTTCGAGCATGTGCTAGATGCCACCATTATCCTTTGTGATAACCAGAGGGGGATTCGTTTGTCAGAGAATCTCGTGTTCCACGATCGATCCAAGCATGTTGATGTCTGGTGCCATTTTATCTGGGATATGGTACAGCGAGGCGTTGTAAGGCTCAATCATATAGGAACTAATGAGCACGTCGCGGATATGCTCACAGAGCCCTTGGGGAAGGTCATGTTCCTAACCTTCCGTGAGAATCGTGGAACGACCCTATTTGGAGGGTCCTGTTGGACGATGAGCTCTGCAAGATCCAAGGGGGCTTTAGGGATAACTTCTTGGAGCTATAAGCAACCACAGGGCTAGGCTTTAAGAACTTTGTTGGTGTGCTTCTACCCCACCGTGATGATATTGAGTTGGGTTACCTCTCTTTGATCTGTGCCCCGTATGCATCCTACCCATGGAGTTTCGGACTCATGGGAAGTACCTCTCATTTGGCCAATGAGGTGGGAAATATGAATAGAAACCATAGCAAGACCGATGGACACATCAGAGATTGTCGTACTCTCTATGTCTAGGATGGCACGTGTCCAACCACTTGATCTGGGATCAAGTCTAGTGAGGTTTCAGACCTCCAACTGACTTCGGGTTAGTATATGACTCTCTTGAGTCCAAGTGAGCTTTCGGACCTCCAACTGACTTCGGGTCAATTAAACCAACTTCGGGTTGGTATGTGACTCCTTTGAGTCCTATAGAGGTTTCGGACTTCTGAGTTGACTTCGAGTTAGCCGGGAGTGATGTCTCTGTGACTCACCTTTTGTTTTGAAATAAAGAAGCCAGCAAAGCAAGTTACAACAGGATGACGCACGATGTTTGGATGGCACTAGTGGATGGAGTTCTCCCTAATTGAGAGGGAGTGTTAATTTTGGGCAACTAGGTCCAAACTCCATATTGTGTTGCTCAGATGACGATGCCAATAGTTTTATTGGATTCCTCTTTCAGAGAGGTGCAAGATCGATCTAAAGATCATCTTGATCGGATGAGCAAAACATGTATTTTGAATTTATTCCACATGCAAGGTCGGCCTGATTTATCCCACATGCATAAGAGATGTGTCACACACCCCCACAAATGCCTATCTATTGGAGAGACTTGGAGTTCATTTCACACACACATTTTTGTGGAGGCATTTTCTTCTTTCTTGGATGGTGATGGAGCAGTGTTCTCAATTCTGCGTTTAGGGCTTCTTGGTGCAGCATCTTGGTGGATAATTCTTGATGAGACGTCTTGGGGTTGTGTGACACATGTGGGAGGCTGACCTTATGAAGACTTTGCTGGTTTAAGCACCCTGTTGACTATCGTGATGCCACCATTCTTTATCTTTGTTTTGGCTTGTCTTCCATCGATCTATTGGTATGTTCTATCTGCATCTTACTTTCATTGAGCCCTAGAAGTTTAAAGTATATTTGCATCTAGCATAGAACATCTTTAGAATTTAACAGTGCTACACACACACACACACACATCCTCTTGAGGCTTGGCTACTTAGATATAGTGTACAAAGTCAAACTACAATGGGAATAGTCTGTTGATACAAATCCTATGGGCTATGGCACAAGTTATAGTCTACATACGCGTGCATATACATAGTGCACACTCATGTATCCCCTTAAGGGACAGTTGGCCACTTGAATACAGTGTACAAAGTCATACTGTAGTGGTGTGTTAAATTTAGATAACCATGGTGTTCTATGCTTGATGCAATTTTACTTCAATCTTTCTTAGGCCTGATACAAAATAGCAATCACATAAACATGAAAGTAAAATGCTGATAGAACACAATAAAAGATCAACAAAAGACAAGCCAATAATATAGATAATTCCTTTTGTCCAGCAAAGATATGAGATATTGTTGTGTTACGGCAATCAACAGGATGCTTCAACCAGCAAAGCCTTTCTAGGTCAGCCAACCTTCCATGTGTCACATCGACAGCCCTCAAAGACAGCTCATCACAAGTCAACGTTGGTCAACCCAACGTCAACGCAGGACAGCAACAGAAAATCAATGTTGCATATTAGGGCTTCGGTCAAATAGCTCAAATTTCTTCGATTTCAGTGCCCAGCAGTACGGCCTCTCAAAATCGGATTTTTGGCAAGGTTTTGAGGTCAAACAACCAAGGGTTGACCACAGTCAACGCTGGTCAACGCTGCAGCAACAATCCCTAAACAGATCCGCAGAAAATAGCAGCGTCAGCTTCACACGTGTGAGGAGAAAAAGGCTCCAAAGGCTATTGAACCAATTAGATCACAATGACAGAATGCGTGATAAGTTGATGATGAAAATGACCTCCAAGTATCTCCAATTTATATCCATCAGTGAGGGTGTGTGACACATCTATTAGGCATGTGAGCCTACATTACAAATCTAGCCGACCTTGCACATGTGTGGAAAATAAATTCAAAATATATGTTCTGCTCATCCAAACAAGATGATCTTTAGATCAATCTTGCACCTCTCTGAAAGAGGAATCCAACAAAAATATGACCATCATCATATGAGCAGTGCAACATGGTATTTGGACCTCGTTGCCCAAAATTAACACTCCCTCTCAACTAGGGAGAACTCCATCTGTCCACAAGTGTCATCCATTAGTACCATCGTGTACTTTTACCAAACATCGTGCATCATCCTGCCGTAACTTGCTTTGTTGGCTGTTTCTCAGATAGAACAAAAGGTGAGTCACAAAGACATCACACTCAGCTGACCCGAAGTCAGCTTAGAGGTAAAAACCTCTCTTGGACTCAAAAAGAGTCTCATACTAACCCGAAGTTAGTTTACTGAACCGAAGTCAGTTTAGAGGTAAGAACCTCATCATACTTGATCCCAGATCAAGGTGTTGGACACGTGCCATCCTAAACATGGAGAGTACGGCAATCTCCGATGCGTCCATTGGTCTTGCTATTGGTCTCCATCCACATTTCCCACCTCATTGGCCAAATGAGAGGTACTTCCCATGAGTCCGATCCCATGGGTAGGATGCATGCGGGGCACAGATCAAAGAGAGGTGAACCAACTCAATATCATAATGGTGGGGCAGAAGCACAACAAGGTTCGGCAAGCCTAGCCCCGTATGAGCTTATAGCTCCAAGAAGCTATCCCCAAGCCCCTTAGAGCTCCCAGAGCTCATAGTCCAACTCAAGCAGGACCCTCAAAATAGGGTCTTTCCACGATTCCAAGCTTCACACAGAAGGTTAGGAACTTGAACTTCCCTAGGGGCTTCGTGAGAATATCCGCGACCTGCTCATCAGATCCTATATGATCGAGCCTTACGGCGCCTCGTTGTACCATATCCCGGATAAAGTGGTACCTGATATCAATATGCTTGGATCGATCATGGAACACGGGATTCTCAGAAAGACAAATCCCACTCTGGTTATCACAAAGGATAACAGTGGTATCTATCACATGTCCAAACAGCTCACTGAAGAGCTTTCGCAACCAAATAGCTTCACAACAGGCGGCCATACTCGCTGTAATGTATTCAACCTCAGCGGTGCTCAAATCCACCAACTTCTGCTTCCTGCTCATCCAAGATATCAAAGCAAAACCTAAGGTGAAGCAGCATCCAAATGTGCTCTTGCGATCCACCACACTGTTAGCCCAATCGGCATCAATATATCCATGGAGTCTCAAACTCCTGGCAATGTATCTCAGCCCATAGTTGATTGTACCCCGAAGATATCTCAACAAATTCTTGGCACCAATCCAGTGAATGTGATGAGGATCAAGCATATGTTGACTCAAAGTGTTCATTGCAAAATTGACGTCCGAACGGGAGTTCACGAAGAACACCAGGGACCCCACGAGTTGTCGATACTCGGTAGGATTTGCTAGCACGAGCCCAGCAGCATTTCCACACAAATTCTTGAAGTTGAGTTCTATCGGTGTCGATACAGACTTACAATCCACGATACCAAATCTCTCCAACAACTTCACGACATATTTTTCTTGAGAAAGGAAAATCTCGACTGGCCTCTGCCAAACCTCCGAGCCTAGGAAGTAATGCATCAGTCTCAGGTCTTTCATCTCAAACTCGGAAGCTAGCTCCCTCTTACACTAATGAATGAGAGGGTCAGCACCAGGCAGGAAGAGATCGCCCACATAGAGAACCAGAATGAGAGGCCTTTCTCTATCAACCTTAAAATAAAAGTTTGGATCAGCATTACTTCGAGTGAAGCCCAGCTTCATCAAGTAGCTATCTATCCTCTCATACCAAGCCCTGGGGGGCTTGCTTCAACCCATAGAGGGCTTTTTTCAGCCTGCATACATGGGTGTCTCTATCTCAGACTTCGAACCCCAGAGGTTGCTCCACATACACCTCTTCCTTTATAGAACCATGCAAAAAAGTGATCTTCACATCCATCTGATGTAGACTCCATCCTCACATTACAACAAGGGAAATAATAGATCGGATGGTGGTATAGCGGGCCACGGGTGCAAATATATCATCATAATCTATGCCTTCTTTTAGAGAGAAGCCTCGGGCAACAAATCTTGTCGTGTACTTTTCAGCACTTCCATCAGATCCATGCTTGATCTTATAGAGCCATTTCGAGGTGCCAACAGATTTGTCCTCCAGTCTCGGGACCATTTCCCAGACATCATTTTTCATAATGGACTCATATTCTTCGTGCATAGCATCCTTCCAAACTTGATGATTGACAGCTTCTTCAAATGATCCAGGCTCAGATTGTACTATCGTACTCATGGCTGCTAGATACCCTTGGTATCTCTGGCTTCTTGCTTTCACGGAATGTCCCCCTTGGGGCAACATGTCTCTCGCCATCTGCGAGAGTATCCCTGAGCCATGAGGGTCTTCTCTTATTTGAAGGAGGTGGATCAATGGGATCCACAGGTCCTTCAACATCGGGCATCAGGTCATCCTTCAGCTCTTCCTGCTTCCCTCCTTCTTCATCTTCTTTGTCTTCCTTGGAGCTAGGAAGATTTCTCACTTTCTTGACGACATCTTCATCGAAGGTGACATCGTGGCATATCTCCACTTCTCTTTGACCAGGCACATAGATTCTATATGCCTTCTAAGTTTCACTGTAGCCCACAAACATTCCCTTCTTTCCAGAAGCATCTAACTTGCTTCTCTTTTCTTTCGGCACATGAAAGTAAACAGGATAACCAAAAACTCTAAAGTGAGAAACATCAAGTTTCTTACTAGAGAAGACTTCTTCGAGAGTTTTGGAGTCCAAAGCGGAATGCGGGCATCTATTTTGAACGTACACAGTAGTGTTTGCAGCTTCTCCCCATAGAAACTTCGGAAGACCTTGGTCACATAGCATGGTGCAGGCAGCTTTCACAATAGTCCTGTTCTTTCTTTCAGGAACACCATTTTGCTCAGGAGTGTCTGCAGTTGTGGTCTCCCTCTTAATGCCAGCTAGCTTCTCTGCAAAAAACATTAAACTCAATTGACTCATACTTGGTCCCATTGTCTGTCCTCAAAACTTTGATTTTCTTCTCGATTTGACTTTCCACCAAGGCCTTGAAGGTACGAAACCATTTGAATGCTTCGTCCTTCTTCTTCAAAAAATATATCCAGGTCTTGTGGGAGAAGTCATCTGTAAAAGTCATGTAATAGGAGCATCCTCCCAAGGATGTCACAGGCAGCATACCAGATAAGTCAAAATGTATCAACTGCAAGATATCAATTGTCTTTGTGACACTTGAGGGGAATGGTCCTTCGGCACAACCCTGACATATACCTTCATGATCATCTTTAAATTCAAGCATCCCTGTCACCACCTTCCTTGCTTCGAGAAGGGCTTTGTAATGAAGGTGCACAAACCTCTGATGCCATAACTCTGTTTGAAGAGTTGTATCACATGACATAGCCCCCAATGTACTTCCTCCAACTTGGTAGAGTGTATCAACTCTAAAACCAATAGTAAGAGCTTCCTTGAAGTTCTTCTTCCAAATACATACGTTTCCATCAATGAATGCCACCTTGAACCCTTTGTCTTCCATTGTCGAAATGGACACAAGGTTCTTCTTCAAATTATGTATGTACAACACATCTTGTAATAGGAGGACTTGACCTTGAGATAGATGGAGGGTCACAGTCCCTGTCCCTTTCACGAGATAGGTGGCATTATCTCCAAGGATAATTTCCAAATTGGTATCCTTCTCAATCAAATCAAAGAGGGCTTTTCTATAACCAGTGAGTTGCCTTGAAGCACCACTATCAATCAACCAAACATCTAGGGTGTCGGGTTATAGCACTTTTCGTGGGAAGTTCTCTGATTTATAAGTTGTCTCCTTTTCTGTTTGGTTCTCCTTGTCTATATATTTACTCCTAGGATTGTCTCCATCGGGACACATTTTGGGGAAAGTCTCGGCTCTGGGTTTTACTCTATCTTCAAGTATCAAAGCGAGTGCAGGACTTCTAGTGGCTTCTTCCCTGCTCAGTTGGGTAGAGATATTTACTCTAACCCTGCCATACGTTGTCTAGCTTGGATAGTAGATACTAGAGATGCCATGCACGCAGAACAAAGACATTCTAGAATTCAGGAGATTTCTGAGAAGTCATGGAGAAAGCATTCAACCCACCAGGAGCTCATTGTTCTTAGTGACAAAAAAAATTCATGCCAACATCATGAGTTTACAGGACCATAAAAAGAAGAGGATTGATATTTTAGAAGCTGAACGTAATACACTCTGGAATCTGGCTCTAAATCTACACAAAGACTCCTAATCCACAGCCTCAAAAACAACAGTATATCAGACAATTCTGCTCGGGCCAATCTCGGAGAAGTGAAACACTCCACCAATTGAAGGAACCAATGGGCATTGGACAGCAGAACTCCACACCCTCAGACATTGGTCAGGATGATAATAGTAGCCATATTTTCTGTTAATTACTATGGTTTTCCATGTCATAAAGATCCTCAGTGTTTTAATTAAACAAGCTGCTTGCAGGGAAACTTGGAATGTATATCATATAGTCTGTTGTGAACTATGCTACAGGGCAATGTTTATTTTGTTTTGTGAAACACTGGGAAGTCTGATGTATCTGTTGATAGCCTGGCTACAGCTTTTTGTTTTGATATAATAAAAATATTTTTGGTTTTGGTCAAGTCAGACACTAAATTGGTGTATGAGACCCCTTGTTTGTGGGACAAGGGACTGCTAAGTCTACGAAGGCATACATATTCTACCCAGTAAAGTTTTGAACCTGTGACCTTTTAGGAGGAAACACGTGCTCTTAACCATTAGACTCACTCAAGAAAAAACATGCTCTTAAAAGGAAAAAGAAAAAATAATTGTAATATATAAGATGCAGTTGCTGTACCATCCATCCACTCTATTTGTTGTTAATTGCCAGAACTTTTCCAATATGGTGGAAGTGATGTTTTTCCCTCGATCTAATACAAATTCTAATATAGGGTGCAGTTGTTGTACCATAAATCCACTCCTTTCGTTGTTAATTGCCAGTTCTAAAAAATAGTGAAAGTAGTGTTTTTCCCTCGAGCTAATTCAAATCCTTAAAAACGAAATTGAGTTTAAAGTACAAGTAGCTGAATATAGAATTAAAACCCTAGTCGGCTGTCATTGATGTGAAATTTTACCAAGTCCACTTTGCAATGCAGGGTGTCTAGCAAAGGAAAATGTGCAGAACCACCAAATCTTTAAAAGAACAGAACCCGATGAATGCTTGAAACTAAATTGGTAATACATACCACATATCAATTTCTTTTATAATGCCGAATTTTCCCCACGAATCTGTAACTGGTCCCTTGGCCCCCTTCTCTTTCTCTTTCTGTTCTTTTTTCCTCTTCTTCTTCTCCTGCCTCTTCTCCTCTTTCTCCTTGTGCTTTTTCTTTTTCTTTTCCCTTCGTTTCCTGCGTCTGTACTCCTCCTCCGAGGATGCTGAAGGAGATGAAGAAGAAGCAGATTGATCACCCTCGTTCTCGCTGTCTGTGTGATATCTGCTCCGCCGTTTTTTCCTGCTCTTTTCATCTTCGTCGTCGTCGCTATCATGGCGACGCCGATGCCTATGCCTCTTCCCCATTGGGACCTGAAAATGAAGAACCTGAGAAGACCTTCGATGTAAAACCGTTAAACGCAACACGAGCTCGTAAGAAGTGTTGACTGCAAATACAGAGCAGTAGTGCTCAGAAACGCCGTTGGATTGTGAAACAAATGAGAGCCTGGCAAGCAAGAGAGAGGTGTTATACGAAAACAAACAATTTGGTAAAATTCATATGTTATATGAATCATTTGTTTTTGATGGGCTAAGCGAGTTACCGAGCACAAAAAATATTCCAAATGGAAGCGATAAGTGCCACGAATACGGACATGCTCCCAAAGCCCTCTTATTATTAGTCCCTTTACCATGGAGTCATTTATTGGGTGGTAATACAAAGTAGGTTTCTTCCATTTGGTTTCAAAATTTAGTGGGATACTATGGTCTGTTACAATAAGGGAAAGGATAGATGTTTTATTGGAGTTTAGGATTCTAGCTCAAGTTTTTAGTGGGTTTTGGCTCTAATTTTTAGTGGTTTTTTTGACGTTTTGTTCTAGTTTTTAGTGGTTTTTTGACGTTTTGTTCTAGGTTGAGCTATAAATTTTTGGCTTGTATGTTGTTGTATATATTTAGAGAGGTTACCAATTTCTCGTTAATGTTTAAAAAAAAATATTACAAAGTCATTTATTGAGTAGTATTATAACATTGAGTGGTTGGTACAATTATCCCTCCACTCTATTTCAAATTTTGGGGAAATTTTTGGCCCATTATAATAAGGGTTAAGGAGTAGGCTCTCCTATCTTCATAGAGTTTTGGCTTTTGCTAAGTCGTAATTTTTTGGTATATGTGGGTTACCGACTATTAGATATACTTTTAGTGTTATAAGGAGTAGGCTCTCCTACCTTCATAGAGTTTTGGCTTTTGCTAAGTCATAATTTTTTGGTATATGTGGGTTACTGGCTATTGGATATACTCTTAGTGTTATAGTGGCAGTGATTACTCCAATAAATTACCAATTAACCATAATAAAAATAATAATAATAATAATAAAAGTATTACAAATTTACAACATTTATGTTAACTATATTTTTTTTTGCACATTTTCCAAAATTTTAGGAAAAATTTAAGTCAAATATATAATTAATAAATAATGATGACTCAACAAATGCATATATATATATATATATAAAGTGGTGATATGCATTGATGTGGCATTCAATCTTGATCTTTTCACCCAAGTTTTTAACACTTTTGTTCAATGTTTACTTGATGGATTTTTTTATTGCAAGATAGTGGTGGAGTTCTCTAAACTGGAGATATAATCAATGTCTACAGGGTGGTTGTGTATGGCTTACATTATTTGACCTTTAATCTTGATCCCCTTGCTCCAATTCATATGCTTTGATTTAATGTTTATTCACTATAATTTTGTGAAACAAATGAGAGCCTGGCAGGCAAGAGAGAGTGTTATACGAAAACAAACAATTTGGTAAAATACATTTGTAATATGAATCATTTGTTTTTGATGGGCTAAGCAAGTTATCAAGCACAAAAATATTCCAAATGGAAGAGGTAAGTGCCACAATTACCGACATGCTCCCAAAACCCTCTTATTAATCCCTACACCATTGAGTCGTTTGTTGGGTGGTATTACAAAGTCGGTTTCTTCCACCTCATTTCAAATTCTAGTGAGATACCATGGCTCGTCATAGTAAGGGAAAGGATAGGTGTCCCATTGGAGTCTGGGATTCTAGCTCTAGTTTTAGTGGTCTTTGGCTCTAGTTTTTAGTGGTATTTTGACGTTCTGTCCTAGGTTGAACTATGAATCTCTAGCTTGCAGGTTGTTGCATATATCTAGGGAGGTTGCCAGCTCCCCATCAATTGTTAACGTTTAAAAAAATATTACAAAGTCATTTATTGAGTAGTATTGCAACATTGAGTGGTTGGTACAATTATCCCTCCACTCTATTTTGAATTTTGGGGAAATTTTTGGCCCATTATAATAAGGCTTAAGGAGTAGGCTTTCCTACCTTCATAGAGTTTTGGCTTTTGCTAAGTCGTAATTTTTTGGTATATGTGGGTTATCAGCTACTGGATATATTCTTAGTGTTATTAGGAGTAGACTCTCCTACCTTCATAGAGTATTGGCTTTTGCTAAGTCGTAATTTTTTGGTATATGTGGGTTACCGGCTATTGGATATACTCTTAGTGTTATAGCGGTAGTGATTACTCCAATAAATTACTAATTAACCATAATAATAATAATAATAATGCAAATTTACAACATTGAGTCATTTGTTGAGTCATCATTATTTATTAATTATATATTTGACTTAAATTTTTCCTAAAATTTTGGAAAATGTGCCCCAAAAAAATATAATTAACATATATAAATATTATTATTATTATTATTATTATTATTATCCAATTTTAAGGTCACGACCAAGCCAGACACCAAATTGGTGTATGAGACCCCCTTATTTGTGGGACGAGGGACCTACCTCCACGCAGCGATTTGACTGCAAAGTCTATGAAGGCATACACACTCTACCCCCCTCTGGTTTTGAACCTGTGACCTCTTAGGAGGAAACACGTGCTTTTAACCATTAGGCCCACTCAAGGTATATATAGATATCAACTTATAATGTGTGTGTGTGTGTGTGTGTGTGTGTGTGTGTGTGTGTGTGTGTAAGTGGTGGTGTGCACTGATGTGGCATTCAATCTTGATCCCTTCACCCAAGTTTTGAATGTTTTTGTTCAATGTTTACTTGATAGATTTTTGTATTGCAAGATAGTGGTGGAGTTCTCTAACTGGAGATATAATCAATGTCTACGGGGTGGTTGTATGTGGCTTACATTATTTGACCTTTAATCTTGATCCCCTTGCTCCATTTCATATGCTTTGATTTAATTTCCATTCACTATAATTTTGTATTGCAAGGCACTGAAGGAATTTTCAAAATTTATGTTCATTTATTCTTTGTTTTTGTGAATGTCAAAAATTAGGTTGATTTTTAGTAAAATTGAATAGCTTGTGTTGTAGAAAATTCTATTAGGTTTGGTTGCATGGGATCTATAAAACAATTTCTGACTTTCCAAAAATTATGAAAACTTTATGATCCTAAACTTTGGCACAATAGATCTAACACGATGGTGGTGTTAATTATCATCTTGTTGCATTAGTGTCGCATGACCCCAAGTTTTGGAATATGCCTTGCAGCCCACTTTTATGTGTCAATGAGGCCTGTGATGAGTGAATAAGCATGGCAAACTTAGCAAATTAAGCATTGTGAAATTGTAAATGAATTTTGTAGTGATTTCAAGTATAGAGTATGATGCGACAAACGAGAACATTAAGAAGATAGAAAAGGTAAACTACATTGACATGGAAAATGAATAAGCAATTTTACAATCAACATATGCAATCAGCAAGAAAAGTTCAAACATACATTGATGTAATTTTAAGTAGGAAAAGTTCAAGAATACATTGATGTAATTTTAGATAGAGTAATGTGCCTTTGTTTTAATTAATTAAAACATAGCCGAAATTTCTAAATCAAAATTAAGAATTAAAAGTCAAATATAATCACTAAGAGTCCAAGAATACAAGGATGTAACTTTTGATAATATCACGTACCCAAGTTCTAATTCATCCAAACCATGCTAAAAAATTGAAGTAAAAAACAGTCATTAAAAATTAAATAGTATCACCATTGCAAAAATGCTTATAATTTCAACCACCTTCCAATATCAATCTCTCTCATTTCAATAAACATTGAATTTGGTACATGTATTGGCAATTTCATCTACAATTTTTTGGGCTAGGACACTCATTATTTTATTGCTAATAAACATTGAAACTCGAAAATCCAATATATTAAAACATTTCTCAAGTTCACTTATTGCTTAAACAAAAATGAGATGAAGGCAAATTATTGAACCACAAGTTTGGATGAAACTAAATCTTATCCAAAATGAATGTTGTTTTTAAAAATTATATAAATATGGAGCATACTTGAGTAGTTATTAATTTGAATGCACCTTTATGGTCAAAGGGTTGTGTGATTATTTATATATTAATTGTTCTGGGAGCATTTGTTGTTTAAAGAATGACTTATTTGTTGATCACACATCATGGAAGTGTGTTTAAGAAGGGACATGTCACAAATGGTATTGATAGGATTAGAAGGCAACAAAAGGAGAAATATGATTTGATGATTACTTGATATGAGTAGGCATAGACTAAGTCGCTACACAAAAAAATGGATGAGTCATTATGAAGAGGCCAATATAAATAGTCAGTTGTAGCTTCCAAATAATAGTGACACTAACAAAGCATTCTCTTGCCCTCTCAAGAAGGAAAAGTTTTACAAAGCCACCTTGTAACACTAACTTTAGTTCATTGGTAAGAATAGAGACTAGACAACAATGTTGGTTCTTATCAAATTCCTTTGATAAAGCATATCATATATATTTGAGATAAATAGTTCACTACAAGGAAAAGACCATTTAGCGGAGGTTATAAAGGAGGTTTTTAGTGTTATAAAATTGGCCAAAATTTTCAAAAAAAATATTTTCTAGTACAACATCCGTTTTTGGTAACAGAGATTTTGGCGGAACTTTTAACGGAATTTCAATGCAACTAAAAAAACCTGGGCGGCTGGAGGTTATTACGGATTTTTTTTTCATCTGTGTGCTACTAAGGTTTCAACGCATAGATGCATGTCATATAAACGGTCGCCGGGGGCGGTCGAAGGTGCATGCACTGGGCCGTCAAGGTCTGAAACCGCACCAGGCACAGTGTTGGTGATACAATACACAAGGTCGTTCTAATTGGTCTTGGGATTTGTACGGTGCCCATAGGTCGTATCAACGCACCGATACGTAGTTTTATAGAAATGCATCGGTGCGTAGTATCAAACAAACATACCGAAATGTATAATTGGTATCGATATTTGTGCGGTGCCCATAGGTCGTACAAATGCATCGGTGCGTAGTCTCACATAAACGCACCGGTGCGCATTATCGCACAAACACACCGAGATTTATAATTGGTATTGGTATTTGTGCAGTGCCCATAGGTCGTAGAAATGCACCGATGCTCTGTATCATACAAACGCACCAGTGTACAGTAACTGACACGCACCAGTGTTCTTTTTGTATTTTTTAGAAACATCGACCTATGACAGTGCAATTATTGTGATTTTTTAAAATTCATTATTCATCAAAAGTCGACACATCTTATAACAGTATTCATATTAATTAAATTTTTATTAATGCATTTGAATTTGATGTTTCGATTAATTTCTTATATCATATCATAATTATTGTGATTTTTTTAAATTCATTATTCATCAAAAGACGACACATATCTTATAACAGTATTCATATCAATTAAATTTTTATTAGTGCATTTGAATGTGATGTTTGGATTAATTTGTTATATCATATCATCAAATTTCACATCTCTTAATTATAATATTTAGTTATCCATAAATTTAATCAGTGGTGTTACATTTCACAATGACAATGGAGAACACAATAGAATAGATTAAAACATACATATATATATATATATATATATATATATATATATATATATATATATAAGACAGACTTTGTCATACAAAATGGGACAGTTATTGGTATCCCTTTGTCTTTCAATTGGGACACTAGGTCCATTACATTAAACAAAAATTCTGATTTCACAGACAAATATTTCAAAAAATACAACACCCTCCTTTGATATCCAAACATAATTATCATCATTCTTCGTTTGAACTGATGTCACTGCTCGAGCTACTTCCATGACTTAGGGTTATTTTCAAGAATGTTTTGTTCATGGTGTTGATTGTTTTCTTCTTCACCTTCCATCTACAATCATAAAAATAAACCGTAATGAGTGTATATACATTGGTGAGAATAATGAAAATTGCAATATTAAATAATATACATCAATGTAAATCGAAAAGAAATGACGTACCATAGTAGCGATTCACTCATGAGCTATACACATTCTTTCAAAACCATATAGTATGTCATCTTTCAAGGTTTCATCTGTTGGCACAATTCCATACTTTGTTTCCTGCAAGTTTTATACCCCATAACAAATCATATATTTAATATAAAAGATTTTTTCTGTTATATTAATTATAGAAGGAGCTAAGTAAAACAAGATCGATAAATGCTTACAAATTCCACAATTAATTTCTAATATGCCAACATATATTCACAACCTATATTTAACCTAATGTCAATCAATTCGTTTGATGGTTCTTCTTTGTATGTTAGCACCTGTTTGAAGACATTCAATGATGATTTTTGTAAAACAACTTAAAATATACAAAAATGAAATCTAGTTAAGTTGTTATAAGGAAGTAACAATTACTCACAAACTTAGATATCAACCATTTTCATCCTTGTCGTCCTATTTTATGTGTTGAATGGGTTCCATTTTCTTTTCTTTTCTACAAGAAGATACTTGAAAATTAATATTTAATGCTAGATTATTTATTTATGTACCTAATGATTGAAAAATACAATGATTACATATTACATTTGAAGCACATTATTGTTGAGATGTCACCTCCTGAGGTGTAATTTTGTCCATTTCTTTTACCATCTCCTTGTACACATTTTTGGACATTCCTACTGGCTTATTTCTGATATCAGCTCGTTCATCTTTTGAGATTTTCATAATCTTCCTGAAAATGTAACGTGATAATAAACTATTTAATTTTTATATTGATATATGAAAAGTAAATATAACAAAACTGATATTTATAAATGATATTTATAAATAATTCTTGAAAAACATTGAAAGGAATATTATTTTTTCATTCCTTCTTTTTTGTTATTGTATGTTTTTTCTATTAAAAGTCTGACATATCTCATTGACCAATTCTCCAGAAATTCTTCCTGTATTTTAGATAAAATTTGGTTCTCAGAATCATTGGATTGATTTTTGTATTGTAAGTGGAAAGAACGTCTATACATTCGTTCCACTAGATCCCTCAAACTTTTGTAAAAGTTTTTCCCCCTTTTGTTAACCTTCAGCACCACTCCAGATGAGCTAAGGAACAATTCATTTTCATTTGCATGGTCTATTTTTTTCTTTTCTTAGAGCAGCATTCCTTTTCTGAGTTGTTGGTCCTTGTAGAACATTAAACATATGTGAATTAATAGATTGTTTAAAACATGTTATCTAATAATTTTAAGTATATTATTAATGAAAGTTAAAAAAAGAAATTCATATTGGATCAATAGTATTTTTTCATTCACCTGATTCATCCTTTTGCAATTTTTCCATCTAGCTTTTACGCTCTTCTGGTCCTAGATCAGAGATAATCTTATTGAGCTTCGTCATTTTGTGGCTCTGCATGATACACAGTAAACAATACATATTAGTTAAACTTACATATAGTTCAAAAATAATATTTTTTGTAAAGAATTTACAAAGAACTTGTCTTTTTGCTTGTTTTGATGTGTTATTAGTATTTTTAATACTTTATCTATTGTCAGTCATTTATTTATCAATATTAAACATGTATCATATCATTAATTAATCTAATTTATAAATAAATTGTAAACTTTTCAAGTAAAAAAATATATATCAAGAAACCGGTGCGTGGTTGTCTTCTAAACGCATCGCCCAAACAGTATAAAACACCGTACGGTGCTCTATTGCGACAAGGCGCATTGGTGTGTCACATGTCAACCACCGCACCGATTAACACAAACAAAATAATAAAAATAGTATAGTGTTAGTTTTTGTAGCATATGGTGTCGTGGAGGGGGCGGTGCGGCCTATTTTTATAAAATCCCTATGCAAACAAGGGACCACCGTACAGTGCTTTCCGTCAACTAGGAGACTCGGTGCGGTGTGTTATATGTTACAAGGTGCACCGATTAACACGATAATTTTTTATTTGCAAAAAAACACATGCCCGATGCGCCATAATGAAATAGCGCAATGGTGCCCTATTTTACATATGGCGCACTGATAAAAAAAAATTGTTTTGAATTTTTTTATCACACAATACTTGTGAGATGCGCTGGGACAATCCAACGCACTGGTGCGCTAGGTTACGTCGAACGCACTGATAAAAAAATTATGTTTTTTTAAATTCACGCAAGACCTGACATGGATTGGGATCCGACTATGCAATTCGTCCCGTGGGTTGGATGTCATAGGCCTATATATAGCAATACAAACCCTATAAATCTAAAATGAAAAGCCCTAATTCTGAAATCACAGAAACAGGGAGAAGAAAGGGCAGAAACAAAAAGAATGAAGGGTTTAAGGTAAAAATGGATTTTTTATTGATTTATTTTTTTCTAAAAATGAAAAACAAATTGAAATTTTTTTCTTACTACATAAAAAAAATTGCAGAAAAAGTAAAAAATAAATAAAATTTAATCATGAGATCGTTTGAAATTATATGCTACAGGGTTTGAATCACTAGAGGTTTGGAATTCTGATTGTCTAAATACTTCTGTTCGAACATATTTCGTTGCTCCACAGTGCTCTCGTGCTCTCTTGCTCCAAGTATGTCTCCTACAAATCTCTGGCTGATTTTTTTTGCAAAAATAGTGAAATAATGAAAAGTGTTTAGTATTTAAAGAATTGTTTTATGAAATTAGATATTCGAAAATACTTTGCCGCCCATTTTTCAATTCACTGTTTTGTTTCACTTAAAGAAAATAGAGTTGTGCTTTTTTTATTTGCGGTTATTTGTTACCGGTGCGTTACTTAATAGCACCGCACCGGTGCATTCGTTGATAACACAACACCGCTGCACAGTAACTAAAACACACTGGTGTGGTTATCTATACATTAGCACCAATAACAAGAAGTTCATTTTTAAGGCAGCAAAATTATCTTTTAGGTGTGTACACCAAAAATTATTGTTGATTTTGCTCAAATGCAGGGAGAAAATATCATAATTATATCGAATGGACAATTCTTCAAAATCCAACTTGTTCCATAATATTTCTCAAAGTCCATCGCGGAGTTCTCCCTATCTATCTCGAGACGTAATATTTACTTCATATTTTATTTATATTTTCATTGTCTAATTGAATTTATGTTTTTTATCCATGTCAATCATGCACGACTTAATTAAATTTATAATGTATACAAATTTGCAGGTTCATGCAGATTCAAAATCAAGTTCAGATGCACAAAATATTCAAACAGCTCCAAAACGTCGGAAGCTCTTATCAGGAGCAACATACCGCAAGGTGCATTTGGTAGATGAAAATGGACAGCTGCTTCACCCTGCCAATTGTAATAATATTACATCTTCTAGCCACAATCTTGTGACAATGATGGTAATAATTATAATTGTTTGGTATATTGATTAATGTAATTATTTCAACGTCAAACCAATTAATCATGCAATATTGTCAACGTGCTTACTAATTGATGTCATATATTTCGTACTAATCATGTTCAATTTTAAATTTATTTATTTATTTATTTTTAATTTTTTTTTTTTAAATTATTAGGATTCTAGTGATGATGAGCGACCTACCTACCATCTTCTGTTGCACCCCACGACAATGTCAAATCGAGAGAAGACTGAATTAAGAGAAATAATCAGAGAGACACGATACAAAGAATGGTTGAATCAACCACCGATTCAATTCCCACTATGTCCAGATTCACCAATTAGGAATGACTACAGCAATAGTAGTTCTTCACAAGATGGAAATGGAGGCAATCAAATAGAGGTTGGTATGGATGATTACTTAAGGGATACGACTGCCATGGATACAATGTTGTTAAATGCATTCCAAAATGATGATCAGCTAGGGGATGATGCTCATATCGCTGACACCTTTTTCGAAAGCCTTAAATTTGCTTCCACCACCCCTCTCTTTAGACCTGGTAGTCAGTCAAAGTCTACCCAGTTGGGGACAATGACGTTACTGTACAACTTGAAAGCAAATTTTGGCTTGTCGAATGCATGTTTCTCAGAAATTTCAAGGTAAGTTACCATAAAGTCCTCCCTTATATAAATTTGAGAAATATAATCAGTACATAATGAACATTACAAATGGTCAATTTTATGAAGGTTAATAATTATATCGGCATTAATGTACATAATTTATTAATATTTTCCATGATCACCAACTACAGGTTATTTAAACATAAGGTTCTTCCAAGTGATAATGTCTTGCCCGGTAGCTACGAAGAGGCAAAGAAATTGTTGAAAATGTTGGGTGTTGAGTACATATCATATCATCCATGTCCAAATGATTGTATTCTATATAGAGGAGAATATGCAGACAAAGAGATATATCTGAAATGTGGGCATGAAAGGTATGATAAATAAAAAAAGAAGGGTAAATCACGTGGTCCTCCTTTTAAGATATTAAGGCACATGCCTATAATCCCAAGGATTCAAAGGCTATTTCGTTGCAAAGAATTAGTTATGTTTCAGGGATGGCATGCCTCACACAGAAGTGAGTTGGGAGTTATGCGAATCCCAACTGATTCAATAGCCATGAAGCATATAGAGGATACATGGCCCGAAAAATTCAAGGATGAAGTGCGAAGTCTACAACTCAGCATAGCCATGGATGGCGTCAACCCATATTCCCTCCAGAACACCAACTATTCTGTTTGGCCTGTACTAGTGATCAGTAACAATATCCCCCCATGGTTTTCCATGAAGAATGAACATCTTATGTTGGCTCTCATAGTCCCTAGTAGAAGACAAGTGAAGAATATGGATGTTTACTTACAACCATTGGTAGATGAATTGAACGAATTATGGGATGGGATAAATGTATACGATGTATCAAGAACCATCGCAGCAAAGAGGAGTTTTACGTTTTATGGCATATGTGCTTACATGACACATGATTGTCCAAGCTTAGGAGTTTGCTATGGTAAATTACATGTTTAATTTATTGATTTGTTTATATACGTAACAATATTCTTTCGCATATTAGTTATTTAATTCGTTGTAATTTTTCTGATCTTCATGATATTCTTTAATGTGCTATGCATATTAATTGTATACAATAATCTCGCAGGTCTTGTAACAAAAGTGAATTTTGGATGTAAATGTTGTGGACCTTCTTTGAAAGCTAGATGGTCCAAGGACCTATGAAAGCCAGTGTATGATTGCTCCAGGATATTCCTCCTAGAAGAACACCCTTACAGAAGAGCAGCATCTGCTTTCAATTGTAAACGAGAGAGAGCCCAAAGGCCTCCAGTAACGACACCAGCTAAATGGCTTAGAGTAAATGCAAGAGAGAAGGAGAAGGAGTTCATAAAAATGTTCGATTCAAATGGGGAGCCTATGTTTGATGATCCAAAATTCTTCGACACATATGTTGAGAAATTGCCCATTGGGATGAAAATGAAATCTATCTTTTATAGCCTCCCATATTGGGAGCATCTTAGGATTACCCACTTATTATATCCCCTGCATATATTTAAAAATGTTTCATCTTCTTTATGGAGGCACATATCATCGAGTGACACATTGGCTGTTAGGAAAGATCTTATTACTTCAAAAACTAAAAAGAAACATTGGACGATTAGAAAGTACAGGATCAGAGGTAGGCGTTGGTCCCTCTAATTCATGGTATTTCAAAGAAGGTGATGTCCCAAGGATTTTTAAAAAATATGATCTTTCTTTGGCAAAGGAAGTTATAATGGTTGTGAGGGTGCCATCTTCATACGGGTCTTCACTATGGCATTGCTTCAACGTGGATGACCATTTTTCGGGGTTGAAATCGCATGACCATTTGAATCTTCTAAGAGTACGTATAATGTCAAAAGCATGATTTTATTATTTTTTATATTAATAAATTTTATCCCATGCGGGGATCATAAAACATAATTTTTTTTTTTTGTATATTATTACACGTATTTATAACTTTGCAGTGTCATTATCCTTTATTCGTGCGTGGGCGTGTGAAACATGAATTCCCTCAAGACCTAGAACGTGCCATATCTAAATTATCTGCATTTGTACGTTGGATCACGTCAAAGGAGATTCATGTGGCTAGCATTCCACGGTAGCATCAAGAGATAGTTGAGATTGTTTGTGTTTAAGAAGGAATTTCTGACGAGTTTCATGGAATTGCAGGTTCATCTTCTAATCCACCTAGTAGACGAGGTTGAATTGGTTGGGGTGGTTTCTTGTCATTGGATGTTCTTCTTAGAGCAGTACATGAAGAAATTGAAAGGTTTTGTTTGACAAAGGGAAAAACCCGAGGGGTCTATGGAAGAGGGGTACATATCGTATGAGTCTTTCTATTATGCTAGTGAGTACATCAAGCAGATCGAAAACAGAACAGATGCGGTGATTTGGGGCGATGAAAGGGATGAAGACAAAAGAGAAGGGGAGTTGCTCCAAATGAGTGGAAAAAAGCGTTTGATAAAGAGTAAGTGACTTATAATTTTTCAAATTTACACAAAGTAAATATTCATGTTGAACTTTGATATAATGTATATTTTGATCTCTATGTGCTATATAATGTCGGTTTAATTTCACCAACGAATGCAAAAATTGAAGCAATCAATAAATTCGTTCTTTACAATTCCGAAGCAACACAACCATGGGTCGCATTGTACGAACAAAAGAGGATGAAATGGTATAGTGACAAGAAAGAATTCAGATGGTTGAATGGTAGAAGTGTGCCTTATCCCGATCATTTAAAAGAAAATATGCCCCAACAGTTGGGTTGCTAACCAAGTCAGAGAGAAATACGGTGCAACCGGTCATTACCCGCATGCTGAAGAGGATGCACTAAATGTAGGGATTGGGTGCCACAACTTGGCAATAATCTATTTAATTTATATGTACATTTGAAAATTAATAATGCACCTTTCAAATGTAATTACATCTATATTTCATATTTTAACTGTTGGGTTATTATAAGACACATGGAATTATGATTTTTTAACTTTTTTTATAATAGGTGCATTTGTTCCCATCTATGTGGGCATATGGACACCATTTTTGCACAAAAAATTCCGATGCTAGAAACATCACACAAGATTGTGGAGTGGAAGTCGAGTTCGATCAATCTAGTCGATTTAGCCACCGTGATCAAAACCTAGTACGAGGGATCTTAGGTTACGTCGAAGAGATACAAGAGATCATTGAAATGGACTTCTCTTCTTTCCAATATGTTATTTTTAGGTGAAAGTGGTGGAACACCTTTGATCAGAATAATGTAAAGAAGGATTGCGATAGTAGGTTGATATGTATCAACTCTAGAAAGATGTGGGACGAAGCTAAGGAGCCCTATGTTTTCCCCAAACACTGCAACCAGGTTTTTTTTTAACCCAGATGTGTTGGATAGGGATTGGTGGTTCATATTGAGACATGACCCTAGATTAAAACATATTTTTTAGAACAATAGTGTTATCGTGCCATGCGAACTAGAAGATAATGAGGGCGATTATGAGAACCGAGAGTGATATGGTACATGTGTTATTTCATCAATATTTATACTTTTTTAAGATGGGTTTTTCGAAACATTATATAAATATGTATTTTGAATTAATTGGTAATTTGCATTGTGTTAATTTTAAAATCAATATTTCATTTGATAATTTGCAATTATGTTGATTTTTTTATTTTTTATTTATTTTTAATTATATGTAAGATCATAATAAAATAATGATAATTCTAAAGTACATGAATTTATTTGCATTATTTTCTAAACTTTATTATATTACAAAAATTTATATTACTCTAGATTTATTATTTTACAATTATTTAAAATTTTACAAATTTACAAATTTAAAAATTTTAATAAAATCATTTCACATTAATACAATTAAAATTTTACAAATATTGTACTTACAATTACAAGTAGAATTACAATTACAATTACAATTTTAGAATTTTACATACAATTAGAATTACAATTACAATTTTACATACAATTAGAATTAGAATTACAATTTTACAATATCATGATCATTTACTATTAAATTAATTAATAAACATCATGATCATGATAGCCATCGTACAAACATCATTTTCGACTAAAAAACACATTCAAATTCGCTAACATCATCGTGATCATGACCATCTAACAAAACATAATTAGCATTGTATAACATCATCACAACACAGACATCAAATATACATCTCATGTGAAATAACTGCTATCACATACACATATATCTGCAACCTGCACATTAAATGAACATATCTAACATGATCTAACAATATACACATCATGATGATCACCAACATGTAAATTAAGTACAACTGCAACATGAACATAAATACACGGACCACACACACACACACACACACACACATATATAATGTCAAAATATACAATTGTAATATAAATGTCATATATCAGCTGGTGGTACATCATCAATAGCAGTACTAGTCGAGGCTTGCTCACTCAATGGTGTAGCCTTGACAAGCTCAAAATATACATGTTGATCATCACGTGTTTGTTGATTTGGTACTGGTGCCTCATGCTGATCAGGATCAACTGTCGGCTGCTCATCATGATGACTCGACATGGTCGATGGTTCAGCCTGCTCATGATCATGAGCACTGTTGGATGCTGCAAGCTACTGACTCGACGTAGCCGATGGTCCAGTCTGCTCTTCATGATCACTGTTGGTCGATGCTAGTGGAGGTTGTTCATCTGGCGCGACGCAAGGTGAATGATGATCACTCCCCTGGTCGTGATCATCAGATGATGCATCGTCGTTGCTTGTAGAATGTCGATCACGTGGCGTTGCGTCTCGACCACGCCTATAACGTGCAAGGGCCCTCCTCAGCCGCGTAACTAAGGTCGTAGCTCCTACGACATGTCGCATCAGGCTGTACATGTCATTTTCCATGCCTCTATGTACCAGCCTACCATCGGCCTGTATGTCTCTCATAATAGCGAGCGTGACTCTCGCCTCAACAAACGATGCACATATTTGGTTGCCCAACTCCATCCTCAATCTGCTATCAAGCCTACCGCACCTAGAAAAAGGTCGTACCGGCACACTAGCAAGAGCAGGTCTCTCTGCACCAGCCTCATGATCCTCAGCATTTGGCATATCCTGATCGTCATCAGGATCCACACTTGGATCATTTGGTGGCGCTGGCATGTCCTCGTCATCAAAAGACCCAATGTATGAAAAATATACATATACAAGTTCACAACAATAATTAGACAATTTCATTACACAATTTAATAAAAACAAGTTAAAGAACATGTTAGAATAAATTTAAATAAAACAGTAATATTACCTTTATCATTCGATGGTTCATCATCTGTGAAGAGGATGTTGGCACACCCTCGCCAATCCAAACCAGCATAAGGATAGGGGACCATAATGAAGGGATGCTCGTCAACACTAGCTAGCAACTCCAGTGCATCATACGATATCCTCATGGAAAACTTAGTCTCGCCCCTCTTGGGCATCATCTGTCCCCACATGTGCATCTGTGCTTCCAACATCGGCCTACGAGGATGCCAAACAAAAGTAGGCCTCGTCTCTGGAAACCTCTCAAAAAATAAACAAAAAATCTCCGAAGAAAAAGGGAATTTGACCCTCCCTTGTGCATGAGCACAACATCTATCTAAGGCTGTACAAAACTGCCACAAAAAAATGGCAGAACACCTGACAAGTCGTGGCTCACGTTCTAAAGAATGAACATAATATAGAAGCTGGAAACTTATGCGTTTCCTGTCGTTAATTTTTTGTGAAATGGTCAAAATCAGAAGTGAGAGGCACCTCACCTCCTCACTACCAAATGCAGCGATACGTAACTTACCTCCGGAGACCTGAAAATCTGAAGGAGATAGTATATCCGCGCTAATGTATCTCTGGGAGTACACCAGCTGACTCCCTGCTGCATCGCCAACTGGAACCTCTGGGAATGAGTAAAATCCACCCCTCTCCTCGATAGCCCTGTAATGAAATAGATGTCCTCCTCAGTGGGCGCATACCACTAGTTAGGACCAACCTGGAAAGCCTGTAGGTGGGCATTCCACTTGCAGATAAGATGTCACAAAATCAAACCATGGCCCTTTAGGGAAGTAGCCTCCTCATAGAACTTGAGGAGGCCTACATGCCTTAGGATCCCCTGGGTAGTTGTTGTAATAGGGCGAGGGTATGCATCTCTCTCCCTCTCTCGTGCCTCCCACAGACAAACCATGTTATACTGGTCCGCTTGTTGTTGTTGTTGTTCCCTCTCTTCTCTCCTTTCACGTCTCTGAATGATTGACATATTAAATACAATTTTTTTATTAAATGAGACATGTATTTAGGAATATACATATATAATATTTTTTGAAAAAAAAAAAGCAGTCGGTGTGCCACAAAAAATGGCATGCACCGGTGATAGTGCATCTTTTTTTGTCGCGCACCGAAGGCATTGCACCAGAAAATTTGTAGCGCACCGGCGGTGGTGCAGCTGCAAATTTTCAGCGCACCGCCCTCCTGGAATTATTCCAAATTCAACGATGCAGTGGTATAATAGACCGCACCGTTGACTATGAACCAGTGTCGGGAGGGCAGTGCGCTGACCAAACTATACACCCCGAGGCATATAGTTTGGTCAGCGCATCGACCTCCTGACATCATAACATAGTCAATGGTGCGATCTTTTACCAGGCTGCACTGTTAACCATGTCGAAATGTCAGAATGCGGTGCGCTGAAAAAATTACCCGCCCTGGGGCAGATATTTCAGTCAACGCACCGCATTGCCGCTATTCCACAAGGTCAACGGTGCAGCCAGGTAACCGACCGCACCGCACTCTTCTTCTTATTCTTCTTCTTCTTCTTCTTCTTTGAAATATCACGGTGCACCTTTCAGTACTTCCCTGGAACTGGTGCAGATACTGTTAGCAGCGGTTGCGGTGCGACCTGTAAATTTATAGGCAGCACCGTGAACTGGTGCGAGCCGAACGACTCGAGCGCACCATGTGAGATTTTTTTTTTTTTTTTTTAAATGGTTAATTTTAAGATAATTTACAATTCTAATCACTAAAATGCTTAATTATGGAAAAACAAGAAAAATACCTGTACATTTAGCCGTCGAGGAGGCATATTGGCTGTAGAATTTGCAAAAGTAAATTTTCCCACTGTTTTGCAAAATTCAAAATGGAGATTGGTGGGAAATGCACAACAACAGTGCGTGCAATGGGTGCAATGGAAGCACCGATGTCAGGGCGCCTCAAACAAGGATAAGTTGCACCAGTGCTTTAGAGCTCTGGAGCACTGAAGAGTGAAAAATGCAGTTTTTTTGCTGTAATTGTTTCTATTTAATCATGTTCCAGTGCGCGGGGTTTTATAGGCGCATCGGCACAGTTTGTTAAGACCGCACCGAACAGTTTCAATTTTGGCGCGGGGTTTTAGGATGCACCGGTGCAGAATCTTTGTAAAGCATCGATGCGCTACAGTAATAAGATGCATCGGGCTGGTTTGTACAGAGTGCACGGTGTCCGGTGTGCCAATGTTGTTTGCGCACTGGTGCTTTCTCTTGTTGAACGCACCTATGTGGTTTAGGATGATAAGCGCTCCAGACGAAAAACATCCGCACAAACCTCCACTCGCCAACCTCCGCTACAAACAGATGTCTGGGGTATTTTTATAAAGGGTTCCTCAAAAACATCCACTAGAGGGTCTTTTCCTTGTAGTGGTTGATAGTGAATGATATGATATGATCCCTCAATTGGATATCATATCTATGTAGCCAAGAAGGAAAGCCCTTATTCTATCTAAGCAAGTTTTGCTTGAAAATTTTATAGGCCTTTAACCTATCCCAAAAACCACAGAAACATGGGTGGAAGAGGAGTGGTCCCCTGAGTTAGTGGACACGTAATATTTTTTTTTTCTTTTGACCATGGTTATTATGTCTTTCTCTTTTTAAATAAGGAAGAGTGAGTCTTGATATTCAATCTAGGCCATAGTTAATGGGATCCAAGAGAATGTACCTCACCTTGTCGACTGTTGACTTTAATCCAAAATGGGATATTATACTAACCCCAATGTGGCTTAAATTACCTCATTTTTCATTAATTTTCTAGGACAGATGCTCCCTTGGTAAGATTGGAAACAAATTGGGTCATTTTATTGACCACGAAGAACCAAGTGGGAATCTTAATTCTTGTGGGACAATATGTGTGGAGGTGGATTTGGATAAGGGAGTCTTAAAAGCGTTGCAAAACAATCTAGATGGGTGTAACTACCATTTAGTGCTATATTATGAGTAGATTCCATTTAGGTGCTAAATATTGTCCAAAATCCAAGAGAGTATCCCTCCTTCAAAGTAGTAGTCAAGGAATGTGTTATCACACCCTAAATTTTCAAAGCATCATTGTGTCAACTCTGATTTTGGTCATGGTTTTTAGATAGGTGTGAATTCATGTTAAGTTTTTAGGGGTTAAGTGATAGGGTTAGAGTCTCATTTCCATTCACAAAATAAATTCTAGCAACCTTATTTCATACATTGACAATCTTATACCATGTTTGGAAAGTCAAATTTTAAACCATTTTGAAAAAAAAATTGATTAAGCCATGAAACCACATTTTCGTAGTGCAGACAGTGTAAAAAACCTGTTTTGTGCTATGAAAACACTTCTATTTTCATAGCGCGCTACGAAACCACTGAAGCAGCCTTTTTTTCATCAAAAACCTTGTTTTTCTGCTTTTAGTAGTCTTTTTACAGAGGGGTTCCTTAGCCACTGAAAACTCATTTTTGAAAACTGAAAGAGGTTTTTCTTCCTAACGTACTGAAATACAAAAACCTCTTTCAGTTTCTTCAAATTCATTATGAGGTGGGAGAAATTGATCACTCAACTTGCGCTACAAAATTGCTAAAAGTCATTGAGAGAGAAAACTCTGTTTTCTGTTTTTAGTAGTCAACTTCATGATCATTTTCTGGCCACAAGAAAAAGTATTTTGGAATTCTGAAGGAGGTTTCTCTTCTTAAAATCCCCATATATAATAACCTATCTCACTTTTCTCACAAGTGTTACTAGTTGGGAGATACAAGGCTTTATTTGAAGCCATATTTTCAGAAATCAAGATTTTCCATTTTTATACAGGTTGTTCAAAGACAGTTTCTGGGCAGTAGGAGAAATATTTCAAAAAAATAAGATAGGTTTTTGTTAAATAAATCATGTTATCCAAAATCCTCCTTCATTTTTTCAAAATAATTTTTGGATGAGGAGATAAAATCTCTATCTCAACACCTATTTTTCAGGTAATGAAACAATGAAGTAAGTGATAATTTCTTAATGCAGTTTTGTTGTGGAGAAGGACTTCACTTTTTGAAAACATTTCAAGGATGACATATGTTGATTATTAAAGCCTGTAGACATCATGGAAAAAGTGCAATAAGTTTTAAAAACTAAGATTTTTGAAAAAGTCTGTGTAAAAATACATGCACAGCAGTTTCGTAGCGCGCTACGAAACTGTTGTAGGTGCAGTTTTGAGTCTATTATAAGGGTTTCAGGAGATAAAAACATCTAGTTTTTGAGTGTTGATGCTACTAAAGGATTTAAATGGTTCACAAATGAAGATCCAGGTGTCAAAGAAACTGGAGGTTTAAGAGATGTTTACAAAGACATATATTTTGCGCTACGAAAACAGCTGATATTTTCGTAGCGCAGCCATTTCAGCTCTCTTTATACTCCTTCAAGCGCTTAATTTTTGTACAGGTGGAAGGACATGGTTCTATGGAAGAGATAACACATGTATTTTGTCTCAATAAGTCGAAATTGCCAGCAAAAGGGTTTGAAGATCATCAATGAAGGTAAAGGCATAATTGCAGAAAACAGGTTTCCTGGTTTTTAGGGCAGATAAGACATGAGTCAGCAAGATTTCATAACAAGGTTGGAGGCATCACCAAATTCGACCTCATGAGGTTGCAGCTGTCAAAGGAAGTATTTAAGTCTTAGATAAGGTTGTTGAAACATGTTTTAGGAGTTTTAGCCCTACTTGAATTAGGACTCTTCAAAGATAGTCAAGCTGTCATTTTGTAATTAATAAGCCTATTTTATGGTTAGAATAGGTTTCAAGGATAGGAATTCGAATTCCTTTGATGGTGGATCATAGAATCCAAGGTTGTAAGCTATATATGAAGCAAGAGGTTGAAATAGCAAGGGGTTGGAGACCTTTTGGCCCAACTGCTACTTTATGTTATGGAAGATAACCAGTAATACAGAGAGGTTTTCCTGAACAGATCTGAGTTTAGATGAGGTTTAATGTTTTCTTTATCTATATGATACTTTAATTACTTGCAGTAGATCTTATTACTATTACTCAGAATTCACAATCATGTGCTTTGACTTCCTTTAGTAATGGGATGACTGTGTTTTTCCCGCATCTTGTGAGTAAACTACCTTTGAAACCCTAGCAGTAAATTTCATTGCTATTACTCAAAATTCACAATAATGTGCTTTGACTTCCTTTAGTAATGAGATGACTGTGTTTTTTCTGCATTTTGTGAGTAAATTACCTTTGAACCATTAGCAGTAGGTTCCATTGCTATTACTCAAAATTCATAACCCTATGCTCTGACTTCCTTTAGTAATGGAATTACTATGTTGACCTATGTTTCTTGAGTGAATTATATTTGTTTAAAAACCCCATTTTCCTCAGCTTCCATGTTCAAAAACCTTGCCACTGAATCTACTGACTTGTTGACTCCATAGCCCAATGGTAGCAAGCCTTCATCTTTCAACCTACAAACACACGAAACCAAGATAGAGTTAGCCATCTATATCATCATTAATCAATATCATAAACCCTTGAGAGAGCCCTCTCAGGCTGAGGAGGCTAAGCCTCAACTAAAAGATTGGTTTGAAATAGTTACACTGAGGTAGTCTGATCAGCAGCCTATCAGGGTCCTATTTTGGTGATAACAGAATGAATCTGAGTTTAAGATGGTTTTGAGCAGGTTATTGTTGGGTGTGTGTTATATTCTTTGCATGAATTATATGCACTACAAATAAAGGGGGGTTCGAGGGCAACACCTTGAAAGAAATTTTCTGGGCAAGTTTTCCCATGGTTTTACGCATGATGATTTTCCCCACGGTTTTGTAAATTTGGTCAAAGGAACTATGGTTATGTTCTAATATAGGGTTAATAGATTCAGGGTTTACAAATGCTTCAACATGTTTATATTGTATTGTGACATTGAAATGAATATAATGAAAAATCAATCTGGTTTTCTTGGTTTGGGGTTCCAAGAGTTAAAAATCTATGTGTTATGTTCTCACCATTGTATATTTTTTGTCTTTTAAGAATTTGTTTGCAGGTATTATATATACAGGGTTAAAACCTTTAGTTAATAAGTTTTCAATGAAAGGGGCCATCTCATTCAAGGTCATCATGAGAGGGTATTCCCATGTAAAGAAATAACAAAAAATCCTAAAAATATAGAGAAGGAAGTTGAAGAGAAGCAAGCAATAGATCTTAACTTGAACCAACTCATCCTAGGAATGGTAAAAATCCGTATCCTAAAGCCAATACTCAATTACCAAGAAGAAGAAGAGCAGGCATAAGAAGGAGAGGACAATGAAGAAGATGTAAAGGAAGAAGAGGAGGAATATGAGCAAGCATAGGAAATGGAGAAGGAAGAAAGTGAATCATGCTAGGAAGAAGAAAAAGAAGTGGAGACAGAAGTGTAAGCTCATTGTAAGCCCTCTCACTCTTCTCCTCTACTCAAGTCCTAAAGAATGCACTAAATCCCTCCCATGTAATTACAAAGGGGAGGAATTCATATTGAGTTTGGATAGCTCATGATGAAAAAACAAATATTCACTTAGGACATCACGAAACTCTTAACTCTTCTAAGATGATTATGACATGTTTTTGTTTTAAATCTATAATCAATTTTTTTGAATTTATCCATGTACTCAAGAAACTAGTATGAAAATTGTATAGAAAACTTTGATTTCTCTACCCTCTATCTATAAAGGGAGGTCAGAAATCTGCAAGGTTCCCATTGAGCACTATTTGTATGATTTTTTTTAGCTATGCTACAATGATTTCTATAATAAAATATTTTTTATTTTGAAATATATATATGTGTGTGTGTGTGTGTGTGTGTGAAGGATATGATATGGCAAGATGTGGGAGAATCCAAAGCACTTTTTCTAGAAAAAAAGAGTTTGTAATCAAATCAATGTCTCAAAGGTGGGCAAAGAGTGTAACTACAAAGTTTGAAAGTCAAGATGTTCAACAAATCATAGTAAGCATATATACAAATCTAAAGGCCAAATAGGTATGTGCCAAGGAGTCACTCACTTCAAATTGAAACTATTCAATGACCAATTCACTATTTGTGCTTCATTTACAAATAAATTCTAAAATTTTCCTAAGAGGTCATTCATATTCAAAATCAAAGATACATGGATCACTATGCACAATATAAATCCCTTTTATTGAATTAGGTTCTTGCCTCATGAAATGATAATCACAATTATTTCATCCTAAAACATGCTTGCATATTAGATTGGAGGTATGAAAGAGTATTTGTAAGGCCCTAATCTTGAATGGCTTTGGGAACCTCTCTTGCATGATCACCTTGGTGGTCATTAACTGACAAAAATAGAAATGATGAAAGGTTGATTACTATAAGAGTTGGTTTTGGTTGTCCTTGCATAATGGCAAGAGACAACATGGACATGTTGAGAATGCTCCTCAGGATTGGTCCATTGTATATCTTAACGACTTGCACTATTTGGATGTAGCAATAAAAGTTTGGAAGGGAACTTAGTGAGGAACGTTAGAGGGGGTTTTCAAGGGAAATGTTGATTGTAGACATGCAATACACACGACATATAAGAATGGCATTGAGAGGTTGATTGGGTTGGATGTTTGGACTACATAAGGACCAAAGAAGTCAGGTGGCCTGGACTTGGGGGTTACATTGGATATCAAAAATTGCCTTTGGGAACAATTATCTATGGAGCACAATCACCAGATGTGCTCATTAGTCACATCTCCATTGGATGCACTGGTGTGAATTGTTGAGTGCAGTTGGGCACAATTGTGTGGACATGGATGGACTTGGATGCGCCTAGATGGACTTGTAGTTAAGTGGATTTGTATTTACTTGGACAAAGTTAGATGAATATTGATGGAAAAGGGAAATTTGGAAGGACTCAAACAAACACAAATGGACTCCAACAAACTCAAATGAACTAGATGGACTTTGACAATCTCGAATGAATTGATAAAACTTGGGTTGAGTTGGATGGACTTGGATGAACCAATTCGAGTTGGTTGGACTTAGTCAGACTCTAATATACTAAGGTGAAATTCGATGAATTGAGCGATCTTGGGCCGAGTTTGACACACTTGAATGGACTAGTTTGAGTTGGACAAACTTGAATGATCTAGGTATAATTGGGCTAAATTGGGAAAATTTGGGTGCATCGCTAAGCACAATTGTTAGACGTTGATGATTAATGGTCAAGTAATGAAAATAAGCAAGTTAAAAAATGACACTTGGGTCCACGTTAGGCTTGCATATGCAAGGTAAGTATCATATTAAAGGAGGGTGCCTCAAAAGCACCAAGGCAAGAAGTGATGATCATTCATAAAAGAGTTTAAAGGAGCTTGGTGGTTGTACTAAGTTTAGGGTTATACATAATAGGGAGAATTGTGCTTATTGGGTATCAAGAAGAGGAAGAGAGGACCTGTAGGAATTGGAACATTGGGATCAAGAGATCTGTCACTTGAACCAGGCACATGTGGTGAAGCTGGAGCAAGCTAGCGCATGAGCTTAAGCTTTGATTTAGAAGTTTTAGAATTTGACACAACAAGTAGAGACTTGGGCATTACATAAGTTGGGATCATTCAAGAGGAAGTATGCCTAATATGGTGTTGACAATAACATTACAACGAGGGAGCAATCAAAATTTCCTTATTCCAAAAGTAAGAATGTTGCTTGTTTCCTTTGTTATTAAAATAATTTTACAATATATTGTTCTTTGAA
Source organism: Pinus albicaulis (assembly GCA_034641835.2). Lineage (NCBI taxonomy): Eukaryota > Viridiplantae > Streptophyta > Pinopsida > Pinales > Pinaceae > Pinus > Pinus albicaulis. The sequence goes on from CM076581.1 coordinate 781,338,658, forward strand.
GAAGAAGTTGGAATATTTGGAAGCAGACTCGTGCAACCAAATTTGAAGGAAAATCCAACAACCTTGGCCCAACTATAGCAAATTTCAAGGAAAACATTGAAGTTTCTTGATGCCTTGACGGTAAGTGTTATGAGGAATTCTAATCTATGGATAAACTAGTCTTCCCTGAGTGTGGTGTTCCTTCACCCAGAACAACATAGGAAAGATAAATGTTTTTCTCTCTAAGATAAAAAGATAAACATAAGATGAAGAGATTTACATGTGATCCTTCACTCTCGTTCTTCTTCTTTCGTCGCTTTTGTTGCTCTTGATCCAACTGAACTCGCCAGATCAATACCCGCAATCAAAACCAGAAGAAATCAAACGATGATACAAATATACAATATCTATCTATCATTACCAGATTGAACTGACTAAATCTAAGAATACATGCACATATTAAGAATATGTTCACAAAATATAATTGCATATATGAGAGAAAGAACAAATATCTTTATTGCAATATTAGGAGGAATAGATTACAACCAGTCAATAAGTTCATTGTCAACCTGCTCCAACTTCATCCCATCCTCATCATAATAAGCATTAATCCAACAACATCACAGTACTTTAGATCTCCAAGAATTGAGAATCCAACAGCATAACGCTACACAAATTTCTTCCTCCCTTGCACTTAGATGAGTGCTCAATTTATAGGGAACTTGTAGGTAGTTTCTCAATAAATGATATTGAATGGCTTTCTAACAATAGATGAGACATGTTTCCAGGTTCAATGGTGATGGATGAACACATTTATTCGAAGTATGACACCTATGATCTCTTCTAGAAGGCACTAGACATGTGGAGATTCCTGGAACAATGATGATTTCACTCCTAGGAGACCAACGCACCCTTAGGTGTCGGGAAGTGCTTTACAGAGAACCTTTGCATGGGGGTAAGTGCTTTGCAACACACTTAGGCCTATTCAGAGGATCATTGATGAGTCAATGGATCATTTTAACTATACTTCAAACATTGAAACTCTCATGAATTAAATCCATTAGTGGAATGACTTCTCCAAGGCATGTAGCAACTGAATGTGGTGTTCCTTCACTCAAAACAATAGAGGAAAGATAAATGTCTTTCTCTCTAAGATAAATAGATAAACAAAAGATGAAGAGACTTAATTGTGATCCTTTTCTCTCGTTCTTCTTCTTTCATCCCTTTTGTCGCTCTCGATCCAACTCAACTCGCCAAATCAATAATTGCAATCAAAACCATAAGACAAAAAACAACGATATAAATATACGATATCTATCTATCATAACTAGATTGAACTGACTAAATCTGAGAATACATGCACATATTGAGAATACATTAACAAAATATAATCACATATATGAGAGAAAGAACAAATATCTTTATTGCAATATTAGGACGAATAAATTACAACCATTCGATCAGTTCGTTGTCAACCTGCTCCAACTTCATCCCGTCCTCATCACACCAAGCATCAATCCAGCAACATCACAATACTTCATCTCTCCAAGAATTGAGAATTTTTGGCCGAATAAATCGATCTTGCGGACAAGATTGATCTCCCTAGTATCAGAAGATAGTCTAGCAACAAACAGACAAACAAACCTATCTTTCTCTAGACATATGCAATTTACAAAAGAATACTATAAAGGTGTTAAGGTCTTACTGTAGATCCAGTGCTTGTTCGAAGTAATTGTCCTCCGGTCACTTGAAGGAGTTATCTTTAAAGACCTGCAGTCACAAACAAACAAACATTAAGTAGCACCTGCATAGTAAATATTATAAATCATGCCTATCATGGTGATCAAGGAATCCATGAAATAAACAGTTAATTAACAACTTATTAAGAAAAATGAATTCATTTGTATTAACTTTGAATGAAAGAAAACCTTACAACCTTAGCCTTGATGTTGAACAGGCCTTCCCGGGGTCCGAAGCAGGAATCTCCTCTACTCTGACAAGCCTTGCACTCTTCCAACCGAGACAGATAGAGGTATGTGATCTTTCCTCACAAAATCTCAGTTAAATGAGTCTGAATCCCAACAGCACTTTACCTCAAACAATTCTAAAGCTTGAACTCCCCTTGAGGCTACCCAAGGCCTCTTTTTATAGTGCAAAAGAGGAGGTTACAGTTCCAATTATGAAGGGATAAAGTCCTCCTTCAAAGGGATAAGCTCCTTACATCAAGGGGTTAGCTCCTTAATGCAAGGGATACATGAACCTCAAAAGAGCAGTTTTGCCACCGCAAGATTCCTTCCAGAGGCTTCTAGAAATTACTGAAAGTGAGATTTTTGAGTTTACTTGCGCATTTTTAATCTTTTACAAGGGTTTGCACTCATAACACAGAGAAAGTGCGTTCAGGTACGCAGGAGTCATGAACATTAGGTGCGGGACCGCAGCTAAGACAAAGAGAAAGTGTGATACCAGAGTTTAAGAGACTTTTGAGAGCTTTTCTCTTACTTTTAAGGCTTGACATGAGGAACTGATGTGTTAGACTTGCAAAGGAGGAAGTATGATTGACAATGATCTCATACAGATAACAGAATGTCAAGATGACAATTTTCAGTGCAACAGATTGCCCCCTAAAGTGCAAAGTCTGGAATAGATGAAGATAGAGTCTGTCATGTATGAAGAGTGAAGTACTTTATCATTTCAAAGATCATCCTGTGGACACCCCAGTCGGAACCTGTAAAAACATTCAATGCAAAATATATATATGTAGACATATCATCACTAAGGTAGGCATTCCCATACTCAGATCAAAACTAACTAGAAAACTGATTTAAACTATTCTGATACAGGAATGATTTTCAATACGTTGACAGTATAGACATGTGTAGACATAGTATGGACGCAGCCATCTATTTATGAATAGTCCACTGTATAAATGAATAACAAAATTCCTCGCAGCCTGGATGGTAGAAACTAGATCCAGGGTCTTGATTTCCGTTTCTCAAACTAGTACGATTCTATCCATGTGAATAAATGTGTCGAAGTCGAACATGGTAAAAACCACTTGATTACCAGTCAATAATGTATATTGTTAACAAGTGTGAGAGTAACCACCAGTAATGTCAATGGCCCTCAAAGTACTCAATACACAATATAATCCATGAAATGTGAATGAATGAGCTGAAGTCGAACATGTCACGAAATCATACGATCGAGGGTCAATGATGCAACATGTCGTCGAAGGCGAGAAACCTGCCATTGAGGCATGCAGATTTCAAGGTACTGACGATTTCTAGATCAACTTCCTAGATAATGAGTTGTCGTCGATAGGAAGTGATCTGTTGTAGGCAAGCCCACAACACGAAATCATAGATCAAGTTTTGAAGAAATATATTGGCAAGGACTGACTCAGGGATGGTCAAAATGGAAGACAAATATTTTGCAAATGAATAGTTTGTTTGAACTGTACTCTTGAACACATAACGACACTGCAGATGGCTTGGTGACAATTGACCCAAAGCTAATACCCAGAAACCAGCTGAAGACTTTCAAAATGGTTTGATTAACTATTAGGCAAAGGATTTTCCCAACCCAGGTGAAAAAGTGTCGTGTTCAAGAGTGGTTAACAGCTTTTCGAATAATCAAAATCAACAAACAGGTTCATTTTTCTCTCTTTTCCCCCACCATTTCTGGCAAGTACCTCTTTATTTTTGACAAGCTTGAGGAGGATAACATTTGCTTGTTTATAAGCTCATCCTTCGGATGAGTCCAACTTAGTTTAAGATTTGAACCCTAAGAAGGAGTGGTTCGTTCCTGTTTAAAATTGAACAGGTCCTTTACTGTTAAATTTTAATGAGTCCAGTATAGGAGAAACTCGATGTTTTTCAATTTTAGGGAGTCAGAAGAAAAACTTAAGAAAACTCCATGGGTGTACTTTTTCGTAAATTTAGTCTCTCGAGCCCGAAAAAGGATAAAATAATGCGAGAGAGAACTCTATTGACCGTAATTAGTCAACGCATACCTTTTTCGTAATTAGTCCATTTCAGTCTATAAAAGGGGTAAACTTATACTGAAGGGACGATCATTCATTTATTTTAACGAGTTCGAATAATCAAGTGCTCGGCAATCTTTTCAATATTCGAGAGTCTGAAAAGGGCTTTAAAGAGGACTCCAGGTTTTTGCTTTTTTCGTAAATTTTTGAAAGAGTCTGAAAAAGTGATAAAAGTATGCTCTTTGTTGAAAAACGATCAATTTTCCCGAAAAATCCATTTTTCTACACAAAAACTTGAAACATTACACATACTTGTTTAAGATAAATAAAAATGTTTTCAAAAATTACCTTTTTAAAGTGAAAAATAAACAAATTAAAAATTCATTTATTCGAAAAAACTTATAAAAAGGGCTTTTCTAACATCATTTTTACCATTTGAGTTCAGAGTGAAAAGTGAGAGCTTTTGGGTAAAAAAGTTATTGTGAATATTCTGGAAAATCCGTCCAGCGAAATCGAGAACCGTCAGCTCCAGGTAATCCACATCCTCCTTATCTTGCATTTCATCCGTTTACATTTCATTTTTAGGCTTTAAATTTCGTTTTTTAAGGGAAAATAAGTTGAAAAAATCGCTTGCGGGGGTCCGCAGGTGCAACACACGGGCCCTGCGGACCTCGACTTTTTTCTACATAGAAAAAAGTCTTGGGTTCGCACCTATTGCACAGCGCCCATGCGTATCTACGCACTGTGTATGAGCAAAGGGTGCGGACCCCGCGCAATGAAATTTCAAACTTAAATTTCTCAATTTCCGCCCAAAATTTTTCAAACAAGATTGTTCTAATATGTCTTTTTATGTATTGTAGGACATTCAAAATGCCTATTTGGAGAGAACGCGAGCATGAGGATGTAGATGACGCCGCAATGAATCATTTTCCTACAATGTAGACATTGAGAGCATGTAGTTTATACAAATTCTGGGCCATTCAGGGCATGAGGGCACATGTAGACCTCCTGACGTGGCTAGTGAACAGATGGAACGTATAGGACCAGTGCTTTGTTATTGGCAGCCACCAGCTCGAAATTGAGCTGGAGGATATCTATTTTCTGACTGGTTTGTCCAAGAGGGGCGAACAAATTTCTCTGTTTGGGACTAGGCCAGGTGGCTAGTATGTCGCTAGTCTTCAACTAGAGTTTTGCGATGATCGAGCAGACCCCAAGGATAAACGGATTGATATTAAAACTATCATCTATCCCGAGCTTAAATTCATTGCGTTTACTGTTACCAGACTGTGCGCGAGTGCAACGTTGCATGTGGCTATCGATTCCCAGATGCGCATTGCAGTAGACTGTTTTCGAGGCACCATTTTCAACTGGTGCGAAGCTGTGTTGGAAAACGTAAAAGGCCAACTAACCAAAGCAAAGAATGGAAAGCTAAACAACTTTGGATATGGATCCATTGTAGTCACCTTTTCTCTAGAGAGGATCCCCATGTTAGCTCCGCAGCACATTCCTGTCGATGTTGGTCGACCTCGAGAACCTAGGATGGTTCGTTGGGTTGCTTTGATGGCCCGTCACGCTGAGGGCATTGAGGTTGTTCGATTTCCTTCTACATAATTTCGTTGGCTGGAACGCCAAATTTTTGTTATAAAGGAATTTCCATATGTCGGGATGGACTTCCGCGACGACTGAGACATGGCTCTCCCAGCAGGAGAACAGTGGGATGATTAAGGTAAAAACCATTTTCAACAATTTCTAAGTTCTAATTTTTTTGTATTTTAATCGTCCAAAACTAATAATCAAAAGTTTAAATTTAGATGTGGGCCCATGATGACCAGCCGCTCTCCAGCCCTATGAGAGGAGACACCCAGCTGCAGCAACACCAGCCCCACAGGGCCAATCAGTAGAGATCCTGACCGACCTTGAGCATCATCTAGAGAGCTTGACATTAGATATTCCAGAGACTGATATAGATGATATTCCACTTAGGTTACAAAGATATGTGATTGGGGTCCCAGGACCTTTTAGGAGGTTCCTGTGTAGGGTGGCCCGAGCAGTAGTTTCCTATCGTGATCATCACCAGGGATAGGATGATCGATTTGTAGACTCATAACATTTTTGACTTTTTGTATTATTATTTTTTGCCGATCATAAGGTATTTTTCAACCTATGATCGAGGATGATGTATATTTTGAAACACACTTCTATGCTATGATATATCATTATTACCGGCTATCTTGTGTAACATATTATCGAATGTTGTGTAATTTACTATTTTGATTATTGCAAATGTCTATTTATCATACTAGAAGCAATTGCATCTGCTAATGTATTTAAATGTCTTGGAATATGCTGATATTCAATGTAATCAAATTCACGTTCCAAGAAACGAACTCTTAAAAATAACCGTAATAATACCGGATTTGTAATGGCATAAACTCTGTTAAGCTGTAATACCACGAGTTCAGAATCCAACCTAACAATCAAACTCCGAATTCCAAACGACATGGATTCAGATAATAACTTAATCACTACACTATACTTTGCAATGTTATTCGTTGTTTAACTGAGGCTTACCCCATGCATGGACACTAACTCATCAGAGGGTGAATAGATAACCCAAGCTACGGAAGAAATGTTCCGTGTACTACGATAAGCACCATCAGCAAAACCAATGTAGGTTTGAAGAGACATCGACATCTGCAATATCAAGAGTAAAACCCAGCTAAGCACGAATAGTGATAAGAGCACACTCTAAACTAGGCACACTTTTCTAATCTAAGACACACCAGCAGTAAAGAAACTAATCTAACAAAAATCTCCACTTAGAGTCTAAGCATAATATCTCTTCAGATAAAGCCCATTTCTGGGTTTATCTAAGGAGACCCCGTCAAAATCTATCAGTTCATAGGCCCCTTTTGCCAATTTTCGCTTAACAATGTAAGGACCATGCCACATAGGTACAAATTTTCCAGCCCCTAGTTTATCGTTTTCTTGATCGTATACTAAAACTAGGTCTCCTTCTGAAAAATTGCGAGGTGTAGCATTTCTGTCGTACTGAGCTTTCATTCATTTGACATGAGCCTCGTTTGCTAATGCAACAGTGCGTCGATTCTCATCTAGCTGAGCTAAGTACAAAAAACATTTCTCCTCTTCAGAAGTAGCTGGGAGTAATTCTATGGCTAATTTTAATGAAAGAATTTCGCATTCAATAGGTAACACAGCTTCCAAACCGTAAACCAGTTGAAAAGGAGTGAAACCAGTTGATTTTTTTACTGAGGTCCGACATGCCCAAAGTGCTGAAAATAACATGGAATGCCAATTCGACTTATGAATACCAATGATTCGTTTGATCATAGTGACTAAAACTTTATTGATAGCTTCAACCAGACCATTAGCCTACGAGTAATATGGAGTAGAACTATCATGGCGCAGGCCAAGTTGATCTGTCAGTTCAGTCATCATGATATTTCAAAAATGACTTCCATGATCCGTAATGATAGCTTGAGGAACAACGAATCTAGAAATTATACGATTGAACACGAAAGTTGCAGCAGTCTTGCCGTCTGCCGAAAATGTAGGCATCGCCTCAGCGCACTTAGTAAAATAATCTACCGCTAAGATAATATACGCATGCCCCCCGGACGAGTGAGGGTTACATGTAATAAAGTCAATACCCCACTTTGCGAAAAGACCGACATCAATTATAGGGTGAAGAGGAGCGGGTGGTGCACGCATTTTACGATCAAAGATTTGACAATTATGGCATTTCTGGACTGCATAGATACAATCTTTGAATAAGGACGACCAAAAATAACCAGCGCGCAATATATTTTGGGCTGTGGCATACCCAGACATATGACCGCGACATGCTCCAGAATGGTAGTCATTTAAAACCTTCTCAGCTTCTTCATGAGTAAGACAACGTCGAAAAACGGAATCTGCTCCACGACGATAGAGTGTATCACCAATAATATTGTATTGTTTGGATTGGAAACGTATTTTCCATCACTGAGATCGTGAGATTTCAGGTCGAAAAGATTGGGTTTGGCGATAAACAATAATATCCCCATACCAAGGATCAAGAGTACTGATAAGAAACAAGGATTCGTCTGCAATGGGCTGTTTCACCACAGTTTCAGTATCAATAGATGGGAAATCACACATCAGTTCGGCAAAAACAAAAGATTTATTTGCCTTGGATTTTTCAAATTCCAATTCAAATTCCTGCAGGATAACTATCCATTTGGAATACTTGCCCCCTAGCAATTGTTTGGTCAAGATGTACATCATAGGGTTACATTCGGAAATTACTGTGGTTTTGCATAATAAGATGTAGTGACGAAATCTTTGGACAACTTGAACAATTGCCAAAGCCAATTTCTCCACATGCGTGTATTTGATCTCAGTCGGATGCAAATTTCGACTAAGATAGTAAATCACATGTTCATTTTTGAATTCATATTCCTAAACTAAAACCATCCCAATGGTGGAATGAGAAGCGGCGAGGTACAAAAAATAATCCTGGTTGTAATTGGGAGGATGCAGTAATGGTGCATGGGTCAACATGTGTTGCATCAAAAGATTGATCAACGATATCATCCCAAAAGAATGGAACGTTCTATTTTAACAACCTGGTAAAACCCTTTGTTAACTCGATGTAGTTAGGAATGAACTGACGTAAAAAGTTTGCTTTCCCTTGCAAACTTTGGAGTTGGCGCAAAGTCGAAGGAGGAGGTAGATTGACAATAGCTTCAACCTTCGACGGATCAACACAATGCCGGCTTTGGAAACAACAAATCCCAGTAAGCGACCCGATTCTACACAGAAAAAACATTTGTGTGGATTCAACTGAATTCGATAATGCCTACATCTCATAAAGATAGCTCGTAAGTGAGTGAGATGATCGGATCTACGCGATGAATGAGCAGGTAAATCATCGAGATAAGGTTGCACAATATGCTTGATGTCATGAAATGCGTAAGACATAGCCCTTTGAAAAGTTGCCCCAACGTTCTTCAATCTAAAGGGTAATTTGCAATAAGCAAATGTTCCCCATGGACAAATGAAAGCTGTTTTAGGCTGATCAGCAGGGAGTATGTTTATTTGATTGTAACCGCAAAAAACCATCCATAAAGGAGAACATTTCACTACCGGCACAATCATCAATGATTTGATCAATATAGGGGGTTGGGTAATTGTCTTTAGGACAAGCTCGATTAATATCCCTATAATCGATACATACTCTTATTGTTCCTTGTTTTTTGTTAACAGGAACAATATTTGATACCCAATCGGTTAAAGGAATTGGATAAATGAATCTTGCTCGAAGTAATTTCTCAACTTTGACTTTGATAGCATCAACTTTTCTCGGATGTATTTGACGTAAGCGTTGTCGGACAGGTTTAGCATCCGGGTAAGTCTTAATTTCATGGACAATAATTGACGGATCGATTCCTGGCATTTCTTCATATGACTAGGCAAACACGTCACAAAATTCTTGAAATAGGGCTTTATAAGTTTGGATTTCATTGTCCGTACAGGAAGCATCTATATGAATGTTTTCAATTATTCCTGGCTTAACTGAAATGTCAAGAGGAACCGTTTTAGAAATATTTTCCAAATTTAACTCAGAATTAGGATGTTGCAATGGATTTTGTGGTTCTTTGACATAGTCAGTAGTAAAAATAGAAGAGAAATCATTTTCAAAATGATCCAGCTCAGGAAAAAACGAAGATCGGTGATGAAGATCTTCCCATGGTAAATCATCAACAGACAAAAGTTCACGAATCTGCTCATCAGTATGAACAAGATCAGGAAATGTCGTTGTAGCTAAGATAGATATAGAAAATGATTCCTCATGGATCACATTCATTGGATCAGTTTTGGTTGAAGAAGGATCAGAAAAAAACTGTACAGCCTGATATGAAATTTCAAAGGGACTCAAAGGAATTGCGCCATCAAATGAATCCACCCCGGAATTAGAAGGTACGATCAAAGGATCATCAAAAGTAACAGTATTTGATGAAATCATATGAATATTTGCAATAGGAGGTGATACGATAGGAGTAGGAAAGGAAAAAGTTCCTAGAAACCATAATATCTAATCAAACCTACGCCAGCATCCTTGTAAGGGATAGCCGTTTTAACGATGTGCTGGATAGTTTCTATAGAGGCTGGATCGGATGAGAAATAAGTGAGCTGGTCTATTATATTGATCTTTCCTTGATGTGGAAACTTGATAAGCCGAAAGACCGATGAAACAACAACAATCATAGCATAAGACCAACTGCGACCTAGGAGAAGGTTGTAATCTAGAGGGGCATCAACCACCTCCACATCTAGATTTACAGTTTTGCCTTCGACCCCTATAGGTAAATCCTACAAAATACCAAAAGGATGGAATCCTCGGCCATCAAAAGCCTTTAGAATTGTCGGAGACTGATTGAGTGTAGGAGAACCAAGCGATCTCCAACACTGGATCGACATAATACACGTAGAAGCCCCTTCATCAATCACAGTCCGAAAGACAGGTCTATTTTTTACTAATACTGGAATCTGGAAAGCCATTTGATGAGGTAGGCGGGGTGTACTATTCTATAAATCGAATATTATTAGGTTCGAATCCTGAATATCGACAACTCCTATAATAGACAATAGTAATTTACACTGTGCTGGGCACGATTGCAGCACTTCCAAAGCCGACATTGCTGAAGGGGAAATAGCTAAGTCCTCAACAATGTTGTAATTCTGAGCAGCTCTCGCATGCGGATTGAAATTTGATTTACGAAGTACACCTTTAGCAGGCGGTTTGATTACTAAGTCTGAATTGGGTTTTTCAATCTGTAGCGGATCAGAAACAGGAGGAGGTGTAGTTGATGTGTTTGAATTAGAAGATTCTGCTTCTTTATGACCAACAAGATTTTTACTACCATAATCTTGCGATCGCGTCGCAATCCTGACATGAGACATCATCATAATGGTTTCTTCTGAGGCATTCGAGGTAGAACCAATCATCTTACTATCTTGAATAGGAAAAGGATCCTTCAAGACAGCAGGCTGTTGAGAACCTTTAACGAATTTCGAAACCTCTGCTCGATGTGGGCATTCTTTAGTAAAATGATCCTCGTCACAAATGAAACAAGGATAGCGAGGTTTGCGTTTTTCGTCATTAGATTCATTTTTATCTGTTTTATCTTTTGAATTTTGTTTATTTTTATTCTTCCCCTTGTTTTTAATACCAGATTTATATTTGGTCGTAGATGATTCTATGACATGAATGTTGGCAGAAATTTCAACGGAAGACTCTCCTTTCGGAGAATCAGGTAAAGTTATTATAGGAGAATAATTCTTTGAAGATTTCTTCTTGCTTTTAGTACTAACTGAACCAATCATACCATCAACGACATGAGACCCTGAAGGAGCTGTAGTTATTTGACCGTGTTTTGTAAGATCAGGGATTTTTTCATGTAAAGTACCTGACTGCGTGTAAACGAGGTCAAGGTACTGAGCTTGAGCAATGAATTGCTCCTCAGTAACAACTCCTCCCTTAGCTACATCCTCAGTGATTTTGGGTAACAATGATTTAATGAACCATTCCACCAAAATTTGATCCAGAATGAAAACTTTCACTAAATGCCTTCTACGTCGCCATTTGTGAATATGATCAGAAATATATGTGGACATGGATTGTTTTAGTGAAGTTAATAGTTCCGTGCCATTGTCATATCTGACAGGCAACTGAAAATGAGTTAAGAAATCAGTTTCTAACTGATTGAAATTATTAAAAGAGTCTCGTGATAACTCAATGTACCATTTGGCAGCAAGACCAATAAGAGTTCGTTGAAAAAGATGCAAACAAATTGAATCATCAATTATCGAATTAGAAGCACACCAGAGGTGATAAGTCATAACGTGATTTGACGAATACTCTCCTGACTTACCCTCGATTTTCGGTATATAACTAGGCAACTTATGTGGCATTGGCGGCCAATACGAATGATAGTAAATCAGATCATTCGTAAGGTGTGACAAATCAGGTAAATCCAAAGTTGCAATAAATGGTAATTGACGGTTAGGGTCGCGAAAACCTTGAGTAATAAGAGTAGTTCCAGGAGGAGGATATCCAGGATAACTGGGAATCAGATTTGCATTAGGAATGGTATAACCTCTCGGGAAACCAGGATTAACCGGACCAAACTGGGGTTGTTGAGGCTGTTGATAAGTATAGCCAGGGTACGGTTGATACTGATAAAATGGGTTTTGTGTAACGGGACCGAATTGATACTGTCCCTGGTATGGTTGATAAGTGAATTGTGGTTGACTTGTGACAATCGTACTTGTACCAGCTTGTCTTGTAGGTATCTGGACCGAAGTCTGAACTGTAGGTCCTAACTGGGGCACAGAGACTTGAGGAATTTTCACGGATGCAGGGATAGAAGAAACCGGGGCTACAGATACTCCAGAAACACGTGTTGTAGGTTGAATAGATGTTGCAGCAGTTTGAGGCGGAGTCTGAGGTGTGCTAGGCCCAAGCTGCTGAACAGAACTAGGTGCAGGAATTTGAATAGTAGGTTGGACAGGTTGCTGGGTTGGACCAGAAACCAAAGGTTGTCCAGGTTGATTAGGTAACTACACATTAGGTTGCATAGTCTGTTGAATTTGGGATGGATCCCACACCATATTCATTCTGGGGTATTGTCCCGTAGAAGGTTGTACATATGCAGGACCATAGCCTAGTTGAACGTAGGGTTGATAATTAAGTGGTAAATTCCCGGCTCCTTGTACAAATGATTAACCAAAAGGCAGTTGAAAACCTTGCGTTGGGTACTGACCTTAAGGTTGATAACCCTGAGGCACGTACTGACTCTGGGGTTGATAAGGACCCTAAGGAACATACTAAGTTTGGGGTTGACCTTGGGGTATGTATTGTCCTGAAGGTTGATAACCTTGAGTTATGTACTGTCCTTGAGGTTTTTCTCCAAAATAATATTGTCCTACAGTTTGTCTTGGGAAAAAATTACCCTGAAATTTCCCCCCAAGCGGTAACTGACTGCCTTGAGGTTTCCCCCCAGGTGGTAACTGACTGCCTTGAGGTTGCCCCCCAGGCGGTAACTGACTGCCTTGAGGTTGCCCCCCAGGCGGTAATTGACCACCCTGAGGTTGAGGATTTGGAATATTACCAGACATCATAAAGATTTGCTCTGCGTTCGACATTTTAGTTTTAATTCCATTAAGACCAGATGATAATACTTGTTCAGTCAGTCGAGGAGGTGCTCCTGAGAAAGTACCAGAGAGTGCCTGGTACCCCGAAGGAACAGAAAAATGTTTCCGGTGTTTGGGAAAACATAGATGACTCTCCTGACATAATCGATGAAGGATAATAACCTCTGGGCGTAGGATGAAAAGGAATTCGAGGTGGTGAAAAAGCAAGACCTGGGTTTTCTAAAAAAATTGTCAAAGATAAATACCAAGCGTCACTCCTAATAGGGCTGTAGAAAATGGATTCACGCTCCCTAAGATTCAAAGACTGTGGGGATTCATGAAGAGTTACTTCTTCGTCTGGACTGGCAAGTTCTTCAATAGAAATGAGGCGAGATGGAAGATCTTTAGTAACGATACTTCTTACCCTAGGTGAACCAGGATCACTAGAAGTTGGAGTAATAAATCCTGAGGATGTTTCCAGAACAGTAGATTCAGTGTCAGCCTCAGAAATTTCAGGTTCTTTAGCTAATTCACTGCAAGGATAAATACTACCAGTAATATCGGAAATTGAAATTGGCTCTTGAATATGCTCTGTTGTGGGTATTTGATGATCAGGATGAACAACTATAGATGAAATTCCGACTTCTGTTGATCTAATTCTACTGTTACTAGATGATACTAGAGCACGCAACCCTTCAAGTTGACTTGGTGTATACTCAGGGGGCTTCCCCTGAAGTCTCTGGGATTGTCTCGGTAATTCTGCCACGATTGAATATCAATTAATCACACGCAAACAAAGAAAATTCCAATAAAAACACCTAAAGTCTCTAAAAGAACAAACAGCTGAATCACACGCCTAAAAAATCTAAGATTTCAAACCACACACAAACAGTAACTTCCCGTACTAAAAACACTAGTTGGTGATGAAATCCAACTTAGTAGAAGTTTAATACAGAAAGGGCGGTTGGAACAGTTACCTCGACAACCTGCTTAATGAAACAGACTGGCACAAGTTTCTTCACAAAACCATCTCGAGTGAAGAGAACCCCCGAGAGAGTCCTAGTGAGTCTAGTCGACGTCTGCTCTAGGTACAGTGAGATCTTTCCTTCACCGTCACCTTAGGAAATAATCTTAAGTTTATGGACACTAAGGTTACCAACAACAACAAATACAACTGGGGGAACAGTCTACAATCCGATTCCATGCGCAAGGGAAGAGTAACAAAGCTCAATCCCCTTGAAGGCTCCTTGACATGGTCAATCCAAGGTTTACCAACAAGTGACCCTAGGCTCCTCGACAATGGTTAATCCGAGGTTTACCGTTTGTAATGTGCACAGATCTTATTTCTTTCCCAATGAAACAGAATTGATTGTCTCAAAGGTTCGGACATGATCTCATGATTAACTCCTTTAAGAGAAGCTTCCCAGATTGTACCAATTACAATTGGATTTATTTCCTACCGCAAGATTTATCTACTTGTTTGTTTTTACTATCTTGGAGAGTTAATTACTCCCTACTCCAGGATACTAGCCTAAGCTATATTGGTGATAAGAGCCCTATAAATAGAAAAGATTACTAGTTCAATTTTAATTAAGCGTTGTTTTTATGGTTGTTCTTTAAGTCAATAGGTATGGAAATGAAACTTTGATGGTGTGAAGACTCGACTTCCAAACACACTAAAAAAATGCACCTAAAATGATAAACAATTCTTTTTTCTTTCAATGAAATTCTAGCTAAAGAAAGAGTTCGAGAATGCAATTTCTTTAAGAGACAATTCTTTCTTTGAACATGAAGAATAAATGGAAGAAAATCTTTTTTTTTTTTTTCAATAAGAACTCAAAACGAGGCAAATAATCAATGCTCACAATAAATCCCTTTCACTTTTCAAAACTCGAGACTACAAAAACAACTTTTCTTTCAAAAGAAATCTACAAGTTCTAAAAATCACTCAAAACTATGAAAAACTAATTTTGAGATGTACAAACTTCGAAAATCTAATTGAATAAAAAGCTTCAATTTTTTTTTTAGAATGTTTTGCTTAGTTGTTCAGTAAACTAAGGATTCATTTGCACATAATAACAAACAAATCAAAAAACATCCAGATATGTTTTCTTTTGTAAAAATGAAATTCATAACTTATAACAAAGCTTGTTCAAAGATTTGCAAAGAGAAAACTAGATCTATTTCCCAAAGAGGATGGATTTCACAACCAGGTCAGATTCATCAAGAAGACAAAAAGACACCAGTGTGATCTGAGGTATTTCAAGCTTCTAATCTTTGAGTCACTACAGAGACCAAGTGAAAACCACTCCAAGTATGCAAAACTTCTAGAAAATCACTCAAAACACAAATACTATTGGAACTCACTCAAAAGAGGTTTTTGATAGGAAAAATACAGATCTGGGTAGAGACTAAAAGTCCTAGAACAATCTAAACTCAAACTGGAAGAAGAAATCTGAAGATTTTCAAAAATTTTAACAGGGTTCGCAGGCCCCAGAAGCAACAGGTGCGGTCCCGCACTGGTTACTTAAGGAAAGTGTGAATATGCCCGCACTGTGTGAGAAGACAAAGTGCGGTCCCCAGAAAAGTCCAAGAAAAACTCAAAAGATTTCAAAAATTTTCAAAGAAAAGTAAAAATAAGATACCTAGGCAAGTATACATCAATCAAAAACCAGAAAAATCATTTTCTCAAGTCAAAACAAAGGAAAACCAAAAAATCAAGAATCTTTCCCCAGTGGAGTCGCCAATTTGTTGGTCAGATAAATCAATCTTGCGGACAAGACTGATCTCCCTAGTATCAGAAGATATTCTAGCAACAAACAAACAAACAAACCTATCTTTCTCTAGACATATGCGATTTACAAAAGAATACTATAAAGGTGTTAAGGTCTTACCGTAGATCCAGTGCTTGTTCGAAGTAATTGTCCTCTGGTCACTTGAAGGAGTTATCTTTAAAGACCTGCAGTCACAAACAAGAAAACATTAAATATCACTTGCATAGTAAATATTATAAATCATGCCTATCATGGTGATAAAGGAATCCATGAAATAAACATTTAATTAACAGCTTATTGAGAAAAATGAATTCATTTGTATTAACTTTGAATGAAAGAAAACCTTACAACCTTAGCCTTGATGTTGAACAGGCCTTCCCGGGGTCCGAAGCAGGAATCTTCTCTACTCTGAAAAGCCTTGCACTCTTCCAACCGAGACAGATAGAGGTATGTGATCCTTCCTCACAAAATCTCAGTCAAATGAGTCTAAATCCCAACAACACTTTTCCTCAAACAATTCTAAAGCTTGAACTCCCTTTGAGGCTGCCCAAGGCCTCTTTTTATAGTGCAAAAGAGGAGGTTTCAGTTCCAACTATGAAGGGATAGAGTCCTCCTTCAAAGGGATAAGCTCCTCACATCAAGGGGTTAGCTCCTTAAGGTATGGGATACATGAACCTTAAAAGAGCGGACTTGCCACCGCAAGATTTCTTCCAGAAGCTTCTAGAAATGACTGAAAGTGAGCTTTTGAGTTTACTTTGTGCCTTTTTAATCTTTTACAGGGGTCTGCACCCTTAACACAGAGAAAGTGCGTTCAGGTATGCAGGAGCCATGAACATTATGTGCGGGACCGCAGGTGAGATAAAGAGAAAGTGCGATACCCGAGTTTTAGAGATATTTGAGAGCTTTTCTCTTATTTTTAAGGCTTGACATGAGGAACTGATGTGTTAGACTTGAAAAGGAGGAGAGGAATTATGAGTGATAATGAGCTCATACAGATAGCAGAATGTCATGATGAAAATTTTCAGTGCAACAAGAATCCAATAGCATAACACTACACAAATTTCTTCCTCCCTTGCACTTAGATGAGTGCTCAATTTATAGGGAAATTGTAGGTAGTTTCTCAATAAATGAAACTCTCATGAATTAAAGCCATTAGTGGAATGAATTCTCTAGGGCATGTAGCAAATGAGTGGGGTGTTCCTTCACTCGGAACAACAGAGGAAATATAAATTCTTTTCTCTCTAAGATAAATAGATAAATAGAAGATGAAGAAACTTACTTGTGATCCTTCGCTCTCGTTCTTCTTCTTTCGTCACTTTTATCGCTCTCGATCCAACTGAACTCGCCAAATCAATACCTGCAATCAAAACCAAATGATAGAAAACGATGATACAAATATAAAATATCTATCTATCATAACCATATTGAATTGACTAAATATGAGAATACATGCACATATTGAGAATACATTCACAAAAGATAATCATATATATGAGAGAAAGAACAAATATCTTTATTGCAGTATTAGGAGGAATAGATTACAACCAGTCGATCAATTCGTTGTCAACCTGCTCTAACTTCATCTCGTCCTCATCACACCAAGCATCAATCCAGCAACATCACAATACTTTATCTCTCCAATAATTGAGAATCCAACAACATAACACTACACAAATTTCTTCCTCCCTTTCACTTAGACGAGTGCTCAATTTATAGGGAAATTGTAGTTAGTTTCACAATAAATGATATTGAATGGCTTTCTACTAATACATGAGAGATGTTTCCAAGTTTAATGGTGATGGATTAACACATGTATTCGAAGCATGACACCTATGAGATCTTCTAGAAGGCACTGGACATGTGGAGATTCCCAGAACAATGATGATTTCACTCCAAATAGACCAACGCACCCTTAAGTGTCGGGAGGTGCTTTGCAGAGCACCGTTGCATGTGGGTAAGTGCTTTGCAATGCACTTAGGCCCATTTAGAGGATCTTTGATGAGTCAATGGGTCAGTTTAGCTATACTTCAAACATTGAAACTCTCATGAATTAAAGCCATTAGTGGAATGACTTATCTAGGGCATGTAGCAACTGAATTAGGGGATGATAGAACCTATTCATACTGGTCTTAGGGATGATGCCCAAATTGACCTATAACAGTTTCCCACTAAAGCATGAAGTCAAAATAACGATAATATTTGATGAGATGCTTTACGATGTGATGAGTAGGATCTGAAGTGGAGGGTGACCTGCATCAATTTGCAATACATTACATCATGATATCTTGTACATCTTGGACATGAATTGTTGAGGGAGGCATACCCATGCTCAACACATAAACTATCATAACACGTACATAAATCAGAAAGTCTTCTACAGATATAGGTCCATGATAGGATGACCATGTGTATGTAAAGCCATCGTACGATGATGTGGTACAATTCCTGAAATCGCAGCCCGGATGGATGAAACTAGATCCAAGGTCTTCTATCTCATTTACTCGATCGTTCAAGTGCAAGACTAACCATGAAAATATGTGATATGAAGTCAAACATGGAAAGACATTGTCTGATTACCAGCCAATGATGTAAGTTGTTAACAGACGTGAGAGAAACCACCGTTGATGTTAATGGTTCTCAAGGTACTGCAGTACAATTTGCAAAGGGTGAATACATGATTTGATGTCGAATGGAAAAAAAAATATTTCGGTCGAAGGTCTGTGATGTCAACCTATCGTCGGAAGTGAGAAACATGTCAATGTAAGCAAGTTCCAAGGCATTATAAAGATGTTTCTAAGTCAACTTCCTGGATGATGAGCTGATGTAGACTGGAAGCGACTTGTCGCAGATACGTCATGAAACAGGAGCAATTATTTTGGAGACAAAATGTGACTTGATGAAGAAATGTTCAGGGACGGTGGTCATGAAAATGAAGGTTTATGAGTATTGCAGAAGATGAGCAATTACTAGATGACTTCTCTTGAACATATCGACGACACTGAATGAGTTGGCAACATTGACCCAAAACCAAAGTGATGGGTGGTATGATAGACCATCAAGAATATTACCCAACCAAAGCCACATAGATGAAGTGAAAGTGTCATGTTCAAGAGAAACTTGCTACCATAAAGTGCTTTATTCTTTTTCCCAAATTTTCCCCAGTCATTGCTAACCAATACCTCTTTATTTTTTAGCAAGCTTGAGGAGGGTAATATATGCTTGATCTATAATTCAACCCTTTGGGTGAATCCATCGCTATTTGATGCTTTAATGAGTCTAGCGATAGTGAAACTTAATCTTGTCATGATCAAACAAGTCCATCGCGATTTGATGTTTTAACGAGTCTAATGATAGTGAAAACTCAGTCCTTTTTCATGTTTAGAGAGTTTGAAAAAGGGACGAAATGAAAAATCCATAAGTCCTTTTTCATAAATTTGTCGCTTAGGTCTGAAAAGTGTAAAATGATACCTAAGAAAACCTCTTAGCCATGTTTGAATAAGATGTTCCTTTTTCGTAAATAGTCTACCTCTGTCCGAAAAGGGTTAAAATTATACTAAGTAGATCTCGTTTCATTTCCTTTTACGATCTCGAAAAGACAAGTGCTCGACAATCTTTTCACATTAACAGAGTTTGAAAAGAGCTAAAAGAAGACTCCAGGGGGGTTCCTTTTTCGTGTTTAATAGAGCTCTAAAAAGAGATAAAAGTATGCTCTGGCTGACTTTCAATTTAATTTACGAGCAGGGAAAAATAGAAAGAACTCGACATTTTCATGTGTTTTACGAGAATGAAAAGATAGTAGAAGAAGCTCGGGATTTTCATGAGTTTCAAAAGTCTTGAAAATAATAAACAAAATGGACTCGAGATAGGTTTCATTTTTACCCAAGCTTGAAACAGATAAAAAACTATGCTTGAAAGTGGTTTCAATGCCCCCCAAGCGTAACCTGAAAGAGCATGTGCCCCCCAAACTTCATTTCATTCACCTAAGTAGACTACTGGTTACTAATAGCTGGATGGAATGAAGGTTCATTTACGAGATCATATGAAAGACTCGACTTAATTAGGAGAGGATTTGTTTCATTTTTAATGAGCTTGACATAGGAAAAGAACTATGCCTATGGAACCTTGTTTCATTTAACGAGCTTGACACAAGAAAAGGAACTATGCTCATGGAAACCTGTTTCATTTAATGACGTTGACACAGTAAAAGAACTATCCCCATCACCTGATTAATTTTTTAACGAGGACACAGTAAAAGAACTATCCTCACGGGAACCTATTTCATTTAACGAGGTTTAAACAGTAAAAGAACTATCCTCATGGACCTGATTCATTTTTTAACGAGGTTGACACAGTAAAAGAAATATCCTCGTAAAGAATCTATTTCATTTTTTAACGAGGTTGACACAGTTGTTATCACCCAAAAATTTTAGCACATCATTGTGACAAGGTTACAAAATTTCATGGTTCAAAATTGGGTTTAAAAGTCAATTTAAGTTTGGTCAAGGGTAGGTTTTAGATTTTTATGGTTTAAAGCTCATCATTAGGTTCAAATGAAGTCCTTTTTAAACTTCTTTCATGTCAAATATTCATTATTTTCATTTGTGGGTAATTTCTTAAAGTTTCGGGTCAAAACTGTTCAATTAGCCAAAAAACCCGGTTTGTGTAGCGGAACTTGTTGAAAAAAGTTGTTTTGCGCTACGAAAACGATGATAGTTTTGTAGTGCAAACCTGAAAAATTACACTACAGGTGCTACGAAAGTGCGGATTTATAGCTTTCTTGTCAGATGAGTTGGAAAATGTCAGAAACCGTTGGGAGAGGGTAAGTTAGTGGTATGATGAGTTAGGTAATGATGAAATTTGATGTACTCACCGACGTTTGCAGTCATCATTGTCATTATAGGTTATGAATGAGGCATCATTCAGTTATGAGATGACATTTTAAATTTCAAAGTCTTTCCTAATTGGTCATTCTCGTTTTCCTTTTGCCTCCATTCGAAATGTATGAGCTCTAAAGTGTTAAACCACACCTGTGGCCGATTCATACAAAGGTTTTATACATCCATATCAAGCGAGGCTGCTTTAACATATATTCAAGTGAGGTTGATACAATTTATCAAGCGAGGCTGACAGGTTTTCTGAAAAGTATGGAAGAAGACAAGAAAATTCACAGAGGAGGACAATGCTTAAGACATGAACCCGAAGATATGAGGTCAATAACTGAAGACCCAACAATGATGGAGGCATTCAGAAAAGTAGGCTGCTTACGGTTTTGTGAAAAGTTGCAGGGCTCTCACCCACAGGTATCCAAATAATTTGCCATGAATTTTAATGGAACAACTACTAAGGTTGGGATGCTAAGTGTATCTATTACACCAGAGACCATTGCTGTTGTTACAGGGATACCAAGAGGTCAAGAAACTTGGTTTAAAAGCTTCAAATTTGATATGGAGCAGTGTAAATAATTTATGAAGCCTGAGCACACAAACTTGGATCTTAATAATGCTATCCCTAGAGGCTGCATCAAAGTAATTACTCAAAGCCGCTGCTCAACATTAAGAAGTATTTCACATGTGAAGGCAGATATCACAAGGTTTACTCATATCATTTCAAGCTGCTTCTGCATTTCACTGGTAAGATTTCACTCAATTTTCCTTTTTACTTGCATAGGAGTATTGCAAAGATGGCTGATAAAGTGCAAGCAAAGTCTGAAGGGAGTGAAACATCCTTGTTTCATCATGGTTTAATGAAGTTATTGATTTTAGATGAACTTAAGAAGATAGGAAGGGATTGGTCATCTTTCTTGTTTATAAATGGTTTTGAGTTGGAAACCCTAACCCCCACAAGAAACCCTAAAGCTAAAGGAGTTCCATCACCACTAGCAGCAGAGACAAGTAAACCTGTGGCTGTAAAACCAAAAGAATTTGTAAGACTGAAGCCAAGGAAACAAACTGAGGAAATGGCAGAGCATATACAAATTCTTGATACACCAACTCCATCACTTGCAAAACAGAGGTCAAAGGTTGTCAAAGATACAAAACAGAAACAAGCTGTCAGTAAGCAAGAAATCAAAATAGTAACTAGAAGCCAAGCAATGGCATCAAAAGGGAAGACAGTTATTACAGAGGACAACCTAGTAGCAAAGGGAAATCTACAGGAAATTCTTCATGCTATTGACATAGAGGAGACACCCATTGTTCAAGCTGAGTTCATTGGGGAAGATGAGCATAAACTGAAAAAGGCCAAGTCTGCCAAAATGCTAGAGTTCATTGGGGAAGATGTAGCTTTCATCTTTCAAGCAAGAAAGCCTATGACTAGGCATGCTAGGAAACTGAAGGAAGGCAGCAAGGAAGTTCAAAAACCCATTGAGACACCTAAAGCTCCTAAAGAAGTTGTTTATCTCTCATCACCTACAGTGAATCATACAGTCAGCAAAACAAAGAGGGGAAAAGAAGAAATGACAGAGAAAACAGAGTTTCAACATCTTAAGGAAAAATTGAGGTTGAAAAATTAGGAAATTGTTGTCATGAGAAAGAGGGCTAGAAAGCATAGTGCCGAGAAAGCACAGTTTAAAAGGATGAAGGCACTGTGGGAAGGACAAACTGATTCTATTTTTGAAACTCCAAGTAGTGTAGAGCGGTTTTTCAAATGGATAGTTCCAACAATAAAGGAAGCCAATTTTGTTAGAATAATAAATACTCACTTGAAAGCTACTAAAAGAAGACTTAAAGATCAAGTGGAGGACTTAGAGCAGCAGCTGAAGTTGATTCAGGATGAGTTAAAAAGCAGAGGTATTAAAATAACAGTCATTGAAGAGCCAATAACTAAATCAAGTGCAAATGAAGAAGGAACCTCAAAGTAAGCTATAATGACTGTGTTTTTACAATTAATATGGTTTTTAAATGATGCAGACAGGTGTATTTTAGGTTTTTGGCATAACTACAGTTTTCGTTTTTGAGATTTTTTGACAAAATTGCACACTCAACAGTTTCGTAGCCGAGACAGTGTTAAAAAGCAGAAAAGCACTACGAAACTGCTGTAGCAAATTTTCTTGCTCATTTCTAGCAGATTTTGAAGGGTAAAAGAATGAATTAAGAACTGAATTTGCTATTGGGGATGTATTAAAAGGTAATTAAGACAATATTTGAGGAAAGAAGTAAAAAATGTGAAGAATAAACGTTAAAATGGCAATGTTACAAATGCGCTATGAAACTGCTGTGTTTTTGTAGCGCAGTACATTACAGCTCTTTTGAACAGCTTTGGAGGCGATTTTGGACAATTGGAGCCTAGGGAGGAGTTTTGGGATGTGTTAAATCAACTTCAAACAGCTAAGGACCTCGAAATAAAGAGTACATGATGGTTAGAATGTTCAAAGAATACTCAAGACTTTATGCCTATAAAACAGGGGACTGTTTCCTATTTTGGTGGAGGTCAGCAATATGGTCATGAAGAGTTGAAGCCCATCATCCAGATTCAACCATGTGATGGTACACTTGGAAATCATGTAAATTTGAATAGATAAGGTTGTTATAGATAGCAAAAATTAGTTTGAGTCCTTTTTGGAATAGGACTGTTTAAAGAAATTAGGTGTCTTTTTGTAATAAATTCCATGTCTTATGGTTATGCAATGTGGCAGGAGTTAGAAATTCGATGCATCTAGCCTAGAGGCAAATCATATCATGAAAGGCCAGGAGGTTGAATTAGTAGTGGTTGGACATTTTTTGCAAAACTGTGCTTATTATAATTGGCAGGTTTTAAGCTAATGCAGAGATTTTCTACTTAACCAACTTGAGATTCAGAAGGAGTTTTAGTGTGTTCCTATTCTATTTTCATCTCTTTATTATCATATTGCAGTGGTGTTTATCTATATTACTCAGAATTCATCTTTTAGATGCTTTGATTTCCTATATAAATGAACTGACTGTGTTTTTACAGTTTCATATGTGTTTATCTCTTGACTAAAACTTTGATATGCCTCAACTTCCATGTTAAGTAGATTCATTGGATTACTAAATTGTTTGACTCCATAAGCCTAATGTGTACATGCTAATGTGATTCTAAACCTATATCTATCATTTATTTGTTCATTACTCAAATAGAGTTAGCCATCTATATTTTTATCCAAATCATTAACCCTTGAGAGAGCCCTCTCAGGCTAAGGAGGCTAAGCCTTAGTCAAAAGATTAGGTTTGAAATAGTTACATGAAGTTGACTGATCAAGCAGCCTATCAGATCCAATTTTGTGATAAAATTTTGGTGCATCTTCCGAGAGCTTGAAGATTATACTTTCCCGAAATTTTGAAGTTGAACTTCTGAAGGTAGCAGGAGCTCAGGAGGTTTTTTGAGGCTGCATCTACCTTGGTGACTCCATTCAAAATTTATATGATCAAAGGTGGCTTCGAGAAGGAGATACACAAGGAGTAATCTTGACCCAGATCCACCTACCATTGTGGACAATCCAAACACTATTTCCAGAGGCAGTAAAAGAATTTCTGAAATATCAGGTACTCCATCACATTCGAAATCCTTGTCCTCTGAAATATTAAGAAGTCCTGAAGATAAAAGAGTTGATGATAAAATCCAGGAAATCTTGTTTAGGTATGAAAGTGAAAAATAATTAACTGAAATCATCGTAGACTTGCATAAGATAGGCATTGATACCTCATCCCTACTAGCAGAAGAAGACAAAGAGGAGTTTTGGGAAGTTGTTACTTATAAGTTGTTGTTGGAAAGAGAGTCTTTAAATAAGTTGAAAGAGCTTGACCCTTTTGAAGTCTTGTTGAAAAGTAAAGCTGGTTTACCTCTTCCTGATTGGAGTTTAATCGTTAGTGGACAACAAAGACCAAATATTCCTCCTCATAACAGTTCTTCATCCTCTACTACTGCTATCCCAAAAGCTGCCACAGTCCCTTTTACCATGGCTGCAAATGTACCTCCTCCACCTGTTGCACCTGCTAGATACGCCCCTCTTGTTCTTCCAGCTGTTTTACATGACCTCCCTAGCAAATATGCTGCTAGAATCAAAACTTGGGGAAGTGATGAAGAGATTACAATAGAGGAACATGTATACCAATTTAATGATTTTATAGACAGGGAGGAGGTTGATCATGAAGATGTTAGGTTGAGATTGTTTGCTCAGAGTTTTACTGGTGAAGTTAGGAAGTGGTTCAAAGCCCTTACTCTTGGAAGTATTCATAATTGGAATGAGTTTGAAGATAACTTTTTGAGAAAATGGGGAAATAGAAATAATCCAGTACAAGCCCTCATTGAGTATAACAGTTTAAGGAGAGCTGTTGTTGAAACTGTTCAAAACTTTTCATAGAGGTTTAATAACGTTTATGACTCTATTCTTGCCCATTTAAAACCTCCACAAGCCTTAGCTCATATGAGATATGCAGAAGATTTTGATTATGACTTTTCTATACTGCTGAGAGAGAGAGAATCCCCTACACTTTCTTAAATGCAAAATGATGCAGTGAAGGTGGAGGTTAACATGATAGCAGCCAAAAAGTAAAAAATGGGTAAGACTAATTTAAAAGAAGAAGAGAAGCCTTCTACCTCTACTTATGATGATAAGTTTGATTCAATGATGAAAACAATGGAAAATTTGATGGATAGGTTAGCCCTTGGGAATACCTCTGCCCCTCCTGCACAACATGAACCTCAGTTTAGAAACCCTCAGTTCAGGAGACCTTAGAATCAACATAGACCAAGAGAAAACATAAATTAGCAGCCCGATCCTCCAGTGAGACCTCCTTTCCAGCAGAACTTAGTTGATGAAGAAGATGAACCTGAAATTCCTGAAGAGTCTATTCACTGTTTTGATGAAGAAATGTCTGGAATTTTCTTGACTAAAGAAGAACATGATCAATTAGACCAAAGTAATCATGGAGAGGAAACATCAGATTATCTAAATGTGTATCAACATGCTATTTTTGAGATGCAAAAACAATACAATCTCAGAAATAGAAATGTGCCTATTATTGCAAACAAAACACAGCCTAAGAAAGATACACCTAAGGTTGATGATGGCAAGAAAGATGCTCCTATGATCGCTGAAGGTAAGAAAGATGCACCAACTCTTCCTCCTATCAAAGAAGTTAAAAAATCTGTTTCTGTTTTCAGTTTGGAAAATGAAATTTCTAAAATCAAAATTTCGGTACCTTTTGGTGATATTCTCAAAGTCAATGAGTATAGAAGCAAGGTTGTTAAAATGTTGAATTCACAACTAGGAGCTGCTGATATCTTGAATGTTCTAGAAGATCATCCAACTATATACTTGGGTCCAAGATTAGAAGATGAACATAATGAGGAATTTCCTCCCTTTTATGTGAGCCTTAGCATTCATGACATGACATTACATAATGCTATGTTGGATTTAGGGGCCTCTCACAATCTTATTCCCAAAGTAATCATGGAAAGGATGGGGTTAGAAATAACTAGACCATATAAGAACTTGTTTTCTTTTGATTCGAAAAGAGTTCAATGCATTGGTTTAATTAAGGATGTTGTTGTTGGTTTAACATAAGTTCCTGCTAAGACTGTGGTCATGGACATTGTGGTAGCAAACATTCCACCAAAGTTCGGTATGCTATTATCAAGGTCATGGGCAGCAAAAATCAAAGGTACAATGCAAATGGACCTTACCTATGATAACATACTTGTTTTTGGTGAGCAAAGGAGATTGTATCGAGAGACAAGAATGGCTTACATGGTGAGTAGTAAAGATAAACCCCAGAATTTTCCAATTTATGCTCTTGATACTGAACTTGGTCCTGCTATTATTTTCAATGAGTTGAATAATGAAGCAGAGGATGAGAAGAAAATAGAAAATTAGAGATCTGAAATTTAGCAGTCTGAAAATCAGCAAACATAAGATCAACAAGTCATTGATAAGGAGGCGGAAGGTTGGTGGTCATTGCATTTTGATGGATCAACAAGAAGAGAAGGAGTTGGAGCAGGGATTTGGATCACAAGTCCAAGTGATGAGAGTAATTTCTTTTCCTACAAATTGAAATTTGATTGCACGAATAATATGGTTGAGTATGAATCCTTGATTTTGGGCTTAGAGGTTTTGAAAAGAATGAATGCTCAAAACATTTCTATTATTGGAGATTCAGAATTAGTCATTTAACAAGTTGAAGGTGTTTATCAAACACAGGATATAAGGATGAGGGCATATAAAAACTTAGTTTTGGACATGTTGGAAAACTTCCAAGCTTATTCATTCATGGTCAAAACTAGAGAACAAAACTCCATTGTTGATTCTCTTGCTGTCTCTGCAAGTATTTTCATTATTCCTATGCATTCCACTAAAAAATATGAAGTTGAAGTTCGTCATAGACCAGCTATCCCTGATAATATTACTCATTGGCAAGTTTTTGAGGATGACCAACAAGTGAAGAACTTTATTGAGATGAAAGAAGTGTTTGAAAATATGCAAGTAGATCAGCAAAATATGCTTGCTGAATCTAAAGGGAATTATGAAGTTTTATAATTAAAGAACAATTCCATACCAAAGGGACTCATACCTCTTGATTTTTTTTTTGATCAGAATGATTTTTTTAAATCCCCTAAGATACAAGCTGATGATGAAGAAGTTGAGAGCTGTAACCTTGGTACAATAGTTATGCCCAAAATGATTAAACTTTCAAAGTTTCTTTCAGCCGATATGAAGTTTAAGTATATTGAAATGATGAAGAGATTCATAGATGTTTTTGCTTGGAATTATGTTGATTTGAAAGAGTATGACCCCACTATTATTCAACATACTATTCCCATCAAAGAAATGAAAGGTCTTTCAAGTAGAAATTGAGGAGAATTAATCCACTTCTCATGCCATTGATTGAGAAGGAGGTCAAAAAACTTTTTGATGTCAAAATCATTGTCCCAATCAGATTTTCAAATTGGCTTGCAAACTTGGTTCCAGTTAGGAAAAAGAGTGGAGAAATCAGAATATGTATTGACTTCAGAAATTTGAATAAAGCCTCTCTGAAGGAGAATTATCCTCTCCCAAAGATGGACCAAATTTTCCAAAATATTGTTGGTTCTCAAAGGATGTCTATGCTTGATGGTTTTTCAGGTTATAGTCAGATCCTTGTACATTCGGATGATCAGGAAAAAACAGTCTTTACTACACCATGGGGCACTTTCATGTATGCCAAGATGCCATTTAGTCTCATGAATGCGGGAGCTAATTTTCAGAGAGAAATGGATATTGTTTTTTCTGAAGAGAAGGACGAGATAGTGTTTGTTTATCTTGATGACATAACAATCTTCTCAAGGAGAGAAGAAGATCACTTGAAACACGTAGAAATTTTTTTGCTGAAATGTAGAAGGTTTGGCATCTCTCTAAATCCCACCAAAAGTATTTTTTTCTTTAACTTTAGGTAAATTACTTGGACACATCAATTCCAAAGATGGGATTAAGATTGATCCAAACAGGTTCAATGCAATTCAGAAGGTGGATTTGCCAAGAAGTAGGAAAGAGATTCAATCTTTCCTTGGAAAGGTAAATTTTGTAAGGCGATTTATTCCTAATTTTGCTGAGATTGTGAAGGACATAACAAGGATGTTGAAGAAGGGAATTGACATTAAGTGGACAGTAGAGTAAAATCACTCATTTGAGGAGATCAAAAGGGCACTCACACAAGCACCGGTATTGATCAGTCCAGATTTCTCAAAAAAAATTCTGGTTTTTACGTTCACATCAGAAAGTACTATTGCTGGAGTTTTGTTGCAAAAGGGATAGATGGGTATTGAGCAGCCTATGTCCTTCTTTAGTAGGACATTAGCTAACTATGAACTGAAGTATAATATCTTAGAGAAGCAAGCCTATGCCTTGGTGAAGACTATCAAAGATTTCAGAATTTATATTCTGCATTCTCATATTGTGGCTTTTTTTCCTAATACTATTGTGAAAGACATCCTCACTCAAGCCGATCCTGACGGTAAGAGGAGAAAGTGGATTGCTAAATTGCTGGAGTATGATATAGAGATTAAGCCAACAAAATTGGTCAAAGGACAAGGCTTAGAAAAGCTAATGGCACAATCAAACTTTGACTGTCTTGACATAAATTTAATTGCAGAAATATCAGAAATTTCAGATGAGGAAGAAGAACTAGTTTTTTTTATTAACCCAACGTTTTGGACTTCCCAAGTGAGTCCATCATCGGGGGTAGACGTCAAATGTATTTTGAAAAGTTGAGAGGAATAGGGCAAATGAGAAGAATAAATAGTGAATGATGAGGAGTGTTTTTTTTTATTTTTTTATTTTTTTTTAAGAAGGTCGGTTTGATGAACGATAATATTAATTTTAACTGATGTTAATATAATTTATTTGGATTATGAATTTATTTATGGAATTATGTCTTTAAAATAATTTTAAATAATTAATCAATTATGTCTTTATTTAAAATAATGTCAACAATTAATTAATCTACTAATTTATTTTGTTTAATTTAATGTAATTAATTACTAAGAAAAATATAAATATTTAATTAACCTACTATTTCATTTTGAATTAAATTAATACATCTAAACTAATTTATATATAAATCTAAAATTTCCTATTGTTTATTTTAATATAATTTATTTATTTATTTTTATTTTTTTTAGAGTGTTTAGCGAAGTTAAACCTTCTAGAATTAAAAGTAAAAAAGGTTATTAATAATTATTTGGTGTATTTATTTACATTAATTAATTAATTAATTTTATTAATTAATTAATTTATATTTAATTATATTTAATTTTATTTTGTTTTTATTTTATATTTTATATTTTATTTTAATTAATTTAATTTAATTAATTAATTTATTTTTATTATTATTATAACAATGATAACATGTTGCCTATATACCATGTTATTATTGGTTTTGAAGACCTAAGAGGTTTGATGAATTAAGGGTTTCCAGGTGTTGCTAATAATGAGTCCATCATCACGATTTATGTTGTTTTTTCTTTTCTCAATTTCTATGGCTTCCTTGATTTTCCTCTTTAGGTAATGATCCTCTTTAGAGACAAGTTTAGCATCCTCCATTCGTATGTAATGTGAGGATGAGAAGGCATGTTCTGCTAAGGCAGATTTGGCTGTCCTGTTCCACGATAAGTCAACAACGTGTTCTTTTTGTCTAATGTTAAGGGATCTACCTGTTTCCCCAATGTATTCTTTACCACAAGAGCAAGGTATAATGTAAACCCCTTTTTGTAGCCTAGGGTTTATAGGGTCCTCAGCTGAGTCTACCATATTTAAAATAGTATTAGGGGGAGTGAAGGCAATCTTAATGTTATGTTTGTTAAGAATCCTAGAAATTTTATCAGTTGTTCCTTTTATATAAGGTAAAGAGATTTTAGGGATGTCAAAGGTTCTTTTTGAGTTGTTTTTATTAAGGGTTTGGTGAATAGTTTTGTTGATGACATGTTTATTATACCCATTTTGTTGAAAAACATGGCGGAGATGGTCTATCTCATGTCCTAGGTGGTAGGGATCTGAAATTCTGGAAGCCCTTGTTGTTAGGGTTTTGATGATACCAATTTTTTGATTGGGGTGGTGATGTCAGTCAGCATGAAGGTATCTGTCTATGTGAGTCTTCTTTCTATAAACTTTGGTGCTGAGTTTACCTTTTTTTTTGTTAAAAGGATGTCTAGGAAAGGTAATTGGTTGTCCTTTTCAATTTCCAAGGTAAACTTGATGTGACTCGAGAGGCTATTCAAGTGGGCTAAGAAATCATTTAATATTAATAAACCATGGGTCCATTTTGCAAAGATATCATCTACATATCTTTTCCATTCTTCAGAGGTGAATGGAAAGGATTTAAGGGCTATTTGCTCAAAATGCTCCATGTATATGTTGGCAATAATGGGAGATAGAGGTGAGCCCATAGCCACTCCATGAGTTTGTTCATAAATAGTTCCATTGAAGCTGAAGAAAGAATATTTTACACATAATTTTAGGAGGTCTACTGTCTCACTATCTGTGATAGTTTTTAAAATGTTGATGGCTTCATCTATAGGAATCATAGTGTAAAGGGAGACAATGTCAAAACTTACCATGAGATCATCGTCGTGCATGTCAAGGTTTTTGGTCCATTGAACAAAGGAAGCAGAGTCTTTGATGTGTGATGATGTGTTCCCGGCTAGGGGGCGAAGCTTTTTGGCAAGGTATTGTGCGAGGAGGTAGGTAGGAGAACCAATGGTGTTGACTATGGGTCTTAGGGGGATGCCTGCTTTATGAACCTTGGGAGCACCATAAATTCTAGGGGTGATGGAGCTAGAAGGGGTGATTCTCTTTTTTATGATGGTGTTAAGAGAAGAGTCTTTTATTTTCTTGGTTACTTCCTTAAGAATTTTAGCACTAGGATCTTTATTTAGAATTCTGTAGCAACCACTGTTGTTTAGGTGATCTTCCATTTTCTTATCGTATTCCATTCTGTCCATTATTACTGTTGCATTACCTTTATCTGACTTAAGGATTATTATATTTTTATTATTTCTTAGGTTTTTTAGAGCAAGTTTTTCTTCTTTGGATAAGTTGCACGGAGGTGGCTTGGCATTTTTAAGGATTTTAACAGTCTCTTGTCTTATTTCCTCGGCTTCGATAAGGTTAAGCTCTCTTATGGCAATTTCTATGTTGCTAATTATATTGTCCACAGGAATTTTATTAGGGGTAATGGCAAAGTTTAAGCCTTTATGAAGAAGGGACAGAGAAGCTCTATCTAAGCTAATGTTAGACATGTTTATCACGGTAGGATTATTAAAGCCCTGGTTGCTGAGGGATGGGTTAGCGTTTTTAGAGCATGCGTTGTTAAATGGGAGAGAGATAGTGGGGGGGGGGGGGGTCTAAAGGTTCACTAGTGCGATTTACATGTTGAGAGGTGAGGTTTCTAGGTCGAGAGTTAGAAGTGACGGGGGCAGAGTTTATGGGCGGAATGGAGAGAATCGGGCAGGGGTTTATTGGAGTGGAGATGTCAACTTTTTTGACATATTTAATGTAACCGTATGATGCTGAATTCAACGGATCTGCGCGTGCATTATTATCTGCAAACCCTGTGGTGTTATCTTCATGAGATAAACCATCTTTATAATAAATGCAACCGTCTGATGCTGAATTCACCGGAATTGTGTGAGCATTATTATCTACAATCTCTGAGGTGTTATCTGTAAGAAGTTCTATCTGTGAGGGAGGGACCGTCCTGTACAGGCCATCAGATCTCGAGTTTTTAACACTGTCAGCAGCTAACTGCTTTATCGTATCAGCGTGGATATCAATTTCTGAGATGTTCTCTTTAAGCTTAGTGAAATTATCTTCAGACAGATCTGTCTGCGAGTCCGAATTTGTTTCATTCTGTACATAGAGGTGACCGGGATTGTCGATTTTGATGTGAGAGTTTATGGGTAGATTAGTGATGATGGAGTGGGTGCTAATGTCAACTGTTTTAACAGAATTGTTGAAAACGTTGGGGTCTGTATGGTCAAAGCTTGCTACGCTATTATTATCTTCTTCTATCTGTGAGGGAGTGAGATGTGGTCTTAATATATCAAAATTCATCCCGTCGACCATATTATGTATGCAGCCATTGGACTGAGGAGAGTTCTGGTTATACATTATACCCGAGAAGCAGCTAGGGAGGAACGACGATGTGTAATGAGAGGAATGAGACAAGCGTGAGATCTTTTTGTCCTTCTTCATCGTGTCTTTGGAGTGCCATTGATCATATTTTATGAACATGAGTGCATCCAAAGAATGCCATAAGTCAAAACGTAGAGATGAGGCCAGTAGGAGATGTAAGCTCAAAAGTTGCTGAGAGATTTTGATAAGGCACGATCTGGTGGTTTTTATTTGTGATTTTATTAAGGATTCGCTCAGCTTTTTGAAGATAGGCAGGTTGCGACCGTGGTTGAGAGGGTGTTTGTAAATGGTGAAATTAGGAGTAAGGTTACTGTCTCTGCAATTTTTAAAAAAAGATAGGTTTGAAAGGAGTTTAGCCCTAAAAAATCTCAATTTTTCAACATTGGTGGCGCTGTCCATTAAATCCCTTCCATGGCAGGATTGAATGTTTTTAAAGAGAGAATCCATACAGGTGAAAATAGTTTTTAGAAGAGAGGAATAACCTGTTTCTGAGTTTTTTTATTAACCCAACATTTCGGACTTCCCAAGTGAGTCCATCATCAGGGGTAGACGTCAAATGTATTTTGAAAAGTTGAGAGAAATAGGGCAAATGAGAAGAATAAATAGTGAATGATGAGGAGTTTTTTTTTTTAAGAAGGTTGGTTCGATGAACGATAATATTAATTTTAACTGATGTTAATATAATTTATTTGGATTATGAATTTATTTATGGAAATATGTCTTTAAAATAATTTTAAATAATTAATCAATTATGTCTTTATTTAAAATAATGTTAATAACTAATTAATCTACTAATTTATTTTGTTTAATTTAATGTAATTAATTACTAAGAAAAATATAAATATTTAATTAACCTACTATTTCATTTAGAATTAAATTAATACATCTAAACTAATTTATATATAAATCAAAATTTCTTATTGTTTATTTTAATATAATTTTTTTATTTTTTTATTTTATTATTATTATTATTATTATTATTTTTATAGAGTGTTAAGCGAAGTTAAACCTTCTCGAATTAAAAGTAAAAAAGGTTATTAATAATTATTTGGTGTATTTATTTACATTAATTAATTAATTAATTAATTTTATTAATTTATTAATTTATATTTAATTTAATTTAATTTAATTTTGTTTTACTTTTTTTTTTTTAATTTTTAATTTTATTTTAATTAATTTTATTCTATTTTATTTTATTTATTTATTTTTATTTTTATTTTTTTAATTATTATTATAACAATGATAACATGTTGCCTATATACCATGTTATTATTGGTTTTGAAGACCTAAGAGGTTTGATGAATTAAGGGTTTCTAGGTGTTGCTAATAATGAGTCCATCATCATGATTTATGTTGTTTTTTCTTTTCTCAATTTCTATGGCTTCCTTGATTTTCCTCTTTAGGTAGTGGTCCTCTTTAGAGACAAGTTTGGCATCCTCCATTCGTATGTAATGTGAGGATGAGAAGGCATGTTCTGCTAAGGCGGATTTGGCTGTCCTGTTCCAGGATAAGTCAGCAGCGTGTTCTTTTAGTCTAATGTTAAGGGATCTACCCGTTTCCCCAATGTATTCTTTACCACAAGAGCAAGGTATAATGTAAACCCCTTTTTGTAGCCTAGGGTTTATAGGGTCCTTAGCTGAGTCTACCATATTTAAAATAGTATTAGGGGGAGTGAAGGCAATCTTAATGTTATGTTTGTTAAGAATCCTAGAAATTTTATCAGTTGTTCCTTTTATATAAGGTAAAGAAATTTTAGGGATGTCAAAGGTTCCTTTTGAGTTGTTTTTATTAAGGGCTTGGTGAATAGTTTTGTTGATGACATGTTTATTATACCCATTTTGTTGAAAAACATGGCGGAGATGGTCTATCTCATGTCCTAGGTGGTAGGGATCTGAAATTCTGGAAGCCCTGGTCGTTAAGGTTTTGATGATGCCAATTTTTTGATTGGGGTGGTGATGTTAGTCAGCATGAAGGTATCTATC
The DNA here is from genome assembly GCA_034641835.2 of Pinus albicaulis. Taxonomy (NCBI): domain Eukaryota; kingdom Viridiplantae; phylum Streptophyta; class Pinopsida; order Pinales; family Pinaceae; genus Pinus; species Pinus albicaulis. Next base: position 781,373,197 of record CM076581.1, read on the forward strand.
TGTGTGAGTCTTCTTTCTATAAACTTTGCTACTGAGTTTTCCTTCTTTTTTTGTTAAAAGGATGTCTAGGAAAGGTAATTGGTTGTCCTTTTCAATTTCCAAGGTAAATTTGATGTGACTCGAGAGGCTATTCAAGTGGGCTAAGAAATCATTTAATTTTAATAAACCATGGGTCCATTTTGCAAAGATATCATCTACATATCTTTTCCATTCTTCAGGGGTGAATGGAAAGGATTTAAGGGCTATTTGCTCAAAATGCTCCATGTATATGTTGGCAATAATGGGAGATAGAGGTGAGCCCATAGCCACTCCATGAGTTTTGTTAGTGTCAGTCTTTGCAGCCTTCCTCCAGTGATCAAAAATGCTCTTACCAAATGATTTCAAGGTGTCAAGGTCAAAATTTGTCATTCCAGTGAGTCTTCAAGCAAAATTTGGTCACTAGGCATTAGGTCTAGGGTTTGTTTTCACTCTTTTCAAAGTTGTCCAAATGTCGGTCCATGTCACCATTCAGCTGAGTGTACCATCATTCAGAGGGTTTTCATCATCATGTCAAGTTCCATTGGGTCATTTTACATCTTGTTCATGCTTCAGTTGTGCCTTGGTAAGGTCCATTTCCCTCTCCTAGGGTTTTGGAGGTAATTTCTCTTGGACGGTCAAATCATCGGAAAAACTTGTATCCTGATCTTCACACACCTTCCCCTATCCTTAATGTACCTTATTAAACACTTCCCATCACTGAGATTCCCTAAATTCCTCATTTTTGCACAAACCCTAGTTTCTTGCCACAACTTGGCAATTTTCTAGGCTAGGCCTGTGTTTTTCCCTTTTGGACCCCTTCCCCTCACTCAATCTCTGAGATTCCACTTTCCCCTGCTTCCTAACATCCCCCCCTACTTCCCAAAATTTCCCCAAGAATTTATAAGCCCCTTATCCCCTTCATTTCACTTCATTTCGACAAAATCCCTTGTTTCACACATCGGGATAAGTTTCATTCAAATGATGTTTCAGAGCAATAAAAGACGAATTTTGGAAAAATGAGAGAGGTTTTTGTACAAAACATGCCAAGGAAGAAAAACCTCCTTCACTTTTACACAGGTGTAATTGTTTTGGAGAAATGTCAAGAATACCGTTGCCTCAGGAGAATTGATGCACCTGCAGGAAGTAGTGTTGGGATATTTGATTTTTGACAGGGTAAATGAACTCCAAATTGAAAAATTCTACTTGGGTTGGAAAGTATACTCCAAGAGATTTCCAACGAGCTATCAAACGCCCAATTTTGACACCGGGAAGGCCTCCAAAAGCCTCCTGTAAAATGCACTATGTAGCGCGCTACACATAGAAAAGTGCGCGCTACGCATTGGGCCAGAACTCAAAATTTTGTCATTTCTTTACCAAAAATCAAATTGACTCAGTCCCATTTGTTCCAAATGAGTTTATGTGTGTTGTAATTGCTATTTTTCAAGGTTTGGTGTAGTTTTAAAATCGTATTTGAGAGTTGAATGTCAAAAACCAACTCTATCTTGTTGAAGAAATGCCTCTCCATGGTTTTTGAATTGGTGTTTTAAAACAGTTTTGGTGTCACTTCCCACCTTGTTTTTCCATCTCCCATGATCTCATTATTATAGTCTATTTTCCTTATCCCCTTACATCCCCTTACATCCTAAGTGACTTATTCCTAAACCCCTTTTTCCTATCCCCAAGTCACTTCATTCCCTATCATTCCCATTTCCCCATCTCATTTGTAAAGTCCTCAAACCCCAAGTTACCAAACAATGAAGTGAGTGTCCTTGCACTTTAAATCTCACTTGAGTACAGTCCATTTTTCCCATTGCCTTGTTTACCACATTTCCCTCCTACTTAGCATATTTTGGCATTGAGACCAAGACACTAAACTCTTCATATTCACCTCGGGCAACATAGACGAAGAAGGCATTGAGGAGGCGTGAAAAGGAATAATCTTGGCCGAAACTTCTTTCAATGAGCATGATACTTGATGATGTACCCTCAGTCCAAATTTCAGCAAATTTGGAGAAAATTTTGTCAATTGTGATTTTTTATGCCTTAACACAGATTTTTCCGCCCAACGCGTAGCGCGTCGACGCACTCGCTTATGATTGGGACACTTTCTGGAGGAAAACTTTATATTTTTGGGTTTTTCATGGTAATTTATGCATGCTCCAGTATGGCCAAAGCATTTCACCAAGTTCTGGATGATCAAAAGGCCCAAAAACACCATGAAAACCACCTTTCTGCCACTTTTTGCACCAGCAGAAAGTACTTCTGGGAGAATGAAGTTTTGGAGGGGAAAATGAGCTCCAAATTGAAAAATTACACTTGGGTTGGATAGCCAACATCTAGGGCTTTCCAACGAGCTATCATGAGCTCAATTTGGACTCCGGTAAGTGCCCCAAAAGTAGGCTGAAAGGCGCGTTACGCATAGAGCTCAGGCGCGTTACGCATAGAGCTCAGGCGCGCTACGCATAGAGATTTTTGGTCCATTTGTCATCTTCCAGCTCAGGATTTCGGCCAGTTGGACCAGTTTTGCTTGTGGATGTAATTTTTGAGTTATCTTGATGAAATTTTATGGTTGTCATGTAACTTGGACTCACTTTTACCTATTCTAGATGATTCACTCCTAAAAAAGTAAAAATCAAATGTAAGAATCAGTTTCCTTCCTTTTAGAGGCAAGTTGTTTGGCTGCCTATATTATAGCTCCTTGTTTAGAATTAGTTGAAACTGCTCCTAGAAGGAGGAATTCGACCCCTAGAGACATGGGAAGGGGTTAGGATAGTCTATATGATGTAATTTCTGAGACATTCTATAGGTTGGACTCTTGGGAAAACTTTGGCACACTATTGTACATATTTTCATATTTTGGCTAAGGAAAGATCAGAGGTTTTGCAGCACCTGTTGGGATTCTTGTGGCTTTCAGTTCTTGATGGTGTTTTCTCTCAGTTTATTGCTGTAATTTCTTTAAGTATTAATGTGCAATTCCCCTTCCATATAAATGCAGAAACTAAATGAATGAGTAAATGAGGTTGAATCCAATGTTTCCAGTGCTCTGCCTTTAAATTTATTTAGTTTTACATGTTTTTGTCAGTTTGGAGAGGATCCATGTTCTCTCTTGCCCTCTTCAGCTCCTTTTCATTCTGATCCATCCATACACCTGATCAAAAGCATCAAGACTACTGCCTACCTCGCCCCAACTCGAATTCTGCAAAGATCTGGCCTTATCCCCGGACCCAAAATTGTTTTTCCCATTTTTTTCAACAAAAAACCCAAAAAATCAAAATCAAACTTTCCTATCTCTTTACTAGCCTAAAATCAGTATTCATTATAAGTCATCTCAGCCCCTTTGAAGACCTTTTGCTGAGATAGACCCGGAGAGATCCCTATGTTGTCCTCGTAGGGCTAGCTACGAGGCTAAGCGTGGTTTGATGTAATAGGTGAGTTTTACCTTTATTTCGGCCTAAGGTAGTTTGAGCGTAACATAGTGGCAGTATCTTTGAGGAGAAATGGTTTTCTTGTTAGTGTTATTGATTTATAGCTATAGGCAGTCGAAGTCATACCGAGTAGCTTTAGGCTAACTCTTTCATGAGTGTAGTAGATGTATTGTGATCGATCTCGGTCTAGCCCATGTCTTTGCAACTTATATTTCTTTACATTTTGTATATCAGTTGAATACGATGTTTGATGGTGGACGGCGATGGACATGAAGGCTGAAATCGTGCTGGTGACTCCAATTCAAAGTCTGGAGGACTGACTCTTTCTCTGAGAAAATGGAAGGATCTTACACAAAGTTCGGGTATCTAAAGTGGAATGGTATTCAGGATCTAATCTGCTTTCTCGTAAATTACTTCTTTGCTGGTCTTGAAGCTATCCTGAAAGTTTTTCAAAGTTTGTTGTATGAGAAAGGTGATCAAAATCTTCTCTCGACCTATTCAAAGAGTGTAAATGTTGAGTTTCCCTTTGATCCTGGTCTCCCTACTTTTCCCACATATTATGATGACTTTCTTCAGAGTGATGAGCCAGAAAACAAAACTGATCCCACAGCTCTTGTACATGCCCCTACACCTTGTAAAATTCCAGATCGGTATAAACCTCTTGTTTTACCTTCTGTTCTTCATGCTTTTCCTGCAAATTATGACCTATATCTACCAAGATTTGATGGTGAATGTAACAATGTCAACGCTGAGCAACATGTGCAGAATGTTGAGACTTTTCTAGACCTTTTTGAAGTTGATGAAGAGGATGTTAGTATTAGGATTTTTGCTCTTTCTTTGTAAGGCCAAGTGAAGAGTTGGTTCAAAGCCCTGCTTGATGCGAACATCACAGATTTCCAGCAGTTTGTCAAATTTTTCCTTGACAGGTGGATGATCGGACAGAACTTTTTGTTGATTATAGAGGAGTATAACCAGCTGAAAAGATTGCCAGGGGAGACAGTACAACAAGTTTCTGCTAGATTTAACCCAGTTTATTATTCGATGCCAGTTGATATAAGACCTTCTCCTAGATCTTCCCTCTTGCAATACCCAGGTGCCTTTGATCCGGAAATGGAGTTTCAGCTGAGAGAAAAGAATATTGCAACAGTTCACGAGATGCAGAACAAGGCAGTGAATGTAGAGACTCATTTGTTGATCTGGAGGGCAAGGTTGAAGGAAGAAGAAAAGAAGAATGTTTCAGAGCAGCTAACACTTTCAGAGGAAAAGCTTGATCTTTTCGTAAACGCAGTAGAAGAGATGGTGCGGAAAATGATTGCAAAAAATGAAAATGACATTCAAGAACAAGCGGCTGACCCAAAACATTCGGTTTCTTATCCCAGTTGTCATAGTGATTGTTTTATAGATCATTGTGAAGAAGAGAGAGTTGTTGATATGATGTGTATGTTTGATGATGTGTTTTATACCGATGAATTGCCTCAGTTTGATCAGTATGATGATGATTATGTTCTCCAAACAGAAGCTAATCTTACAGACGAATCAGCAGCTAGTTTGTGCGAGGAGGAAGTTCACTTTCAGCAACTCGAGTACAGTGATCAACCGATGCATATCAGCTATGACAATGATGAGGAAAGTGCAGCAAATTTTGAAGTAAGTGAAGGACCTTTGCCTTTTTTTTTTGACTCGTTTCAGTTCATCAGAGACAATTTCCATGCAATCAGAAATCAACTGCCAACAAGCCTTGATTTGGACCATCTTGAGCGCAATGAAAACCTTGTTCAAGACTTCTCATATTCAGATTTTCAGCCCTCGAAAGCCATTGATTTTCAAGTTGCAGAAGAGAACATGGAAGCTGGTACATGTGATCAAATGATACAAGGTGACTCCGTACCATTTTGTTTTGAATCATTCCAGTTTTTGAAGGGTAGATTGCATAGTAAATCTTCAAATGAGCAGCCTATAAGAAATCAGCAATCTCTCAGTGTTGATGTTGAGGATGAGACAGATAACGAAATTCTTGAGCAGTCTGTAGCATCAGATTTGCAGCCACCAAATGAAATTGAAGGTCAGATTACAGATGAAGGTGTGGAAGATGAAATACATGATTTGATGATGCAGGAAGATTCTATACCCTTTTGTTTCGAAGCATTTCATTTTATAAGGCAGAATCTTCGTAATATATCTCAAGGAAAATATGAACAGCTAGAAGGAGGTCATACAGTTTCAATGGATACATTGCAGCATTCTTCTCAAGTTTTTGATGATCCCATTGCTTGTGTGCTGGATGAGGTTTGCTGTAAAAATTCTTCTCCATTAGTTGACCATGTGCCAGAAAATAATGTTGATAGTAATCTTGTTCAAAAGTCAATTTCATTGTGTTGTTCAACAGATTTTTCATATGAGGAGATTGATGAAGGAGACTTTTGTTCTGTTTGTAATCAGCAACAGTGTTTGGTTATTCACGAAATTCAAGATCCTTTTGGCAGCTTGCTGCAATCACCAAAGAAAGACAGCATAGAGGTGAGAAAATTTTTAAGATTAAGGTATGGAGATTATATGGATCAGAGCAGTGATGTGTTAATGGAAATCAGTAGCTATGTGTATGAAGATCCTTTTGCAGTATTCTTGAAGTCCTCTAGTCAATTCATGCTTTGCAAGTTTATCAGCAGTCAGCTTGAGTTCAAATTTCCATGGGAGTTGCCTTTCGATTCTTTCATTTTCCTGCGCATTAGTAAGCATGTGGGAAGAAATCAAACAACAGCCAGCATGCTTACATGGTTGCATTGGCTGTTCCATTTCACTTGATCGGGTGGTGAAAAGTACAAATAGAGTAGGTTTGATGAATAAACTCTACTTTGAGCATCTTTTTCAGTTTGTCAGTTGTGTTTAAGTATCAAGTCAGTTCTTAGTTGAGTGAGAGTCAATTTGTGTCATCAAGTCATCAGTTTTCAGTCATGCATTTCAGTTTGAGTTTTTGACTCCATTGCCCAATGGATGAAGGCGCTGGTCTGCTCTCCCAAAGATCTGCCGTTCTTGGCACCTCCAAGGAGCTACCATCCCCATTGGAGCCAATGTTAGTGTCAGTATTTGTAGCCTTCCTCCAGTGATAAAAAATGCTCTTACCAAATGATTTCAAGGTGTCAAGGTCAAATTTTGTCATTCCAGTGAGTCTTCAAGCAAAATTTGGTCACTAGGCATTAGGTCTAGGGTTTGTTTTCACTCTTTTCAAAGTTGTCCAAATGTTGGTCCATGTCACCATTCAGCTGAGTGTACCATCATTCAGAGGGTTTTCATCATCATGTCAGGTTCCATTGGGTCATTTTACATCTTGTTCATGCTTCAGTTGTGCCTAGGTAAGGTCCATTTCCCTCTCCTAGGGTTTTGGAGGTAATTTCTCTTGGATGGTCAAATCATCGAAAAAACTTGTATCCTGATGTCAACACACCTTCCCCTATCCTTAATATACCTTATTAAACACTTCCCATCACTGAGATCCCCCAAATTCCTCATTTTTCCACAAACCCTAGTTTCTTGCCACAACTTGGCAATTTTCTAGGCTAGGCCTGTGTTTTTTCCTTTTGGACCCCTTCCCCTCACTCAATCTATGAGATTCCACTTTCCCCTACTTCCTAACATCCCCCCCTACTTCCCAAAATTTCCCCAAGAATTTAGAAGCCCCTTATCCCCTTCATTTCGCTTCATTTCGACAAAATCCCTTGTTTCACACATCGGGATAAGTTTCATTCAAATGATGTTTCAGAGCAATAAAAGATGAATTTTGGAAAACTGAGAGAGGTTTTTGTACAAAACATGCCAAGGAAGAAAAACCTCCTTCACTTTTTACACAGGTGTAATGGTTTTGGAGAATGTCAAGAATACCGTTGCCTCAGGAGAATTGATGCACCTTCAGGAAGTAGTGTTGGGATATTTGATTTTTGATAGGGTAAATGAACTCCAAATTGAAAAATTCCACTTTTTTTGGAAATTAGACTCCAATATATTTCCAACAAGCTATCACACGCCCAATTTGGAAACCGGGAAGGCCTCCAAAAGCCTCTTGAAAAATGCACTATGTAGCGCGCTACGCATAGAAAAGTGCGCGCTACGCATTGGGCCAGAACTCAAAATTTTTGTCATTTATTTACGAAAAATCAAATTGACTCAATCCCCTTTGTTCCAAATGAGTTTATGTGTGTTTTAATTGATATTTTTCAAGGTTTGGTGTAGTTTTAAAATCGTATTTGAGAGTTGAATGTCAAAAACCAACTCTATCTTGTTGAAGAAATGCCTCTCCATGGTTTTTGAATTGGTGTTTTAAAACAATTTTGGTGTCACTTCCCACCTTGTTTTTCCATCTCCCATGATCTAATTATTATAGTCTATTTTCCTTATCCCCTTACATCCCCTTACATCCTAAGTGACTTATTCCTAAACCCCTTTTTCCTATCCCCAAGTCACTTCATTCCCTATCATTCCCATTTCCCCATCTCATTTGTAAAGTCCTCAAACCCCAAGTTCCCAAACAATGAACTGAGTGTCCTTGCACTTTAAATATCACTTGAGTACAGTCCATTGTTCCCATTGCCTTGTTTCCCACATTTCCCTCCTACTTAGCATATTTTGGCATTGAGACCAAGACACTAAACTCTTCATATTCACCTCGGGCAACATAGATGAAGAAGGCATTGAGGAGGCGTGAAAAGGAATAATCTTGGCCGAAAATTCTTTCAATGAGCATGATACTTGATGATGTACCCTCAGTCCAAATTTCAGCAAATTTGGAGAAAATTTTGTCAATTGTGATTTTTTATGCCTTAACACAGATTTTTCCGCCCAACGCGTAGCGCGTCGACGCGCTCGCTTATGATTGGGACACTTGCTGGAGGAAAAAATTATATTTTTGAGTTTGTCATGGTAAGTTATGCATGCTCCAGTAGGATCAAAGCATTTCACCAAGTTCTGGATGATCAAAAGGCCCAAAAACACCATGAAAACCACCTTTCTGCCACCTTTTGCACCAGCAGGAAGTATTTATGGGAGAATGAAGTTTTGGAGGGGAAAATGAGCTCAAAATTGAAACATTCCACTTGAGTTGGATAGCCAACATCCAGGGCTTTCCAACGAGCTATCATGAGCTCAATTTGGACTCCGGGAAGTGCCCCAAAAATAGGCTGTAAGGCGCGCTACGCATAGAGCTCAGGCGCGCTACGCATAGAGATTTTTCGCTGATTTTTCATCTTCCAGCTCAGGATTTCGGCCAGTTGGACCAGTTTTGCTTGTGGGTGTAATTTTTGAGTTATATTGATGTAATTTTATGGTTGGCATGTAACTTGGACTCACTTTTACCTATTCTAGATGATTCACTCCTAAAAAAGTAAAAATCAAGTGAAAGAATCAATTTCCTTCCTTTTAGAGGCAAGTTGTTTGGCTGCCTAGATTCTAGCTCCTTGTTTAGAATTAGTTGAAAATGCTCCTAGAAGGAGGAATTCGACCCCTAGAGGTGTGGGAAGGGGTTAGGATGGTCTATATGATGTAATTTTTCAATCATTTTCAGAGTTTGGAGAGGTTGGACTCTTGGGAAAACTTTGGCACACTATTGTACATATTTTTCATATTTTGGCTAAGGAAAGATCATAGGTTTTGCAGCACCTGTTGGGATTCTTGTGGCTTTTAGTTCTTGATGGTGTTTTCTCTCAATTTATTGTAATTTCTTTCATGTTTAATGTATGCCATTCCCTACTTATGCTTCTGAAACTAAATGAATGAGTAAATGAGGTTGAATCCATTGTTGTCAGTGCTCTGCCTTTAAATTTGTTTAGTTTTACATGTTTTCGCCTGTTTGGAGAGGATCCATGTTCTCCCTTGCCCTCTTCAGCTCATTTTCATTCTGATCCATCCATACACCTGATCAAAAGCATCAATACTACTGCCTACTTCGCCCCAACTCGAATTCTGCAAAGATCTGGCCTTATCCCCGGACCCAAAATTGTTTTTCCCATTTTTTCAACAAAAAACCCAAAAATCAAAATCAAACTTTCCTATCTCTTTACTAGCCTAAAATCAGTATTCATTTTAAGTCATCTCAGCCCCTTTGAAGACCATTTGCCAAGATAGACCTGGAGAGAGCCCTCTCCTGTCCTCGTAGGGCTAGCTACGAGGCTGAGCGTGGTTTGACGTAGCCTTGAGTTTTACCTTATTTCAGCCTAAGGTAGATTTGAGCGCTAACAAGTTTGTTCATAAATATTTCCATTGAAGCTGAAGAAAGAAGAATAAAATTAATTAAAATAAAATAAAAAAATAAAAATAAATAAAACAAAATTAAATTAAATAAAATTAAATATAAATAAATAAATTAATAAAATAAATAAATAAATAAATTAATTAATTAATGTAAATAAATACACCAAATAATTATTAATAACCTTATTTACTTTTAATTCGAGAAGGTTTAACTTCGCTTAACACTCTGAAAAAAATAAAAATAAATAAATAAATTATATTAAAATAAACAATAGGAAATTTTAGATTTATATATAAATTAGTTTAGATGTATTAATTTAATTCAAAATGAAATAGTAGGTTAATTAAATATTTATATTTTTCTTAGTAATTAATTACATTAAATTAAACAAAATAAATTAGTAGATTAATTAATTATTGACATTATTTTAAATAAAGACATAATTGATTAATTATTTAAAATTATTTTAAAGACATAATTCCATAAATAAATTCATAATCCAAATAAATTATATTAACATCAGTTAAAATTAATATTATTGTTCATCAAACCGACCTTCTTAAAAAAAAAAAAAAAACTCATCATTCACTATTTATTCTTCTCATTTGCCCTATTCCTCTCAACTTTTCAAAATACATTTGACGTCTACCCCTGATGATGGACTCACTTGGGAAGTCCGAAACGTTGGGTTAATAAAAAAACTCAGAAACAGGTTATTCCTCTCTTCTAAAAACTATTTTCACCTGTATGGGTTCTCTCTTTAAAAACATTCAATCCTACCATGGAAGGGATTTAATGGACAACGCCACCAGTTTTGAAAAATTGAGATTTTCTAGGGCTAAACTCCTTTCAAACCTATCTTTTTAAAAAAATTGCAGAGACAGTAACCTTACTCCTAATTTCGCCATTTGTAAACACCCTCTCAACCACGGCCGTAACCTGCCTATCTTCAAAAAGATGAGCGAATCCTTAATAAAATCCCAAATAAAAACCACCAGATCACGCCTTATCAAAATCTCTTAGAAACTTTTGAGCTTACATCTCCTATTGGCCTCGTCTCTACTTTTTGACTTATGGCGTTCTTTGGATTCACTCACGTTCATAAAAGCTGATCAATGGCACTCCAAAGACACGATGAAGAAGGACAAAAAGATCTCACGTTTGTCTCATTCCTCTCATTACACATCGCCGTCCCTCCCTAGCTACTTCTCGGGTATAATGTATAACCATAACTCTCCTCGCTCCAACGGCTGCGTACATAATATGGTCGACGGGACGAATTCTGATATATTAAGGCCGCATTTGACTCCCTCACAGATAGAAGAAGATAATAATAGCGCAGCAAGATTTGACCACACAGACCCCAACGTTTTCAACAATTCTATTAAAACAGTTGACATTAGCACCCGCTCCATCATCACTAATCTACCCATAAACTCTCACATCAAAATCGATAATCCCGGTCACCTCTGCGTACAGAATGAAACGAATTCGGACTCGCAGACAGATCTGTTTGAAGATAATTTCACTAAGCTTAAAGAGAACATCTCAGAAATTGATATCCACGCTGATACGATAAAGCAGTCAACTGCTGACAGTGTTAAAAACTCGAGCTCTGATGGCCTGTACAGGATGGTCCCTCCCTCACAGTTAGAACATCTTGCAGATAAAACCTCAAAGATTGTAGATAATAATGCTCACACAATTTCGGTCAATTCAGCATCAGACGGTTGCATTTATTATAAAGATGGTTTATCTCATGAAGATAACACCACAGGTTTGCAGATAATAATGCCGGCGTAGATCCGTTGAATTCAACATCAAACGGTTACATTAAATATGTCAAAATAGTCGACATCTCCACTCCACTAAACCCCTGCCCCATTCTCTCCATTCCGCCCATAAACTCCGCCCCCGTCACTTCTAACTCTTGATCTAGAAACCTCACCTCTCAACATGCAAATCACACTAGTAAACCTTTAGACCCCCCCACTATCTCTCTCCCATTTAACAACACATGCTTTGAAAACGCTAACCCATCCATCAACAACCAGGGCTTTAATAATCCTACCGTGATAAACCTGTCTAGCATTAGCTTAGATAGAGCTTCTTTGTCCCTTCTTCATAAAGGCTTAAACTTTGCCATTACCCCTAATAAAATTCCCGTGGACAATATAATTAGCAACATAGAAATTTCCATAAGAAATCTTAACCTTATCGAAGCCGAGGAAATAAGACAAGAGACTGTTAAAATCCTTAAAAATGCCAAGCCACCTCCGTGCAACTTATCCAAAGAAGAAAAACTTTCTCTAAAAAACCTAACAAATAATAAAAATATAATAATCCTTAAGTCAGATAAAGGTAATGCAACAGTAATAATGGACAGAATGGAATACAATAAGAAAATGGAAGATCACCTAAACAACAGTGGTTGCTACAAAATTCTAAATAAAGATCCTAGTGCTAAAATTCTTAAGGAAGTAACCAAGAAAATAAAAGACTCTTCTCTTGACACCATCATAAAAAAGAGAATCACCCCTTCTAGCTCCATCACCCCTTGAATTTATGGTGCTCCCAAGGTTCATAAAGCAGGCATCCCCCTAAGACCCATAGTCAACACCATTGGTTCTCCTACCTACCTCCTCGCACAATACCTTGCCAAAAAGCTTCGCCCCATGGCCGAGAACACATCATCACACATCAAAGACTCTGCTTCCTTTGTTCAATGGACCGAAAACCTTGACATGCAGGACGATGATCTCATGGTAAGTTTTGACATTTTCTCCCTTTACACTATGATTCCTATAGATGAAGCCATCAACATTTTAAAAACTATCACAGATAGTGAGACAGTAAACCTCCTAAAATTATGTGTAAAATATTCTTTCTTCAGCTTCAATGGAACTATTTATGAACAAACTCATGGAGTGGCTATGGGCTCACCTCTATCTCCCATTATTGCCAACATATACATGGAGCATTTTGAGCAAATAGCCCTTAAATCATTTCCATTCACCCCTAAAGAATGGAAAAGATATGTAGATGATATCTTTGCAAAATGGACCCATGGTTTATTAAAATTAAATGATTTCTTAGCCCACTTGAACAGCCTCTCGAGTCACATCAAGTTTACCTTGGAAATTGAAAAGGACAACCAATTACCTTTCCTAGACATCCTTTTAACAAAAAAAGAAGGAAAACTCAACACCAAAGTTTATAGAAAGAAGACTCACACAGATAGATACCTTCATGCTGACTAACATCACCACCCCAATCAAAAAATTGGCATCATCAAAACCCAAACGACCAGGGCTTCCAGAATTTCAGATCCCTACCACCTAGGACATGAGATAGATCATCTCCGCCATGTTTTTCAACAAAATGGGTATAATAAACATGTCATCAACAAAACTATTCACCAAACCCTTAATAAAAACAACTCAAAAAGAACCTTTGACATCCCTAAAATCTCTTTACCTTATATAAAAGGAACAACTGATAAAATTTCTAGGATTCTTAACAAACATAACATTAAGATTGCCTTCACTCCCCCTAATACTATTTTAAATATGGTAGACTCAGCTAAGGACCCTATAAACCCTAGGCTACAAAAAGGGGTTTACATTATACCTTGCTCTTGTGGTAAAGAATACATTGGGGAAACAGGTAGATCCCTTAACATTAGACTAAAAGAACACGCTGTTGACTTATCCTGGAACAGGACAGCCAAATCCGCCTTAGCAGAACATGCCTTCTCATCCTCACATTACATACGAATGGAGGATGCCAAACTTGTCTCTAAAGAGGAACACTACCTATAGAGGAAAATCAAGGAAGCCATAGAAATTGAGAAAAGAAAAAACAACATAAATCGTGATGATGGACTCATTATTAGCAACACCTGGAAACCATTAATTCATCAAACCTCTTAGGTGTTCAAAACCAATAATAACATGGTATATAGGCAACATGTTATCATTGTTATAATAATAATAATAAAAAAAAAAAAAAAAAAAAAAGAATAAAATTAATTAAAAAAAAAAAGTAAAACAAAATTAAATTAAATTAAATTAAATATAAATAAATAAATTAATAAAATTAATTAATTAATTAATTAATGTAAATAAATACACCAAATAATTATTAATAACCTTTTTTACTTTTAATTCGAGAAGGTTTAACTTCGCTTAACACTTATAAAAAAAAAAAAAAATTATATTAAAATAAACAATAGGAAATTTTAGATTTATATATAAATTAGTTTAGATGTATTAATTTAATTCAAAATGAAATAGTAGGTTAATTCAATATTTATATTTTTCTTAGTAATTAATTACATTAAATTAAACAAAATAAATTAGTAGATTAATTAATTATTGACATTATTTTAAATAAAGACATAATTGATTAATTATTTAAAATTATTTTAAAGACATAATTCCATAAATAAATTCATAATCCAAAGAAATTATATTAACATCAGTTAAAATTAATATTATCGTTCATCAAACCGGCCTTCAAAAAAAAAAAAAAAAAAACTCCTCATCATTCACTATTTATTCTTCTCATTTGCCCTATTCCTCTCAACTTTTCAAAATACATTTGACGTCTACCCCTGATGATGGATTGACTTGGGAAGTCCAAAATGTTGGGTTAATAAAAAAACTCAGAAACAGGTTATTCCTCTCTTCTAAAAACTATTTTCACGTGTATGGATTCTCTCTTTAAGAAGAACTAGTCCCTATTGAAGAAAAATACATCACTTCAGATTGGTACAAGGAGGAAGTTTTTGTCCTACAACATCATAAAGCACCTTCTGAGCTAACAAATTCTAAGGCAAGATTTGTAAGGTTAGAATCCTTGAGATATTGCATTTTTGACAAAAATCTGTTTTGGAAGGATACTGGTGGTATTTTGCTGAATTGTTTGCTGGAAGAGGAGGCTGATAAAGTGATTGAGGAGTTCCACAAAGGAGATTGTGGAGGTCACCATTATTGGAAGGCCACAGTGAACAAGATTCTTAGAGCAGGATATTATTGGCCTACAATGTCTAAGGATGTTTACAGAAAGATTGCTGCCTGCCATGAATGCCAGATTTTCGATGGTAAGAAGAAGCTTGTACCTTTACCTTTAATGCTTATCTCTGTGGAATCGCCATTTTAGCAGTGGGGGCTAGATTTTATTTGAGAGATTCAACCATCATCATCAAGTCAACATCGCTGGATTCTCACAGCGACTGATTACTTCATCAAATGGATTGAAGCAATCCCAACTAGGCAGGCAAATGATTCTGTTATTATTTATTTTTTGGAAAATAATATCTTGTCTAGGTTTGGTTGCCCCATGAAGATTATAACTGATAATGAACAGGCATTTAAGTCTAATACTCTGATCAATTTATGTCATCAATATTATATTACTCTTGGGCATTCCACTGCATATTATCCGCAAGGGAATGGTCTTGCTGAATCTTCTAACAAGAGCATTGTGAGGATCATTAAAAAGGTGTTGCAGGAAAATAAGAAGGCTTGGCATTTGAAGCTGAAGTATGCCTTATGGGCTGATAGGATATGCACAAAAAGGTCAATTGGAACTTCACCATATGAGTTGGTATATGGGGCTGAGGCCATTTTTCCTACATCTCTAGGGGTACCTATCATGAAGCTGATTCAGGGGTTAGAAGAGGAACCTAATGCAGTTCAGAGAAGAATCAATCAGTTAATAGCTCTGTAAGAGAAGAGGGATGAAGTTTATAACATCAATCAACAGTCTCAAAACAGAATCAAGGGGACATTTGATAAGAAGATCAAGGAATAAAGTTTTCAAATTTGGGATGAAGTGCTGAAATGGGTGGCCAAAATTGAAGAGAAAGGCAAACATGGTAAGTTTGAGAACTTATGGAAAGGTCCTTTTAAGATAGCTGCTTTCTATGGAAACAATACTTACATACTGCATGAAATGGATGGAAAATCATATGCTAGAGGACCTGTCAATGGTAGTTTTTTAAAGCACTACTCTTCCTAAAAATTTGTTGATCATTCATATCATTGTACATATTCCATTTTATGAATTTTTTCCACTAATAATGAGAAGCTAAATCAACAAGCTTAAGCATGAGGTGAAGGCCATTAGAGCTTGAGGAGAAAGCTTGGCAATTTCAAAGTTTTTTCTGTTTTGGAAAGAAAATGGATAATAGCATTGGAACTACTGGTTCTTAGTGTACCATAGAGGCACACTATCCCAAGTGGAGCCACTGTTATCACCCAAAAAATTTAGCACATCATTGTGACAAGGTTACAAAATTTCATGGTTCAAAATTGGGTTTAGAAGTCAATTTAAGTTTGCTCAAGGGTAGGTTTTAGATTTTTATGGTTTAAAGCTCATCCTTAGGTTCAAATGAAGTCCTTTTTAAACTTATTTCATGTCAAATATTCATTATTTTCATTTGTGGGTCATTTCCTAAAGTTTCGGGTCAAAACTGTTCAATTAACCAAAAAACCCTGTTTTCGTAGCGCCACCTGTTGAAAAAAGTTGTTTTGCACTACGAAAACACTGATAGTTTTGTAGCACAAACCTAAAAAATTACACTACAGGCGCTACAGAAGCGCGTATTTATAACTGTCTTGTCAGATGAGTTGGAAAATGTCAGAAACCATTGGGAAAGGGTAAGTTAGTGGCATGATGAGTCAGGTAATGATGAAATTCGATGTACTCACCCACGTTTGTAGTCATCATTGTCATTATAGGTTATGAGTGAGGCATCATTCAGTTATGAGATGACATTTTAAATTTAAAAATCATTCCTAATTGGTCATTCTCGTTTTCCTTTTGCCTCCATTCGAAATGTCTGAGCTCTAAAGTGTTAAAGCACACCTGTGGCCGATTCATACAAAGGTTTTCTACATCCATATCAAGCGAGGCTGATACAAATTTATCAAGCGAGGCTGCTTTTACATATATTCAAGTGAGGCTGATACAATTTATCAAGCGAGGCTGACAGGTTTTCTGAAAATTATGGCAGAAGACAAGAAAATTCACAGAGGAGGATAATGCTTAAGGCATGAACCCAAAGATATGAGGTCAATAACTGAAGACCCAGCAATGATGGAGGCATTCAGATAAGTAGGCTGCTTATGGTTTTGTGAAAAGTTGCAGGGCTCTCACCCACAGGTATCCAAAGAATTTGCCATGAATTTTAATGGAACAGCTACTAAGGTTGGGATGCTAAGTGTATCTGCTACACCAGAGACCATTGTTATTGTTACAGAGATACCAAGAGGTCAAGAAACTTGGTTTAAAAGCTTCAAATTTGATATGGAGTAGTGTAAAGAATTTATGAAGTTTGAGCACACATACTTGGATCTTAATAATGCTATCCCTAGAGGCTGCATCAAAGATAATTACTCAAAGCTGCTGCTCAACATTTAGAAGTATTTCACATGTGAGGGCAGATATCACAAGGTTTACTCATATCATTTCAATCTACTTCTGCATTTCACTGGTAAGATTTCACTCAATTTTCCTTTTTACCTGCATAGGAGTATTGCAAAGATGGCTGATAAAGTGCAAGCAAAGTCTGAAGGGAGTGAAACATCCTTGTTTCATCATGGTTTAATGAAGTTATTGATTTTAGATGAACTTCAGAAGATAGGAAGGGATTGGTCATCTTTCTTGTTTATAAATGATTTTGAGTTGGAAACCCTAACCCCTGCAAGAAACCCTAAAGCTAAAGGAGTTCCATCACCACTAGAAGCAGATCCAAGTCAACTTGTGGCTGTAAAACCAAAAGAATTTGTAAGACTGAAGCCAAGGAAACAAACTGAGGAAATGGCAGAGCAGATACAAATTCTTGATACACCAACTCCATCACTTGCAAAACAGAGGTCAAAGGTTGTCAAAGATACAAAATATAAACAAGCTGTCAGTAAGCAGGAAATCAAAAGAGTAACTAGAAGCCAAGAAATGGCATCAAAAGGGAAGACAGTTATTACAGAGGACAGCCCAGTAGCAAAGGGAAATCTACAGGAAATTATTCATGCTATTGACATAGAGGAGACACCCATTGTTCAAGCTGAGTTCATTGGGGAAGATGAGCATAAACTGAAAAAGGCCAAGTCTGCCAAAATGCTAGAGTTCATTGGGGAAGATGCAGCTTTCATCTTTCAAGCAAGAGAGCCTATGACTAGGCATGCTAGGAAACTGAAGGAAGGCAGCAAAGAAGTTCAAAAACCCACTGAGACACCTAAAGCTCCTAAAGAAGTTGTTTATCTCTCATCACCTACAGTGAATCATACAGTCAGCAAAACAAAGAGGGGAAAAGAAGAAATGACAGAGAAAACAGAGTTTCAACATCTTAAGGAAAAATTGAGGTTGGAAAATCAGGAAATTGTTGTCATGAGAAAGAGGGCTAGAAAGCATAGTGCCGAGAAAGCACAGTTTAAAAGGATGAAGGCACTGTGGGAAGGACAAACTGATTCTATTTCTGAATCTCCAAGTAGTGCAGAGCAGTTTTTCAAATGGATAGTTCCAACAATAAAGGAAGCCAATTTTGTTAGAATAATAAATACTCACTTGAAAGCTACTAACAGAATACTTAAAGATCAAGTGGAGGACTTAGAGCAGCAGCTGAAGTTGATTCAGGATGAGTTAAAAAGCAGAGGTATTAAAATAACAGTCATTGAAGAGCCAATAACTAAATCAAGTGCAAATGAAGAAGGAACCTCAAAGTAAGATATAATGACCGTGTTTTTACAATTAATATGGTTTTTAAATGTTGCAGACAGGTGTATTTTAGGTTTTTGGCATAACTACAATTTTTGTTTTTGAAATTTTTTGACAAAATTGCACACTCAACAGTTTCGTAGCGCAGACAGTGTTAAAAAGCAGAAAAGCGCTACGAAACTGCTGTAGCAAATTTTCTTGCTCATTTCTAGCAGATTTTGAAGGGTAAAAGAATGAATTAAGAACTGAATTTTCTATTGGGGATGTATTAAAAGGTAATTAAGACAATATTTGAGGAAAGAAGTAAAAAATGTGAAGAATAAACGTTAAAATGGCAATGTTACAAATGCGCTATGAAACTGCTGTGTTTTTGTAGCGCCGTACATTACAGCTCTTTTGAACAGCTTTGGAGGCGGTTTTGGACAATTGGAGCCTAGGGAGGAGTTTTGGGATGTGTTAAATCAACTTCAAATAGCTAAGGACCTCGAAATAAAGAGTACATGATGGTTAGAATGTTCAAAGAATACTCAAGACTTTATTCCTATAAAATAGGGGATTGTTTCCTATTTTGGTGGAGGTTAGCAATATGGTCATGAAGAGTTGAAGCCCATCATCCAGATTTGACCATGTGATGATACACTTGGAAATCATGTAAATTTTAATAGATAAGGTTGTTATAGATAGCAAAAATTAGTTTGAGTCATTTTTGGAATAAGATTGTTTAAACAGATTTGGTGTCTTTTTGTAATAAATTCCATGTCTTATGGTTATGCAAGGTGGCAAGAGTCAGAAATTTGATGCATCTAGCCTAGAGGCAGATCATCTCATGTTTTAAGAGGTCTATTAAAGGCTAGGAGGTTGAATTAGTAGTGGTTGGACATTTTTGGAAAAACTGTGCTTATTGTAATTGACTGGTTTTCAACTAATGCAGAGATTTTCTACTTAACCAACTTGAGATTTAGAAGGTGTTTTAGTGTGTTTCTATTCTATTTGCATCTCTTTATTATCCTATTGTAGTGGTGTTTATCTATATTACTCAAAATTCATCTTTTAGATGCTCTGACTTCCTATATAAATGAACTGACTGTGTTTTTACAGTTTCATATGTGTTTATCTCTTGACTAAAACTCTAATATGCCTCAACTTCCATGTTAAGTAGATTCATTGGGTTACTGAACTGTTTGACTCCATAAGCCCAATGTGTACATGCTAATGTGATTCTCAACCTATATCTATCATTTATCTGTTCATTACTCAAATAGAGTTGGCCATCTATATTTTTATCCAAATCATTAACCCTTGAGAGAGCCCTCTCAGGCTAAGGAGGCTAAGCCTCAGTCAAAATATTAGGTTTGAAATAGTTACATGAAGTTGATTGATCAAGCAACCTATCAGATCCATTTTTGTGATGACAAAAGTAAAAGGAACTATCCTCATGAAACCTGTTTCATTTTTTAATGAGGTTGATACAATAAAAGAACCATTCTCAAGGTGTAGCCAGACCAGTGAGCGTGCACTGGAAAAGACGAAGTCTAACAGAATCATCATTCAAGGAGTTATATGAACACCATAAACGATAAGTTATAACATGCGCAGACAGGTCTTCTCCAGGGTTTCCATTGAATTTTAGAATGTCGGAGGGTAAGTTATGTGGAATCACCAACCACTAAGGAGAATAATTGATGGGACCAACTTGATGTTGAACTGAAGATGTGAATAAAGGATCCAGTCATTCAATAATCATTAGAGATGAACCAAATAAAATTTCAGATGATGACATGGGTGAAGTCCATGTACTTGAAGAGGCACTAGAGTAGGTTCCAGATAAAGACTGGTAACCCGGTGGGACAGACGGACCACCATAAAGATGTGACTCAGGTGACATGGTAAAAATTGAAGGAGTAGTAACAGTAGATGTTGTTGCATCTGTAACAGATGGTACAACCGGAGATTTTGTCTCAACCATGGTAAAATGACCCAACTAATACCCTATAGGATATATGGGAACTTGAGTTTGAGTAGGACCAAGAGAAGTAGTATAAGTTAATTGAGGAAAATACTCATAAAGATAAAGCCCTGACTCGAAATGACTTGGAGTTGAAGGGCATGTTTCTTGTTGAGATTCTTCCTTGATCGAAATCAAACCAAGAGGAAGAATTTCGTTTTCAGGCTCGAGATAAATTCTTGGTGGTTGATTGTGTGATAAAAGGGAAAACTAAATGGCACTAAGGAGCGATCAATACAAAAACAACTACTTGTCATTCGAATTTGGGATCTATATGTTCTAGTAAAAGAACAATAGGCTCTGGATCAACTTCCAGTTGAACAATGTTGGGTTCTGGATGTATAGTCTCACTAATTGGAACTTCAGTGTCCATAGGTAGCTGTGAGGGCTCTGTTTGGACGACAGTAGATAAACTAGGATGTGTAGAAATGACTCGAGACGACTCTGGTAGATGTGATGAAGATGATGCACCAGAGGTACTGACGGTACTGGATTCGGTAGAACGGGGTTGTCTTCACCGACCAGAAATGGCTTCCGGTGGTAAAGGTGGTTTAAGTGTTATTTTACATGAATAATGGGGAAAGGGTTGTTCTTCTTCCATGATGACTGATTGATTTTATTACAAAAAAAAATAAACAAATAAAAGGGTGATACTAGGCAAAAGGATTACCAAGTAATTGTGAACTGTATAATACCTCTTGGAGAACCAAGAAGTACAGGCATGCAATCTCCACGAATGTTGTGTTCGGTGTATCGCAAATTACAAGGCATCCGACTCGGTTACCTATGGATGGTAAGCAACCTAAAGTTTTCCTCCCAATAGTACCCGAAGGTATGTGGAGGCCCAAGTCCGTAATAGCGTTGTCTAATGCAAAACTGCATAGTGAGAGCACCCCCTTATACTTTTCGTACTAGAACACCGTCCTATATACCTGAAGGTATGTGGATGAGCTCCGATATACTTACGTACGTGGAGTGGGATTTCACATTCGTAATGTATCGTAGAAAATTTAGTGACAACTGCTATGCTTAATGATGTCGAAACACGTCTCTAGCCTAGACCTTCTAAGTGTTATCGTTAATGTTACAATGCTTTCTTAGGTTGATTGAAGTGAATTTTATGTTGATCTTGCTTAACAGTTTATCTTTCAGGTTCACCGCCAGATGTAATGGGAAATTCCTAAAATGAAAACTAAATGAGAAGTAAGCTTTTAAATTTAGTTTTTCAATGAAAACCTAGCTACTAAAGGGATAGAGCAATCAGATTTTTTAGCATAGAACAAAGAGCACAATCTAAATGCATATTTCCCTAATCTATTCCTATGCAACACTCACAATCTCTAAATGCACATGCATGTTTTTCTTTTCAGTTCCCTTTAATATGAATGAGTAAAAAGAAACTAAATGCACAAATAATCAATCAAATGTTTTATTTTGAGCAATGAGGACTAAAACAACAATTTTCTCTTAGGAAATGAAGACTGAAACGAAAATTTTCCTCTTAGGAAATGAAGACTGAAACGACAATTTTCCATTTTGAAAACAGATAATTGAGATGATGCAAAATTTACAACTTGGATTTAATTTGACAATGATAAGGGAAACAACTAATGAAACAATTAACAAGCAACTATCCAAAGGAGGAATAATTGGCAATGTTTACTAGTCTCTAAGGTTAAACGAGCATCTAAGAATACAACAAGAAATAGGCTGAAACTAAATGCAAAAGACAAATTATGATAGAATTTGGCTGGCTCAGCGGGAACACACCTCTTAAGGGCAGATAGGGCGTTGCATAGCACCTCTGAATGGGAGACAGTGCTATGTAGAGCACTGTACCTTGACCAACAGTGCGTTGGGCGTAGTGAAGCTTGAAGATCAAGGGGGCTAAACACACTTCTAAGGGAAAAAGTACATTCAAATGACTAAATAGATGAAGTAAAGTCTACTAATGATGGTTAAAAAGGACAGAAACACCAGTAATGATGGATTTCTCCCCAGTATGGTCACCAATTTTTTATGAGGAATTCTAAGCTACAGATAAACTTGTCTTCCCTGAGTGTGGTGTTCCTTCATTCAGAACAACAGAGGAAAGATAAAATATTTTCTCTCTAATATAAACAGATAAACAAAATATGAAGAGACTTACTTGTGATCCTTCGCTCTCGTTCTTCTTCTTTCGTTGCTTTTGTCGCTCTCAATCCAACTGAACTTACCAAATCAATACCTGCAATCAAAACTAGAAGAAAAAAAATGATGATAAAAATATACAAGATCTATCTATCATAACCAGATTGAACTGAATAAATCTGAGAATACATGCACATATTAAGAATACATTCACAAAAGATAATCACATATATGAGAGAAAGAACAAGTATCTTTATTGCAGTATTAAGAGGAATATATTACAACCAGTCAATCAGTTCATTGTCAACCTGCTCCAACTTCATCTCGTCCCTATCACACCAAGCATCAATCTAGCAGCATCACAATACTTTAGCTCTCCAAGAATTGAGAATCCAACAACATAACACTACACAAATTTCTTGTTTGCAAACTTAAAAAGGCCCTATATGGTATAAAACAAGCACCACGGGCATGGTTCTATTGTCTTGACAAGTATCTTCAACAACAAGGTTTCACAAAAGGATCTGCAGACAATAACTTATACACAAAAATTAAGAATGATAAATTGTTAATTATTGTTGTTTATGTTGATGACATCATTTTTGGGAGTAATGAAGAATCCATGAGTCAGAAATTTGCTTTTGTTATGCAACAGGAATTTGAAATGTCTATAATTGGGGAACTAACATATTTTCTTGGCTTACAATTACAACAAGCAAAAGATGGCATCTTTCTCTCACAAGCAAAATATCTCAAATAGATCCTGAAGAAGTATGGTATGGAAGACTGCAAACCTGTGATTACTCCAATGGTGACCGGATGTAACCTCAGTTCCCATGATGATTCTCATATGGTAAGCCAACTAGAGTATAGATATATGATTGGAAGTATGATTTATCTAACTGGGACTAGACCAATTATCATGCATGCATTTGGGATTGTTGGATGATTCCAAGCCAATCCAAAGGAGTCACATCTTCAGGCCATACAAAGAATATTCAAATATCTACAAGGAACTCAAGGTTTTGGTCTATGGTATCCCAAGAATGTTGATCTTACTCTTCATGCTTACACAGATGCAGAATGGGCTGGAAATGTTGATGATCGGAAAAGCACTAGTGGTGGTGCATTTTATATGGGGCCTGTATTAGTATCCTGGTTCAGTAAGAAACAAAGTTCCATTGCCTTATCTACGTTAGAAGCATAATATGTGGTTGTTGCATCATGTTGTACGCAAATTCTTTGGATGATGTAGACATTACAAGATATTCAAATAAAATGTTCTCCTCCCATCTCCACCCTATGTGATAATACAAGTGCCATCAGTATCTCGAAAAATCAAGTTATGCATTCTAAAACCAAACACATTCCTATCAAGTATCACTTTTTACGAGAACAAGTGCTTGAGCAAAAGGTTAAATTGGAGTATGTTCCATCTAAAGAACAAGTGCTTGAGCAAAAGGTTAAATTGGAGTATGTTCCATCTAAAGAACAAGTTGCTTACATATTTACTAACCTCTTCCCAGAGAAGCATTTGAATATCTTAGACTGAAGCTGGGAGATGTTTCTGTCTCACTGATATGATTTGTTTGTTTTCAAAAGATTAAATTCCGTATGTAGGTTGCATGAATCCTAGTCGCGTATATACGTGAGTTTCTCTCTATACAGTCGCGTATTAAGCTTGTCATCATACAATCTATGGGGTAGCCTTCATAACAATATTTTGTCATATATGGTTTGGCTCTGTTGTTCAAGAGTTGATGGGATCTATCTGCAGTTCTGGTGTTCAAATTACATCTCCTTTTCCTTGATATTTTTTGCTTGATGAAGATGCTTTGATGAATTCGCTGTTGAAAATGTTCAGGATGCAGGTTTAGGGGGAGCATTAGCCTTAATGAGAATAAGGCATTGTTGGCATTATGTTGGTTGTTTAATTATGATCTCTCCCTTGAGATCAGTTGGTCTTGGTTATAAAATGTTATATCTGTAATTTGATGTAAGGGTCATGTTGAGACCTATGATGTAAAGATTGTCATATTCGGTCATGTATGGACTTAGTCAAATATGTAAACCCACTTGGATTGGGTAGTTGAGTCAAATATGTAATCCCACTTGGTTGGGAGACTGATGTAAGTATGATTCGTTGGTGAGAGGATAGGTCATACTTAGTTGATTCATAAAGTCATGTATTCTATTGATAATTTGAAGACTCAACATGTGCTCAAGGGGAGCATGGTAAGGAAAGATAAATCTTGTTTTGACATTGGTCCTCCCTTTGCCCTTGCTGTCAAATGGGGAGAGTAAGTTGGTGTTTTAATAATGCTTATGTCTTATGTTGATGTATCTATCAGGTATCTACAGGTTTTGGTGATCAAACACCAACATTATTTCCATCAAGTCCAAAGGGAGAGATTATTGGCATTATGATTCATTATGATTGCATGTGTTGTCCTTGATGGCAACCCACTTGTAAAAGATGAAGCATATGACTTATGGAGAAGCATAGTGGTTTAGCAGAAGATGGAAAAAGTACATATTTAAGGAACTATATAGCGATTTCGTTCTGGCAAAGTCGTGTATACACGCAGAAAAGAAGAAGAAAACTAGCGTATGTGTTTGCGCACTAAATTTATGATACCAAGAGTCCTTACCATGGTTTTAGTCCACAATATTGAGCTTTGTGTCATCTATTTGATTCCATCCAAGAATACCATTGGCACTCATGTGGTTTTGGCTCATGGTATTGCCTAAGACTCAAACTATATAAGGAGAAGAAGATCATAGTGTAAAGATGTGCATGTATATGAATATCGAA
The DNA here is from genome assembly GCA_034641835.2 of Pinus albicaulis. Lineage (NCBI taxonomy): Eukaryota > Viridiplantae > Streptophyta > Pinopsida > Pinales > Pinaceae > Pinus > Pinus albicaulis. The sequence continues at coordinate 781,398,549 of CM076581.1, forward strand.
TGAATACTTCACTCTAAAGTATATATGCTTGGAATGGGTTCTAGTTGATTGATAGATCTGAAATAATGATGCACCTATGGATACAATGATGGATCGAGATCTCTAGACCTAAAATGACTATGTATTTGCATGATTTGTTTGTAAGATTTCTAGATCTGTGATTTGGCACATGTTCACTGAAGTGAAGGGCATGATCTAAGTAAGTCTATTGATCTGAAATTTTACGCGGTCCTGAATATCTACAGATCTATACGTTGGTTCGTCGCGGTGAAAGCGTGTATACACGCGAGTTTGTTTCATCAAAAGCGTGTATGGAAGTTAGGGTTTTTTTGAAGATTGTTGAAGAGAATGTCTGATCATTTCTGCTATATTTTTGCTGTCTGCCAATGATGTCTTCATGAAGATCTGGGTTGTTTGAATATTGTATATGTTGTTTGTTGATAATGTATAAATATGATCAGTGACTGGATGATTGAATATGATGGATGTTTTTGACTGAATAAGGGTTCTTTAAATCTGACAAAGTATACTTGAATGTCTCAAATCTATTCTGAGTCTGATCAGATTCCTAAATTCAGTATACAAAGATATATACGCAAGTTCTTCCTCACGAAAGCGCATATATACGCAGGTTGCAATAAGTATAGTAGCATATACATTTTGTTTTATGAATGATCAGGGTTGAGATTGATTCTGCATGTTAATTCAGAAGTATGGGTTTATTACTATGATCTGTTACAGTGATCTCATTGTTATATTTAAAGATTGGTTTATTGCTACTGGTGTTGATCTACAAATTGAGTTGTGTTGAAGTTGTTGGATAAAGTGTGAAAATTTATGAAACGTAGTTTGTAGTGGTTCTGAGGGTTGAAGCCTTTAGTGTGGAAGTCGAAGCTTCCTGCCAGTAGAAGCCGGTGAACAGTTCAGGGAGTTGTGGCTCCCTTCCAGTAGTGGTTGGTAAACGAGATAAGGGGGTTGGAGATCTTCCAGTAGCAGTTGGAGAATGAGATAAGGTTGTAGCCTTCTGTAGGTGGGTGCCTGCGTACTGACATGATTCTGCATCAGTACAACATTGTAAGTAGTTTTCTATATAATAAATATTGAAGACAGAGATGACATCAACGGTGGTTTTCTCCCGACTTGGGTTTCCACCTTAAATCTTGGTGTTCATATGTGATGTGCTTGTGTGATGATTTATTCTGCTGTTACTGCACATGTTTACTCCTTAAATATCTTATGCATAACTAATGAACTAGCCTAAGTAATTATTCTGAATATTACCTGAACATGAATTTATTTGGGTATACGCAAGTTTCTCTTGGGATAGCCGCATACATACTCGAGTTGGGCTAATCAAAGTCGCGTATAGAAATCAGTAAAAGATTGTTATTCTTGTAAACACTGATTCACCCCCCCCCCCCCTCTCATTATTTTTCCCAACAAACAAACTCTGTTATTCAAAATTTCTTTGAGATATGATTAGGAACCTGGTTTTTATGTAATTTTAAATAGCTCTAATACCATATAGGAATAAATCAAAATTTGCAGCTACTAATGAAATCACACTGAAATCAATAGACACAAATTTCTTCTACTAAATTTTGCGGAAGGAAAAATGACAATATTAACACATGTAATCATTCAATCAAAATGAACACATTTTTTTTACTCGAGAACCCAACTGGGAAAAGCCCCTCCTCTGTTGGTATTATATAAAATGAGAACAATGATCTATTATAGTGACAAATTCATTGCTTGAAACTCCCCCCGCGTAGCAATACTGATCTCCCTCCCTGAGATACCTAAGTCCAATACTTAGACAAAATAGACCTCCCACTTCCTCCTATTTCCTTGCACAATTCCCAAGGAGAATAGATCACTTGCTACATGCAAACATTGTACACTCACTAGTATACAATAATGATTACATTATGCCTTTTCTATCCAACTTCATTAGGCAATTCGAATTACATGCATGACTAGGGCTTTTTTTAGTAAATTAACTAGTTAATTGAAAGTTAGTTGAGTTTACAACAATTACAACTACTCAATTGAACTCATACTGACTCTATTCTAGAATAGAGCTTAGATAACTGAATTTCACTAAATATAACACCTCTAGATAGTTACATATTAGCCACCAACTTGCACACAACTCTACTTCTAGCCCACAAGCTCGAATTACTAACTTAATTGAGTGATTTTTCCATGTCACTCCTACTAACTTCTTGAGAACTCATCCTGCTAAAGTGGAAATTCAAATTGCTTCATTTGAATAAGGCACAAGTAAAATAAATCATTTTATTGCTACAATTTAACAACTAACATGTTGTCTACAAAAAGGAATAAATCGCATAGTCATTGAAAAAAACTCACTACAATGTAGCTTTATTCAACAAAGATTAATGCTATTCAATTTCTTCCAAATGCAATGCATGAAGTTCATTTGAGGAAAGGGGATTTAATGAATCACGTGTGGAAAAAAAGGCAAAGAAATCTCAACCACCATTAGATGGAATAATTGGAAAAGGATACTCCAGGAGTTTTGCAGACATGAAAGATCCATCAGAAGATGAAAATGACCAAACTGAAGCAGAAAATACTATGGAAGAAGACAATAATGAAGCTCTAAAAGATGATGAGCATGGATTACATGATATTGTTGATTAAATTTAAGTTATGCTTGCAAATCAAGCTCAATTTCGAGAGCTATTCATTAGTTATACTTGTAATGTTTTGTCTTTGAGATTTTATGATAAGAATAAGCATTCAATCATTGTTGTTATATGTTCATTTTTTATTATTATTTGATTTTCACTTTATTTTTTACGTGAACCACTATTCTTTGAAAAGAAATTGTGAATATTATTATATTTTAACATAAAATTCATAAAAAATGCTATTTTTAAACTTTTTTGTTGATTTTTTCCCATAAAAATCATTTATTTGACATGTCATTTTTAGCAAAGTCCCAAAATGTGTGATTTTTTAATTTTATTATGTCTATATTCAAAATGTGTATTTTTTTGTCAAATGTTTAAAATCATTGTTTTTTAGTGACAATTATTTTATGTACATTGAAATATTAATTGATGATACATAAATAGAAAAACTTAACTTTAAAATACTGATTTTTTTTTAAACAATGCAAAAAAATGAAGATTTCATTACAAAAAAAAATTGAAAAGAAAAACTAAAAACACAAACCTAAAAAACACTTAAAAAAAAAACATCTCAAGGAAGAAGAAGAAGATGACTACTTCAAAAATTGTTAAATAACCAGCATTAAAAAATAATTATCCATACTTAATACATTAGAAAATTTAAAGGGTAAAAAACAAATCCCAAAAAAAGGGGTTGATGCTACATACACACTTTTAGAAATCAACATGAAAATCACTAACATTTAAAAAAAGGTTCATACTTGACACATAGGAAAATTTAAGTGTCAAAAGTATGCTCAAAATAAAAAGGTGTATTTTGAATCAACACTTTTCAAAATTGGATGATTTTTTGCAACCTCTAAAAAACTGAGAACTCAATACAGTTCTTGGTTGGTTGGTAACTGTGTTGACCATAACCATGAAGAAAAGGCATTACCTAAGACATGTATTATCACACAAAAGAATGCATTCATCGTCACCCTTTGTGCAAGGAAGATGGTTACAAATTCTTTAGATACCTATAAAAGAACCTGGGGTTCTAAGATGAAAGGAATTTAGAAATGTGTTTTGTGTAACCTTCTCTTATTTCCCCATAGGAGAAACAAGAAGAGAATGGGTTGATGATTTGACAGAAATGGCCTCCCTCAAGAGCCACAGAAGTCAAACCTCTAAAGCAATTAAAATTATAAATTATTTTGCTTAGAAAGCATAGTTTGATGTAATCATTTTAGGGCTTTAAAATGAATAACTAGATTACACAGTTTGATTTCTTTTCTTCAATCCTATTTATGATTCCTTGGTTTCAACCCTATAAAATATTTTATTCACATTATGAGGGAGAAATTCCATGGTGATTTTGAATACATGTAAACCTTTTTATCTTGTAAGTAATAAAAGAACTTAGACCAACTAAGCTTGAGCACTTGAAGGGACTATGATATCTCAAGAGGGGAAAATTGAGGGGGGCTAAAAGAATTCTTACATACACAGTTACTTACATATATTTTTATACGCATATTGTTATTACTTTAATCTTCACTCTTTTATGATGCCAATCCTAGCCTATAGTCTATGTTCAAGACAAGAGAAGTGGATGGAGCCAACTCCTAGATCTATGCAATCACCTCTTGCACTTTGGGAAATTTATCCTCTACATGAGTAAAACAAAAATAATTCAATTTAAGTCTCCAACTTGCCATCTTTCACTCCTGAAAAAAAGAGGAAAATTCAAATGGGGAAGGGGGAGTTGTATTTTGAAGAGGATAAATGAGAGAAAAAGAAAGTTTAATCGTAGAAAAGAATGTTGACATACTATGTGACTAAATATCCCATGAAAGAAATACATTATAACCTTAATAAGAGGAGGAGGAAGAGAAAAAGGCATAGGAAGATGAAGAAATATATAACGTACAACGAGAGAGGCCAAACTAATTGTAGAGACATATTTACAATCCCTAAGCAAAATTTACAATAAATTTATTCAAGTTGGGGTTAAACTTGAAAATGGATAACAGATGGACTATCTATGCACATACTTGAGAGCATTGGATGGAAGAGAACTTTTGATGTACTATTGAGCAGAGAAGGAGTGTTTTCCCTTATGTTGTGTGAAGCAAGTTTTGTGAATGCCAAAGTTGGCCTAATTAAAGAACTAAACAATTGGTTGTTTAGCTATACTTCCATGCCTTTTGGGATTGGGAGATTGACTTTAGAGAGTCTTGAATTCACCTTCTCTTCCTAGGTGGTTTTGTAACCTATCTAGGGGATGGTGTTCATAGAGGGCTACCCATGATTTGGTGGAAAATTTCCTTATCCCAAGTGAGTTGCTTCATGTTTAGCATTTGAAAAATATAAGTACATTATTCATTTCTTTGTGATTTTCACTTATATGCCTCATGAATTACATATATTTATCATTTCATAAGTCTAAATGCATGGGTCCATTAATATGATTCCTTGAAAACTTGAAACTATTATTTATTCTTTGTTGTGTTTCTTTGATGACAATAGCCTCTATTTTGGCTTTACAAATTTTGTTCCCTTGTCACGATGTTGTAACAATGTAATATATCATGTTTTAGTTCTTAAAAATTTGGTCTAGATGGCATGCATTACATATATAGGAAAATCCATTTTGTGTAGTGCCTTCATGAGGACATTTAGTGACTCAAGTTTTTAGACTTTGCATATAAAAGGGCATATGCTTTTCAATGCTATAGAATTTAATTTGTTTTGTCTTTTGTATTTTTTCTTAAGGAGCTTTGGAATTTATTAAAGGTGGTATAAGAAGTTGTATTACATTATGGGGGTGGACACAATTTTTTACATTATGGTAGTTTTAAGATTCATTGACATTTAATTAGGCTTCATGAATGAGGATAGATTTAATCTTAAGAGTTGATGGATAAAAAATTTCACTTTCGTTGTGCTAGAGTACATTTGGGTTTTTCCTTAGTAATCATAGAACAATGAATTGGGTATGCTTTACTCTAAAAAGGGTTCAAATAGTATATTGCAATACATGAGAAATATTTGTTGTTTGGAAATTTAATGGTCATTTTAGCCTATTGTTAAAAGCCAATAAATACTTTTACTAAGCATATATATCTTGTAGAATGTAAAAAATTTCCAATCAAATTTGAATAGGCTTGTAAATACTTGTGTTTGAGTCTGAATTTAGAATTTTGAAACTAGTGTGGCATGGTAATTTGGCCATGCACCAATTCATGTCAATTTGTAACATACCTCTAGTTTGGAGCATTTGTAATGAGAATCAAGAGTTAATTTTGGTTTTATTTTATTGAGGCAGACACTTCTTGCCATAGTAATAAGTTATAGAAACACCACCACCCTAATTATATTGCAAAGTTTGAAAGTTTTTCTTTTCAATATCTCATAATCAATTAAGATGTTAATCTTCAATTTTTTTTTTTTTTTTTTAAATCTTCTAATATGGAAATTCCTTAATTTTGATTGTTGTGATATAAGGCATCATGTATAGCTTAGTTATTTTAGAAAGGTATTGTTGTAGGCTTATCGTCTACCCAAAATTTTCTTTTGAAAATTGAGTTTCTCCCAAGTTCATTTAATCACCTAAGGTCATGTGACATCACCTTACCTTGATTATAAGGGCTTGGATAGCCTTCACCTACTATAACAAAAATATACCTCTTCACCTAAGGTCTACCCATAACTTTACCAAGCTACAATATGTCAAATGCAACTATGTCATACTCAACCAAGTTCATTAAAAAATGGGCACACATCCAACCATGGCCTTTAAAACATACCAACAATACTTTAACACGTAGTCAATATTTCAACATTTAGCCAACACAAAGCAAGGAAAGCAATAGTAACATCCAAAAATTATAAAGAGTCCACAACACACATGTATAAGTAGGATCAAAAGGTAGGTGCCTTAACTTTATTATATCTAGATTATCACAAATGTATAACAAGGAAGTTGCAACTCCCACTTACAACTATATTCCAATTGTACAACGAGTCTAAGGAATATATCCTTCTACCTATTTCCAACATATTTGCACAATTCAACCCCTAAAGAAATCATAGGCTTGCTTCTCATGAATCATGTCTTCTTCTTCTTCTTCTCACCCAACTAGTGCAATTCACCCTACTATGCCTAACCCTGAACTTAGCACAACAATAAAGCTCCTTTACAATATTTTATGAATGATAATCACTTCTTGCCTAAACACTTTTGAGGTATCCTCCTTTAATATGATACTTTCATTGAATTTGCAAGCGCCTTCACTCTAAGGTGGATGCCAAGTGTTGTTCATACATTTGCTTCTTTTGGTGTCTTGACCATTGACTATCACATATCCAACAAGTCTGTTTAGCAATGCACCCAATTTTTCCCAAGACCACCCAAGTTGGCCCAAGTCTGTCAAATCTATCCAAGTTTATCTACTCAGCCTAAGCCATTTAAGTTCTCTCAATTAATTAAATTCCATGTGAGTCCATAAAAGTGCATCCAACTCAACTTAGTCCATCTAAGTATGTCTAAATCAATCTAATTCAATCCAAACCTAGCTAGCCATGCCCAATTTTTTATGAGTCCACCAAACTACACTTAGTTATACCCAACAATGCACCCAAGTGCATCTAGTGTGTGTTTTCAAAGTGGAAGTGCACCCAAAAAATGTATCCCATGATTGCACTATGTGAATACTTGTGCCTAAAGGCACTTTTGTCATTTGTTGCAACCCATGAGTATGAGTTGTGTAACACCCTCCTCCCACATTTACCCAAGTTAACCAATCCACTGGGGTAAACATGTGATGAGAGGCTACTATGATGTGATTCAACTCCCCATGTATAGTTAATGAAGTGGAACTGACAAAACCAAACCAATATGAATTTTCACACATGCTACAAAACCTTCAGGATCCAACCAACCCTTCTAGGTGACCAACCCTTGAGGTAACTTGACATTTTACTGATCTGGACCCTCAATTGCTCCCATGACAAGCCATGCATGCGATTGAGGTCTTCTATTCTCTCCCACAACAAGGCATGCCAACAATTGTGGAATTTTTCCAGCAGTTTTGAGCCAACGACCCCAGATTATGAGCCACTTTTTCAGGGCTAGGTCTTAGGGCATTGCCCATAACTTCATGAAACTTTCATAAATGATAAACAACAATGAAATAAGGTTACTAATTCAATAATTGGTACACGTACATTATCTTACCCCTACTAGCCATGACATGAATTTCGTCAAACATGTCACAAGTATGCAATCTACAGGTCATAACAACATATTTGAGCATATGGGTCTCATACTTATCTGAGATTCGTAAAGAAGCATTGATGCCTTATCACAATAGTTGCATTATCATCTATTGGGTCATATATTCATTGTTCATTGATTTCATAATAAAAACATGATGAGATCCATACATTAAGCCTGTCATAAAACATACTCATAACCAACATATAACCAACAGAAATAACAAGGATATGAAAACCATAAAAACCACATATGAACCAGTACATTTACACATGAAATACCAAGGATAAGGAGCTCTTATTAATGAATACAAAATCCTACCAGGTCTGGGACTTATAGGTACCACCCGAGCATAGATTGGGCTGAACCAAATTTTTCTTTCAACCAATCACCCATGTGTCATATTCCAAGCATGAATTTGGGACTCACAACAGAACCAATCTAGGTTTCCTCAGGCTTTATTGCAATCCCCACCACATCACTAGGCCATAAATAAGCATGGTTGCCTCCCGATTTATCGACTTACTCCGTGAGGAATTTTCCTGACTCCTAGTCTCTAGGCTTTACCGTATATCCTTCCATTCACTAGTCGAGGATTCCTAGGCTTAATCAAGACTCCACCCTCCAAGATTTACCATATATCCCACCATTCACCGATCGAGGATTCCTAGACCTGATCGAGGGCACACACCTCTAGGATTCATTGTATATCCTGCCATTCACTGGTCGAGGATTTCTAGACCTACCAAGGTACACAAAATTTGGCTTTAACGCAATCCCACCTTCTCGGGTCTAGGGATTCCTAGGCCTTATGTTCTTCTTCAAAGACCACCTCACTCAGTTTCAAAATCATCCAAAAATCCAACTTAACTAAGTAAAAGAGAACCCATCACACCATGGCTATTTGTAAATGGAAAGGAACGAATGAAGAACATTGTCACACCTAGAAAAACCCATGTCAATGACAATAAGAGAACCAAATACACACAGACACATACCATGCATTCCAAATCTAGCAAGAAAACCACACATGCAATTCGATACCTGCAAGTAATCTCGTTGTAGCTGCTTAATCTTGCTCTTCCTTGCTTGATCTTTGCTTCCCTTTGCATTCTTTTTCCTCTCTTTGATTTCCTTGATCTAATGCTAGAGTGCTCCAAGAAAGCTCTAAGTGTCCAAGAGTGAGAGAAAGAGAGAGAGTAAAGAGAGATAGCTCCAAAACTGAACTGACAAAAGGTACCAACTGATCCTTAGAAGCCTTTTTATTAATGAGGCCTCTATTTTATTCATTTGCCATTATTTTCCTCCCCACATGCAACCTATTACCTTTCACCTTCCTTTTCTCCTAATTTCCATTATTTTCATAAATAAATTACCAATTAATGCCAATTTTCCTTCCAAAGCCTTTGTCATTGCCTTTGCCAATTTCCTTAACCATAATAAACCAAATGAACACCCACACTAGGATGTTTTTGCCTAACATTTAGCTTGGAATATGTGTCCCGTGATCTTGGTTATTATTTTATCTTTATTAACCTTATTTACATGGAATTTTGACTAGGGTTGTTACAAGTTTCTCGACTCCTTTGGTCCAAATGCAGTTCAAGCACCCAAGCTAGTCAAGCTCTCTATGCCAATCTTGTTCATCATATGTAGTGCATGTTTGCAAATGAGATTGTTCATGGAAACCCCCTTTGACTTTCCTCACCAAGTGCATATAACTAGTGTGAGAGGTGTTAAGGTCTACAATGTGCTCAATTTGAGTGAGGCACTTGACATGTCCATGGTGCCTTGCCATTGTGTAAGGGCACCCAAATTCAATTTGTCTTGCCATGATATTTTCATCATGTTAATTTTTTTAGGTCAATGACCACCAAGGGTATCACAAAACTAAGGTGCCCTAAGTTATTTAAGGCTAATTCCTTACGTCATCCCCCACTAAAATGTGTTTCCTTCCCTAAAAAATTCCTAAATAACCCATTTTCCTCCAAGTTTTCTACCCATAACCATACATCCACCCGCAATTTACTTCGACTAATTTGCATTGTCCATGCCAAAATCACTATGAAAGTGCTCATTCTTTTATTCTTCCTTTGAATAAGTGCCTTTTCCCAACTTTTTCCAACAATGCCTCTTGGATGTCTTATTGTTGTTGTTGCCTCCTATTGTGGCTATAAATTCTAACAGTACTATTACAATGCAACCTTCATTAAGATGATCGTTAAAATGTCCAATTGTTGCACCATTTAAATCCACTAATGTGTTAATACTCTTGAACCATTCCACTTTGTCTCTATACATTAAACTCTCCATGCCTTGAATACGTAGGGTCATCGGTCCAAATATTATGCCCAACCATAAGAATGCACTTCTTCATGCCTTGAATTATCACTTTCTTTTGTCCTTCAATTTTTTTGTACAAATGTATTCGACCAAGGCAAGGTCAACACCTTTGCTTCCAAACAATAAAGTCGCCTACAACTCAACACTCTAAGTTCTTCATTAAACTTGACATATTTTCTTGTTGCCCCTAGGCTCCACTACCAACTCTTAGGTGTTGGATGCCCATTTTGACATAATTTGTTGCCTCATTTTCCATTAATATCCTATATTTTACTTGGACTTTACCTATATTACCTTATATTTTTATGTCTTTAATCCTAAAACCCTTTAGTAACCATCTAGAGTTAATTTTTTTTTGTTGTTGTTGTGGGAAAAACTACCCTAAGGTCTGGGTTGAAGGACCTAACAGAGCGGAAGGCATACAATCACAAGAAGCACTCAAATTAAAAGTCCTAATGCTTGAACTAGAAAACTAAGGATAAGTGACCTTACCCGTGTGTCCTACATCTAGGGTCGATCCTAGAGGGTGCAAAACCTCTGCTACTCCTCGTGCTTCAAGACTTGCAAATCAACCAAGACAAAGCACACAAACTAGTTGCACATCATATATATCCTAGATGTCAGTATGTTAGATCATATAATCTCATAAAAATAACATGAAATAAACCATTACAAGATCATTCAACATGTATAAGAGACATATAACACAAAAACATCAAGAACGAGACATAGCTTCTTTTATTGATAATATGTAAAGAGAAAGTGGAGAAATCACCTGAGATTTGCCACGGCTCCAAGAGAAATCGTCCTTTGGATCCGTCCAGCCCTAGCCTCACAAAGCTTCTTCCATAAAAGGTGCACAAAGGATGTCACATAAAGAGGGGGTGAACATCACAAGGAAACAAGGGTTTCCTGAACCTGGGAAGTGTAGGAGGCACATGTAAATATTAGACTTGATCAAGGCTATAACAAGCTATAATATCAATAGAATTCTCTCTTCTCCCTTGAGGTGTATTTATACTTCCTCAAATCAGTTTTTTCAGTTGAGAAACAGTTTGGCCACTGGCTGGTGTAGGTAGGCTACAAGTAAAACCCATAAACCCCGCCCAATTAATAGGGATTTTTTTTTTTAATATTTTAAATTGTATACGTGGGTCAGATATAAGTGGACCCGCGCCTGCACGCGTAAAATTCTGGGCAGAGTCGCGTATGGAATTCAAAATATTGTTTTTTAAGAAGTTGACCAAGTCTGAATGGAAAGGGCTACCCAAGGCTAATGCATAAGTCATCAAGTACATAGAGGTGATAAATGATGTTACAACATATGCCCCCTAATATTTGAGGTCAAAAAGGGTACATGATGGTCGAAATGTATATGTGCATAAGAAATAATCTTGCGAGGACTAGAGAGGACTTCACCAAATTTCAGCCTACCAAAAACTAGTGAAAGAAATAAAAAAGAAATCTCATGTATGAGGCGGGCATACCCATGCTCAGTGAAAGAAAAACATGTCTACATATTAAGTATGGAGTGTATCCAATATTTATACAAGTATAATTGAATTGTAAAGTACATATTGAATCATCTGATCACTGCCCGGAAGGACATATCAAAATCATGTCTAAGTATCACATATAGAAGATTGATCAATGATGCTACAAATATATTTGATCACTGAAGTCACAACTGAATCTCCAAGTACCAAATCATAAGTGGTGGAAAAAAATGGTATTGCACGCAACTCGGGTGCCAACATATAGGATGTTGCTATGATGAACTGCAACATATAAGGGTGGATGGTGTCACTGGCAGAAAACTGAAGGAGCTATCAAAGTGAACCAAAGCATGTTGATGCAAACCCAAGGTCTTCATCGATCACTATGGCACAATTCTACACAATGGGAATAAATGAGTTTAGGTCGACCATGTGAGAGATCGTTTGATTACCAGTCATTTATGTATACCGTTAACAAACGTGAGACAACTCATCGATAATGATGATGAGATTCAAGGTGCCCCAGTATAATATAACAAGTGTGAATTAATGAGTTGAAGTCAAACACCTGACATAATCTACCAATCATGATACATTGATGTATTCTCACTGTCGATAGTGAAGGAATCTACCACTGATGACTGCAAACCCTAAGGTACTAAAAAAAGGACTCTAGAACTTATTCCCAGATCAATGAGTTGGAGTCGATGGGAAAATATATGCTGGAAGGAATGCATTAGGGAATCCCACATCAATCTAATGCAAGTGTAACTCGTAGGCCAAAATTTGGAAGGAATTGGACGAATAAAATTGAAGTAACCAACCTAAAACACGTTTCTGGCATGCATAAAATGTAGCTAGCGCACGACAAAAACCCTTCGAACCAACCAATAATGAAAGCCGACAAAGAGGCGAGGAATCCACCGATAGGGTCAAATGAAAACCAAGGTACTGCATGAATCCTAAGTGTGATAATGTAAAATGAAGTAGAACGCAAGGGAAATGACTCAGTCAAAGACCCATGGTGTTGATCAAATGTTGAGCACAAGGTCACCTATCAATGATGTAAATAGGGCTAGGTGCGGCTTTAGGTTTACTCTCAGAGCAATTTGTTGAAGTTGATAAGAGACAAACTCGTCGAGAAGAAGTCAAAGGAGACCTTCTCAAACCAGCATGAGCAAAGGACCAAATAGTTGATGTGATAGAACAAGGCTTTGAAAAATCGGGATGGCCGACTGAAAAATGAGTCAAGAGACACCACAGGAAGGTTGACTCAGGTTTACTTCCTTTTAACAAAAGCACGATTCATTTTGACTATGGCAACATATGATAACTTTGTATAAGTTTGTCATGCAGGAGGCATGAACAAACCCTCCATATGATTGGAAGAGATAACCAACCGGGGGAGTACTGACTCAATAACAAGGTTATGGCTTCTCCTAAGTCAAAACTAAACCCGTCCCAAAATGGAGAAAAGACTTAGCTTTTTTGTGCTTTGTTTAGGGGCGACACAACTAACTCTTTAGCTGTTATCAAATGTGGAAGTAATGTCTTGATCTCACCCTTTTTGGGATATTTGATTTTTTTGTCTTTTTCATATTTAAAAACCTGAAAAATAATAAAATAATGCTTATAGTACAATGGATAGAACGAGTGTCGGTAAACAAATGCACTAGTTCCTGGGATAGGAACAATCCTATGCTCAATGCAAGGTGGAAAAAACTGGTAAGTGACACTCAGAGGAATGTCCCATCCATGGGAAAAGGTGTCAAGTTGCGAAGGTTAAGGGATTGCATGGTTGACTTTGCAAAAATACATGGTCAAAAGATAGCTTAAACATGAGTCCAAATGAAGTTGGCTAAAGGCCTAGATATACAAATGGTCAATATGCAATGCAGCGAAACAACTCAACAACAAAATGGGAGCCTCTAGGGTATAAGGCCAGAAAAATATAGCAAAGAAGAAGAATAATGAAGCTTCAATGCATAATTCATGGCAGGACTAAAGAGGACTCCCGAGCCTACATAAATTGCAGCATGGGTGATATATGCTAGAGAGGATCTAACTAAGAATCCCATGTAAAGGATGGCTCCACTGTCATATCATGATTTATAAGTCAGAAAGTGAAAATGGCTTAATAATCATAGCATGATGGGGTCAACCCTATGGAAATATTTCAGTATGAAGGTTAGTATGCATAAGTGCAACGACAAGTGAATTGCCTAACCTATATGCCAGTTCTGAATAAAAATACCTGCCATGACAGGTTAGCGGTCATGGAACCGAAGCATAAATGGAACCATCTCGAAATCACCAGAATGGACCTGAAAACAACCTATCCCAATGCTTACAAGCCAAAAGGTTAAAAATTCATGAACAAATTCAAAAAATAAACACAAAAGAAATTTGTGAAAAAAAGTTGAATTTTGGGCATAAATAGGCCTTTTGGACTCACATTTGGTCATTTGTGTTGTGAAGAAGTTGTGAAAGAGCTTTGGAGCAAAAAATCCCCTTCCTGGAAATGGAGAAATTACCCACTGAATCGATCCAAATCTTTCAGGTAAACCTCACAATCAGCTTAGTCATTAATTTATTTATCAATTCAAGCTATTTTTTAGGAATTTTACCATAGAATTTGTTTTTTTTTTAAACCCTCTGCGTATACGCGGGTTCATAATTCCGAACTCGCGTATAGACGCGACTGTGTCTGAAGGAACTTGTATATGCGCGGATTGAAATTTTAAAATGAAATTCTAAATGGATGAAATGATCCAGGATGCCCATTAGCTGGAGGGAAAGCGAGCATAGCAATATTGATAATGAGGTCATGGAGGATCGGTTATCCTTCGATATAATCCGAGGATGTGGATTGCTGAAGTTATTTAAAATGCCAAACATGAAAACGAACACAAGATTGCTCAAAATGCTTGTAAGTTATTGGGACCCAGATGAGGATTGTTTCATGATAGATTATATGCCACTAAGGATCGAAATCGAGGAAATTTACTTCATAACTGGACTCTCTCAGAGAGTGGAACCAGTAAATCTGTGGGGCAAGCCCACAGGAGGGTTAAATGTTGAAGATTATATTCGAATTTACCATGCTAAGTGTACTCAGAAGATCAAGACACAGATCCCAGTTAGAGATGTGCAAGGTTTGCACATGAAAATACTTCTTATCACCATTGTGAGGGTAGTCGGATCAACTTCCTTACACCAAGCTTCTTGAGGAAGCATGAGTTTGGAAGTGGATTGTCTGACTAAACTATATGGTTGGTGCACAACCTTATTGACAAACTTGAAGAAACAAATGACCTCGATCCAGAAGAATAAGACAGTGCATTTTCGTTAGGGACCATCCTATGCACATTCTTCTTTGAGAGGATTATAGGGCTTCGCCCCAAGATTATCTCTACCATCAATAGCCCTCGTGATCGAGAAATGGCTAGATGGGCATATCTGATGAAGAGGTTGGGGGGTGGTGAGGTCTCCAGGACTACTTTGGATGATGAGTTCTTCCTTTAGTGGCGAGAACAAGTCATCGTAGTAGAGGAATATCCCTATGCTAGCATGGATTTCAGGGGAGATCCAGATTTGACCCTTCCACCCGATACAACATGGGGGACGATTTTTAAGATTGCACAATGATTTTTTGATTATATGATTTTTTTATTTATTTTCAAATGATATGAAAATGAAAAATATTTTTGTTAGGACAATTTGACTTACAAATTTATGGATCACGTTGCATACATTGTACCAATGAAACCTGAGGGCTTCCCAAGGCACAGGTGTCGCGGAAGATAATTTGAGGATGTCGCAGAAGACCCAGGTGTTAGCCACCTATAAAATTTGTTATATCAAAAGGTGGCTAAATCATTTTTGGAGCCTTCAAGAAACAAGTTTTATTGCTAAAAATGTTATCTCTTGAAGACTCATGAAGACATCATGCCCTCTGTTAAATCTTCACTGCTGTTTCCCTTTCGAACTTAGAAATTCTGCTATTTCGTAGAAAAAGACTGCTGCAAAATTTCCATTTTTCCCCTCCTCCACTCAAAACTAACCTTCCTTTTTCCCTTTTTCCCCATGAAATTCTTCTATTTTTTATGTATTCCCCTTTCCCCTTCATGAAAATTCCTTTTATAAGGTTTGAAACTCACTTTTAAACCTTACCAAAACCCCCAAATCCATCAAAAACTTTGAAAATTTTCATAAAAAATAAGTTTTTTGACTATAGGCTTAAGCCCCTTTGGGCTAAGTCCTAACCACTTCCCGACATGTGCCCTAGCGCTAAAACCAAGTGCTAAACCCTTTTGGCGCTTATCACATCAGAAGCAAGCAAAGAACGCAAGTATTTTTGGCCTTTATAAAACTTCCGATGCGATTAGCCCTCTTAATATGTAAACTCCCGATCCTTTGTTTTCTTTGAAAAACCAAGAGTTAAAGACCAAAAGCGCGTATTGCATCGGAAACATTTGATGCGTGCAAGTCTTTTTGTCATATTAAAACGTTCGATCCGACGAGCCACTTTGTTTATGAGTCCCGATCCCATTACTGCTTCATATAACCCTTGGGCCCGCAATTGGGTCCTAAAGTTTGTAAATAAACCCATATCCGATGTAATTTTCCTTTTAAAATCATAAAAACCGCCTTTTCCCTAAGTTTTAAACTAAACGCGCCGGTGCTATATTTTTATTAATAAACACCGTTGATCTTAAAACCCGATCAACAATCCGCGCGTCATTGCATTGGAGAAATTCAAATGGGTAGATTGAAAATCCCATCTCCTCACCTCAATTCCGATTGGCCCTTATACATATAAGCCTTGGGCCTTTGATTTTTCATATGAACCAACGACCCCGCAGTCGGGCACCAAGCCTTTTAATAACCCGCCCAAGGCCATAAAACCTTTGTATTTCATTAATTTTTGGTTTTCATATATTACAAAGGGTCTTGATCATTCATTGGTCAGAGCCCATCTCCGTCGTTGATCTTGGACCAATCCGATGGCCCGCGCAATCTCGCATCAACAAATCTCATTGGGCGCGTTAATATTTTATGCCACCCCCGATTGGTCATTCCCTGATCCATCCTCCACCGTCGATCTGATTTGCAGATCGACGACCCACAATCAATCGCTTCGGCGCTTCCATGTTCATTGCCCTGCCGATTGCGAAAGCTCCAATTACATCTGGGCCGTCCACGTGTCCAGATCAGATGGTCCAGATTGCATCTCCCGACTTTGGTTAAATTCATGCGCCCGCTCCATAATGTTTTAGGCCAAATCCTGACCGTTGATCTCTGCAGATCAACGGTCATTATTCACCCTTTCTCCGCCTCATTTATTTTTTCCATTTATCCCAGATATGATCCTGACTGTTGATATTGCACATCCAACGACTCATATTAACCCCGACAGGCCCGACCCCTGTGGGTCCTGCCTCCCTCCAGATATGATCTCCGTTGTCGATCCCTTGATCAGACGGTCCATAATAAAACCACCCTGCCTTTTTATCCGCTGCTCATCTGGTCTATATCGCGCTCACCCCTCACCGTTAGATCTGAGACCCTAGATCCAACGGTTGACGTGCGTTTTCACGTAACTTCAAGCGCGAAGATTATTTTCCCAAGGGCTACGCAATATAAGTTGTTTTCAAAAGCCACGTGTCGGCCTCTGACGCATATCGCGTCCAAAAAGCTAATACCGCTTTCTTGCCCTTCTGTCGCGCGAAACCCGTGGTTTTCCCTCCCGAAACCACTTTCCTCATTTTCTATTCTATTCTATCACGTGTGCCCCCCGCCGTTGATCTCGTTGGGCTGATCTAATCCGACGACCCACGATCACCCAAGAAACCCCGAATTTCCTCAATGCATTTTTTCACCCCACCAAAGGTTTTAAACCTTTTTCCTTTGCATTTTCTCCCATTTCATTATAAAGCGGCCTTTCCACATTATGTTTCCTCAGTTTTTCCCAACCGTTGATCTCTGCAAGATCGATGGATCTGACTTGATTTTCACCACCATTTCTTCCAAACCGCCTCCATTTGACTTCTGCGCGTGATCTCCACCGTTGGATGCAGTCATCCAACGACCACGCTCCAAAACTAAGCCCCCTCAGCAGTCTTTCCCAATAACGCAAGATTTTATAACATTTTTTTTATTTTGCAGGCTTTAATGGTTTTTCCATTATATTAAAGAAAATGAAAGCCGAGGATGACGATCCTACAGGCTTTCACTTATCAAAGAGAAATCATTGAGCGGGGTTCCATGCCACGTTTCATCAGTGTATCATGGACGCTGATGACATATGAGCCCCTGTTATACCTGCACATTAACAAGACAGAGTGAAATTCAAAAGAGTATCAGTATTGAAGACTTAAACACAACAAAACTGAGGATTGAAGATTAATTCTATAGTTTAATGGATTACGGCTAAGATCGATTATCAAAAGCCTAATCCGCTGGATTAAAACATGATTAAAGAAAATCATAAACATTTATCAGACAGAGGATGCCTCCACTGCCACATCAGAGGCTAATTGATTCCTCTCAGCTACCTAATGCCACCTATAGCCTCACAACATTCAACAGAGGTTGAGTAATGACCAAATCAGAGGATATTTGCCTCACGACAATCAAACAGTTAATTCATCCGAAGAACTTATTGCAAAATATCTGCTGAGTTACTACAGAGATGACACAGAGCCTTAAAAGTCAACAAAAGCTCCCCACCGAGCTTAATTCTTAATGTAAAAACAATTAATATAGAAGAAATATCTGTAAACTTCTGCATCGAGCCCCTCAAAGGCCGAGAAGTATTACACTGTATTAATTGA
Organism: Pinus albicaulis; assembly: GCA_034641835.2. Classification (NCBI taxonomy): domain Eukaryota; kingdom Viridiplantae; phylum Streptophyta; class Pinopsida; order Pinales; family Pinaceae; genus Pinus; species Pinus albicaulis. The sequence continues at coordinate 781,417,147 of CM076581.1, forward strand.
ACCCTTAGATATTTTCTCTTTCGACCTCCTCATCCTTCTATACAATCTTATTGAGGAGTTCATTGTAAATGTTGGTTGCAGAACTTTGAAATATACTTGAGCTCGAAACTTCTACTTGTAGATAGTGTTCAAAGGCTCTTGAAGCTCTGCTTGTGATTAAATAAGTTAGGCTGAGAAGTGAAGATGATTACTGAACTGAAACAATGGACTTAAAGATTGTAACTGGTTTGAAGCATCAATACAAGTTGATTTATGGGATCCTGGTCTATGTCAACGGTGATGTTATTTCTTATTGTAAATTGTTATTTTATTTTTGTTTTCGCTTTTTCCATCTTCTCTGATAAAGAACAACAAGCATAGAGTTAGGATTTACTTTTTATCAGTACCCTTCTCTAACTGATAAGCTTTATCTACATGTTTTCTTCCAAATTGTGTTGTTTAGGAATGATTTAATTCAATTTAAGCAGTTAGGAATGCTGGAGTTCCCTCGTCCTACTGTCTAAGCTGAATGTTGTTCTTGAATGTTATTTTCGGTTTATGTTAAGTAGAGATGAACTAAGGAAGTAATGGTGAGCCCCGTCCTTTAGTTTTATCCCCAAAAAATATCTGAAAGTTTCCCTAAGAATGTGTTGAAAGCAAGCTAGGTTCAAAGTCCTTACCTGATCTTAGACTATTCCTTGTTATCTTATGTGTTTGTCTTGAAATTTTACTAAGTAAAGCAGAACTAGGGAAGTCTATGGTGAGCCCTGTCCTCTAGTTTCTTCTCCAACAATTGCTTTTAAAGTTTCCCTTTGTGTTTAAAATGTTTTCTATTGAAAGTGCATCAAAAGCTAGTTAGTTTCAAAGTACTTACCAGATCTTAGATTACTTTTATGTCTTTCTTAAGTGTATGCCGAAAGCAAGATAGTTTCAAAGTACTTACCTGATCTTAGGCTGCTCTTTGTTCTTCATTTGTTTAATTCCCCTTCTTGTTGTATCATTTCATTCCATAAAATCAACTTTAAAGAGATCCTTAGACATAGATGACTTGCCCCATGGACCACTCTTGAACCTTGTTGTTTCAATTAAACGCCCTATTATGACTCCATAGCCCAATGGACTAAAAACCAGCGTTATATCTATCTTTTTAGCCTAAACTTGTTTTGATTGCTTGCAACTTCACACATTTGAAACTTTTTCCATTTAGGACTTTCCACCCAAATAATAATCATGCTCAACCATCCAAAAACAAACAAAAACCCTCAGACTTCATAACTAGCCTAATATCATTACCCGAAAGCTTTAAAGATAAATCCATATTTGCACTTTATTGGAGAGATCCCTCTCCGGATTTAGGAGGGCTAGATCCTAGAATCCCAAAGTGGTTGAAATAGTGTTCTTCCTGCAGTTTGACTTTGCCAATCTTGCAAATTACAGGGAGCTAACACCAGGGAGGACACTCCATGTTAGACAGAGAAACTTAGTGAGCTTGACTCACCAAGCCGATATGGCTGCTATAGAGGATCTCCCAGAGGCTATACATAGACATGTGGTTGGAGTACCACGCAATTGGGTGCGGCTGTTCTGTCGTGTAGCGATAACTATAGTGTTCTTCTGTAATACCTACCCAGGGCAGGGCCCACAGGGATAGATTTTTATTGATCAGATGACTATAATATTTTTTTATGATGAACATGATCGGGCATAAGCCCTAATTTTGTAGGACATGATTGTCTGGTTTTTATATATTTTGAACACAACTCTGATATATGATGTGATTGTCCCATATGTACAATGATGATTGATGTTTTTGATATTTTAATGTATTGAATGATTAATATGCCAATCAATTGCTTGATTAGCTAATGAATATGCAAACGAATAATTCTGAACGAGGAATGTGAATGAATGTAACATAATGAAATGAATGTTGCAACAAACGCACTCTCAGAAATAATCGATGTAAAAATGTGTCTCTGACACGATAGGTGTTATTTGATTTTGAAACCACCAGTTGTAAATCCAAGTATACTACTAACGGATCAACACCAAGAGATATTTCCTCTGAAAGTAGGTTGACCACTGCAGTGTACTCTGCCACATTATTCGAACCAGGATCAATGCATACATCCCTTGAGACTAGCAACTGACCGAATGGATAGTAAATTACCCAAGCCGCGGAAGCAAGATACCGGGTATGTTGACTAGCATCATCGACAAAGCCAAAATGACTCATCTCATCCAAAAACACCTGCCAATTCAGATCAAAATCATCAAAGTCACATAAAAAATCAATAGACAGATATGCACAAAGAATACAATATATACAAACAAATCAAATGCTAGGAAAAAGCCTAGGCATAATACTTCTTTAGATAGAGCCCATTTCTAGGCTCCGCCAGCTTGTTTCGGTCGAAATCAACCAAGGCATAAGTTCCATTCTTCAAGACCTTTTTAAAAATGAAAGGGCCATACCATATGTATTTGAATTTTCCTACCCCCAAGGCATCCTTGTCTTGAGCATAAACAAAAACAAGGTCACCTTCAGATAAAACCCTAGGTTTGACCGCCTTATCATACTGAACCTTTACTCGTTTCTTATGAGCCTCGTTCATCGTAGCTACATCTCGGCGCTGCTCATCGATATGTTTTAGATAAATAAGGTGTTCTTCGGGACTTGAAGTGTCAGGAAGAAGCTCGACTGCTAGCTTAAGGGAAGGAATCTCACACTCAATAGGAAAGATTGATTCCAACCCATAAACCAGTTAGAAATTAGTGAACCTGGTTGCAGTCTTAACAGACATCCGGTATGCCCAAAGTGCAAGATACAACATGACATGCCAATTGGACCTGGCTTTATCGATTATCCATTGAAGGATAACCTTTAAGGACTTTTTTATGGCTTCAACCTATTCATTGGCCTGAGGATAGTATGGTTATGAATGCTCCTTCCGAAAAGCCAATTTAAGATCCAATTCAACCATCATGGTGTTCTGAAAATGATTGCCATGGTCAATGACAACCTCTTTGGGAATACCAAAGTGAGAAATGACTTGGTTGAATAGAAACAAGGATGTTGTTTCACCATCGTTCACAAAAGTAGGCATAGCCTCAACCCACTTCATAAATTAGTCTACTACTATGATAATGTACTTATGACCCTTTGCTGAAGGTGGGTTACAAGTAGAAAACTCAATACCCCACTTTGTGAATGGACCGAAAATGACAACAAGAAAGAGTGGAGCTGGATGAGCATGCATATTCCGAGTGTAGACTTGACAAGGATGACATTTTTTGACTGCTTCAACACAATATTTGAAAATCGAGGGCCAAAAATATCCTGCACGCAAAATCTTTTGGGCTGTAGCAAGCCCAGATAAATGACCACCACAAGCTCCACTATGGAAATCATTCATCACAACCTCAGCTTCTTCGAGAATTAAGCAACGTCTAAGGATCGAATTGGCCCCACGATGATATAGAGTGTCACCGATAATCAGATAAATTTTTTCTAAGTGACGCAACTTTTGACGCTCATCTTTCAAAAAAGCTAAGGGAAACTTCGAAGTCTGGAGATAAATAATGATATCTCCATACCAAGGATGTTGTGAAGAAATGAGGAAAAGATGTTCATAAGGGAATGACTCCTCATAAACAATCTCATCTCCACAAGGCAACTCAGAGATCAACTTCGCAAATACCAAAGATTTCTTTGATTTGGCAGACATAAATTCAAGATCAAACTCTTGCAAAATTAAAATCCATTGATTGTATTTTCCCCCAATCACTCGCCTACTGAGAGAAAATTGAAATGGATTAACTGTTACCAAAACATAAGTTTTTCGAAGAAGGATATAATGCCTGAGCCGTTGGACAACATGGACAGCCGCCAAAGATAATTTCTCAATGGGAGATTACCACAGTTTAGGACCCACCAAGCCTCGACTAAGGTAGTAAATAACATGCTCACAAAGAGCATCATCCTCCTGAACCAGAACCATACCTATAGTAGATTCTAATGCCGTGAGATACAAAATAAAGTCTCTACTATAATCAAGTGGACTCAATAATGGAGCAGAGGTTAGTGCCTTTTTCAAAGCATCGAACGAGCTTTGAGTAAAGTCATCCTAATCCTTTTAGTAGACACGATGAATCCCAACAATCGATTGGATGTGACCGCAAAAAAGCACTTATTAGGGTTCAACCGGATTTTATAATGATGACATCATTCAAAAACTTGTCGAAGATGAGAGGGATGATTAATTCTCTTTCGAGAACGAGCAACTAAATCATCCAAATATGCTTCGATAATATGATTGATGTCATGGAAAGCATAGGACATGGCCCACTGGAAAGTAGCTCCAACATTTTTAAGGCCAAAAGGCATCTTTTTGTATGAAAATTTACCCGAGGGGCAAATAAAAGTAGTCTTGTGTTGATCTTAAGGACGAAGGGTAATCTGATTGTATCCCGAGAAATCGTCCATGAAGGAGAAAATCTCATTCCTCGCACACTCATCAATAATTTGATCAATAAACGGTGTGGGGTAATTATCCTTCGGACATGCCTTATTTAAATCCCTGAAATCAATGCAAACTCAGATCGTTCCTTGTTTCTTGTCCACAGGCACTGGATTCGAAACCCACTCAGTTAACGGAATGGGGTATATGAAACCTGCCTTAAGCAGCTTCTCAACCTCGGCCTTGATATCTGCTGCCTTCCTAGGGTTGACCGGATGAAGCTTATGTTGTATAGGCTTAGCATTTTCATAAGTCTTTATCTCATGTTGGATAATAGATGGATCAATTCCAGGCATTTCCTCATAAGACCAAGCGAACACATCCTGAAATTCTCAAAAGAGATCGATGTAAGTCTGAATCTATTCAGGGGAACATTCTGATTCAATGAAGGAATTCTCAATAACATTGGTATCTCTGGAGATGTTCACCGGAGTAGTCTCAGAAATGACAGCCATGTCCCCTTCAGCAAAAACCTGTGTTGGAGCTAAAGGGTTCAAGACCGGGTGAACAAGACCAGAAGACGGAGGGCTAGACAGTCTTGATTCAACTTATTGCAAGTCTGGTAGAAAATAGGACCGATGATGCAAATCATCCCATGGTATTTCCATGCCATTCATTTCTTCAAAAATAGCCTCTTCAGATGGAATAATGGCATCAAGGCAATCCTGAGCAGAAAATGAACTAAGTGTCCAAGCCATAGCCACATCTCTGTCCAACTGCTCTGGTGAAAGAGAATCTGGAACGGAATCTGTAGAGTCAACAATAGATTGATAAGAAATCTCTGTTGTAGACATAGGGAATGCCATTCCACCTACTTGACCTTCCTCTAATGCTGAGGTAGGAGAAGGCAAGGTCCAAGGATCCGAAATATAATGAGTTCGAAAGAACTCTCTTTGAGTAGGAACCCTGGAGGATGAGATAACATTAATATGAACCGAAGGAGGCGGAAGATCAGAAGTAACCATCAACGAGGTATACATTCCAACCCCCAAATTCTCCACAAGTTGCTTGGCATCATTCACCAAGGGTACAATAGAGTCAATAGATGCATTTGGATCTATAGGAGAATAGTCCATCTGATCAACAATGACAATCCTCCCTTCATGGGGAAAACACAGGATGTGAAATAACGATGAAGCAATATCATCCATCTCATAAATCCAATTCCGCCCTAGTAGAAGGTTGTAGCCTAAATTTTCATCAACTATCTCGACCTCAATATTGACAACTTTATCCCCGACACAGATGGGCAAAGCTAGAACAATGCCATGTGCCTGTGAGAATGACCATCAAATGCAGTGAGAATATTAGGTGAAGGAACACCTGAAGGGGACCCAATGGCTTTCCAACATGAGATAGACATGACATATGTGGAAGCACCCTCATTGACTACTGTTCGAAAAATATTGATCTTCTGATATGTAAACTTAATCTAAAATCCCATGTGATGAGGAAGTCTCTTCCTAATATTAGACATGTCAAATGTGATCATAAGAGAGTTTTTTGGACCAATAACCCTGATCGCAGTGAGAAATGCACTCATTTGTGTTGGGCACGACTGGAGTACCTCTAACGCAGACATGGCACAAGAAATTTTAGCCAGATCTTCTATAATGGAGTAGTTCTGGGAAGCCTTGGCATTAGGATTAATCGTTGTACACTTAGTAGACCGTTTCAGCATTCGAAGTATAAACTCAACTATAGGCCTCTCTATATGGAGTGGCTCAGAATTACTAGGAGCACCCTTAGCTTTTGAAGACTTAGATTCACCATAATCATGAGATCTCGTAGCGATATCAGCGTGATCACTCATCATATATACATTTGAGGAATTTTCCCCATCCTGGTTGGCCCCTGCGGGAGCTCCAGTATTAGCATTCGTACCAGCAAGCAACTTTTTCCCTTGGGGAAAAGGGTTTTTCAGTATATCCTGGGAACTAGAGGAACCCTGTTGAGATAACAAGCGCTAAGCATCCTGAATTTAAGGGAAGAGATGAGTAAGATGGTCTCCGGTGCATAACTTGTGTGGAAAATTATTTTTTTCTTATTATTGTCTCTCTTACCCTCTCCAAAATTATCGTTGGATCTCACATTACCCTTCCCATCCTCGTATTTCTTCTTATTATTTTGTCCCTTCTTCTTCCCATCGGATTGTTGATTTCATTTGGGGTTAGAATCTTGAACAACATTAATAGTTAAGGGTTGGGAAGGGGTCGACACTGACGACATAGCCTAACTAGAAGGAGCAGATTGCAAAGATAACTACTGCAATTGATTTAACATTTTAGACGTGCCACCATTAATCAAATTGACAAGCCTGTCAACATGACGACCTGGAATCGTTTTGGCTAAATCCACTTTGGAATGAGGAGCATCCAAAAAAATCTTATTAAGGACCCCAGACTGAGAACAGATCAATTCTAATTGTCAAGCCTTAAATATAGCTTGTTCCTCAGAGAATACCCCAGTAATGGATACGTCCTTCGAGATTTATGGCTGTAAGAATTTAAGAAACCACTCGAGAAGGAATTCATTAGGAATATGGGCTTTGATGAGCCTCTTCCTTCTCCTCCATTCCTGAATATGATTAGAAATGTGTATTGCCCTATGCTGCTGGAAATTAGCCAGGATACCAGTCCTAACATAATAATGAACAGGCAAATGGAAATGGTTCAGAAACATAATATCCAACTCGCCAAACGTAGCGAAATCCCCCCCAGTAAGCTCAATGTACCATTTTGCAATATTTCCAGTTAAGGTGCATTTAAATAGCCTCAACCTAATTAAATCGTCGATAAGGGAGTTCGACGAACACCAATAATGGAAAGTGGTGACATGGTTAGCTAGATCCTCACCAGTTCCCTTCAAATTTTGGAATATCCGAGGGAAGTTTAGTAGGGACTGGAGGCCAACCTGGGCTGTATCGAATTGGATCATTAGGGAATTTTGATAAATCTGGAAAATTCAAAGTTGCCAGGAAAGGTAAGCGTAGAGGAGCTTGATAATTCCATCCCCCAAAGGAAGGATTCCCAACATTCTAAAAAGAATACCTTAGATTTTTTGAGGTGCCAGGTTGCCAAATATTGTTCATAGAAAAAGCTGAGCTATAAGAGAAACCTTGTGGCCCAGAACCATTCGAAGAAGGACCCCCTCCGATCATAGTATTACCATAAACATGGATATTTCTCCAAATTGAAGTGTTAAATGAAGATGAAATCTCTTGGTAAGGGTTCCAAGCATTGGTGAATGGAGAGAAACCCTAAGAAGTACCCACGGAAGGGAAAGGTACATTCCCTTGCTAACCAGAGAAAAATTGATTCCCAGCTCCCAACCCTGTAAAAGCAGGGTTCCAGCCTTGAAAAACATTAGAGCTTTGACCTTCGAGGAGAGGATTAAAACCTTGACTTTGAGAGGTAAAAGGAAAATATCCTGTTACACCATTTTTTGGTCATCTAACCTCTTATCATTAGATGGACCCAAGTACACCATGTAAGACCAATTTTACCCTAAGTAAAATTGCTTTCACTATGTAAAATAACTTAATAAATCACATTTATTAGGTTGTTTATGGTCTAAACAGGAAACCCCAAAAGGAAATATTAAACAAACCTATTTTGTTTAATTTTCCTCATGGAATAATTAATTAAACCATAATTTAATTATTATTCCTAGTCATGTCTAACCCAAAAACAAAGAAATTAATTAGATAAACCTTTATTTATCTTATTGTTTTCTAGGAATAATTATTTAAATCTTATTTAGATAATATTCCTTGTTAAATATGACCAAATCACCCACAAATAATTAAATAAATCATTATTTATTTGATTATCCTTCAACCACTTCCTTAAAAAGATAAGTAAATCATTTATTTATTTATTATTGACAAATAAAGGGATTTGACCCAAGTCAAATACTTTTTCCCTCCAACAAATATAATAAAATATTCCATAAAAGGTGGATCTAGATTTGGTTAACATTATTTTAATTATGCACCAAGATCTAGAATGACCCAATATTTTGTTATAAATAGGAGGGTTTTTCCTACCATTCTTCACCTTTTGTTGCCTATTAGATCACTATGGATCTATACACTTGGTCACATTTTTCTACATTATTTGTTGTGTGAGCTCCCTTTGAGTTCTATCTTTGTCTGGGTTTTCTACACCAACAAGAGAGAGAGATTCTAGATCTGAAGTGCTGAGGACTTCCAAGAACCCATACCATTGAGGAGAATTGGATACGCCTTCTTGTTTTCCTCCCAGGTGCCCTTAATACAAAAATTCTTTCAAAAATTGTTCTTGTCTTGTCTATTGGATATATGGAGCAAACCCTTCTTTTTATTGCTTAATGTCTTTCTATGCATAGATCTGGTTTTTTGCAGCTCTTGTCTTGATCAACTAACTGCAGATCTGAAGATATTGGCAACCACTTTTGATGTTAGGGCTATTAGTTATGTGTAGCTAAAGTGGTCTTTTTTCGTACACTTCGACAAAGGATTCATACTAACATATCCTAAGGAATGATTCGAATGAGGAATGTGACCACTTCCGAAGGAGAAAACCTGAAAATAAGCTAACCCACTAGCCATAGAAGGCATAGGTGCGGAGATAGCAAAAGCAACAGTGAAGGAAACAAAAGGAATTGCACTAGATGGCATTCCAGAAGAAAAGGGACCAAAATGGGAAGGAGATGTATGGGTGCCCCCACTTGTAGATGGAATAGAGGTAGAGCCAAATATAGAAACACTGGGAGGGATAGTCAAAATATCAATAGTACCCCCACCTTCAACTGAAAGAGGAGTATGGACAGTCATCGTGCTCATTGCCGAAGCTGTGTTCCCAGTCGTGGCCATAGAAAGAAAGGGAGAAAGATGAGAGCTATCTAGTCTCTGAGACGCAGCCCCAACGTACAAAAGAATGCTTGGAAAACTAACAGGAAGAGGAGAGGAAGGAGTACCTGAAGATTCAAGAACCTCTTCTAATTCAACTTCTTATGACGGAAAAAGGACTTGAGAGATGAGTGGAGTACTCCTCTCTATATTACCACTCGTACTATGACCACCCGCAGAAATAACAACCCCAGTTGGAGGATCACTCTCCGATGCATTTACAACTACTAGATGAAAATGACCTGTAGAATTGATCCTACACCTTCTTGAAGAAGGCTCGACACTCGTAGGAGAAAGCCCACGAAGCCTAATCGATCGATAAACTGATTGGTCAACCACTTTTAATAATTATGCGATTTTTAATTATTACCAAAAAATTATGAAGCTATGGCAATATAGGAGCAAAGAGCACACTCTATAAAAAATCCTTAAGATGCAGAAATCAAGCAACCTTCCGGTATTTCCACTCTGGGTGATTAGGACTGGATACCAAAATACATGAAAGCGAATAAAGGACCTTCCAAAAATAGTCTGGGGTAATTACGCCCTAGGCCAACTAGCGAAGGTAACAAAAATAGTTACGCTGACCTGCTAACAAAAGTCTTTGTCGGTGCAAGTACTCAAGCTTCGCAAGCGCACCCTACAGAAGTACTAATGATAGTGATACAGTGTCTGCCTTAGGTACCACGGGTATTCGCCCCGCCAGTCACCTATGTGATACCTATGAAAGGCAACTAAGGGCACAAATTTGTATCGGATTTGTGTTTTCGTTGTGTCAAAGTTCATTGTCTTGAGCTCCTTGCGGAATCATAAAACAAATGCACATAAACATGAAATTTTTTACGATAGAAGATATACCATTTAATGATTGTCTCCATGATACATTCACAGAACATAAAATTAAAAAAAAAACAAGGTTAATTTCATCTCGTTCAATTTTAGTTATTCTAGATATTTAATGGTTGTTGTCCTGAAACTTTTATCCTTTTACCCGTTTACACACATTCTTTTGTGTAATACTACCTACCTAAAATCCATGTGATTCTATAAATTATTGCATCCAATGCACATTATGTTAGGTAAGTTAAAATAAATTCATATATTTGTCTAGTTTTTTTGTTGAACTAATTGTTTATATGAATAGGACATTTTGTGGAGAAGTGTGAACATTTTTGTTTAATCGTAATTGTGTGGAAGTGTGAACATTTTTGTTTAATAGTAATATTTGTGTTTTCATTGTGCGAAAGTGTGAACATTTTTGTTTAATAGTAATATTTGTGTTTTTGTTGTGTAAAAGTGTGAACATTTTTGTTTAATAGTAATGTTTGTGTTTTCATTGTGCGAAAGTGTGAACATTTTTGTTTAATAACAATGTTTGTGTTTCCCTTGTGCAGAGGTCCTTGTAGAATCATAAAACAAATGCATATAAGCATGAACTTGTTTATGATAGAAGATATAGCTTTTAATGGTTGTTACCATGATACATTGAAAAATTAAATAAAACAAATTACATCTCGTTCTGGCTATTTAAAGGTTATTGTCGTGAAAATTTTACACTTTTATGCATATTTCTTTGTGTAATACTACCTAACAAAAATCCATGTGTTTCTCTAAATTATTGCATCCAATGCACATTATGTTATGTAATTTAAAATAAATTCATATATTTATCTACTTTATTTGTTTAACTTATGGTTTATTTGAATAGGACATTTTATGCAGAAGTGTGAACATTTTTGTTTAATAGTAATATATGTGTTTGTTGAAGAATGTAACTAGTGACAGGCTTCATAATTGTACTTGAGTCACGATGTAATGTATTTGTCAAAAGAAAGAAAAATGAATTTTATTATTGAAGAAAATTGACTTATTAAAGTTAGGGTTCCATGCTTGGATCAATGGTTTGTAGCTCAAAGCCTCCATTGCAGACTTCTAGGTTTATGTCCAGTGTCTTTGTTCATGTCATATTGTAAAATATCTTTCTTGGGCTTCATTTGTAAAGAAATAAATTTATTTTAATATAAAATAGGTCAATTAGGACTCCTCTGCCAAGTCGGCTTCAATCTGGACAAGTCACCCTAATTGAGGGGCATAATGTTCTTTACAAAGGCAACAAATCAACCTCATTTGAAGCACTCACTAAACAAGTTCGATCTGCAATTTCTAGGACAATAAAAAGTGTAAAATTCAAGGGAAAAAGAGGAAAGGGATAGCAAAGGATAAGGAGGTTGTTATCAAAACACAAGAAGTCAAAATTCTCTCTCTCTCTCTCTCTCTCTCTCTATCTCTCTCTTAGAGACACTTATGAAGATGTTGAGCTACTGGAAGGGCCAAAACTACAGTCCTGAAGTTGGTGGCTAAAAATCTATTGCTGGGGACAAAATTCCTAAATTGAAGCTGCAACTGAGAAGATGGTACTTGGAGACTTTGTAAATTATCATCTACAGGAAGGAAGGGATGACTTGGTGGAGGAGGAAGGCATTTTAGTCTATGGTCTTGGTCTATCTCAACTTTAATTTGGTAGTGGAAGAGTTTGATAAGGTTTTTCCCTTATAGAGGGGTTTTGGCCCTGGTTGAGTGCCTACATCTGGTGTCATTGATCTTCCTGTTTTGTTTTGATGATTTCTTGGTGAAACAAAGATAAAATAAGAACATAAGAAAGTTAATAAGAACACAAAGAAATCACAAGTAATTATTAACACAAGAAATTCTTTCTGATTTTCTGTTTTTCTAATAGTGTTTTCATTGTGCGAAAGTGCGAACATTTTTGTTTAATAGTAATATTTGTGTTTTCATTGTGCGGAAGTGTGAACATTTTTATTTAATAGTTATATTTTTGTTTTTCTCTTGTTGTGAGATGGTGGTTGGGCATTTACTATGGTTGTCCAGAAGTGCAGAGTGGGGAAGCATAGGTGAGAATAGACATTAAAAAATTATTGAATGCACTCAAGATTTATGTGGGACGATGGCTTATTAGGAAAAATGACTTTTAATAATTTAATTATTCTAATAGTTTTTTGTTGACTATCACTAATTACGTCATATCAACCAGATAGTTGAGTCTTCCTTTATTTGATCTTATGATTTGAATCTGTCTCAATTTTAATTTTATTTCATGACAATTGCTCCTTACATGCTCAGCCTTTGCATATTTCAAGAGTCAAATTGTTCTTATTGTGTATAATCGCTAACCTTCATGAGACAATACAATAACGCATACAAACAACTCCTCCGCACAAATAACTCCCCGCACATAACATCCCATACAAAGCGCTCCTCCACACATAACATCCCATATAAATATCTCCTTTGCACAAATAGCTCTCTACACAACCATGGGAATAGTTGCAATGAAAAATTACGGAACATGAATGTGTTAAATCTCCACAATTATTATTTTTATTTACTACTCCATTATTTTGATTTATCGTGAACACATTTTAGATATATATTTTTTCAAATAAATTGTAGTATGCTTGTCTTTTCTCTGCAAATGCAATATAATTTTTTGCACACAATTTATCGATGTTTTTCCCTCAACCTCACACCCCTTTGCCCAAGTAAAGGACCTGCAACATTGGGCAGAGCAGTAGTAGTGTTAGGCATAACAATGTTAAGCATACCAATGTTAGTGTCAAAGCACTCACCAGCAGAATGCCCACTCATAAAATTAGTTTATTTTATTTTAAATGAATTATCACACGTTGACAAATACCAAAAATAAAATGCCTCCCTACCATGGGAATTATGTCCCATTAGAGCTCTCTAACCCAATAAAAAATTAGAAATAATATTTTTAGGAAATTATAAAATTAATTTGAATTTACAAAAAATAGAAATATTCAACATTTTCATGAAGCTTTGGTTACGAGAGAATAGAAATATTAAACATTTTTTTAAAACTTCGGTTAAAATTGCAAAACACAACAATATAATGCAAACAACGCACTTTGATCGTGATGCGAACGTTACAGTCCTTGCAGAGAAGGACTAAAAAATGTAAATTAAAAATAAATGCAACATAAAAAAAATTAAATCTAAAACAAAAGATTTAAATACAAAAACATAAAACTATAATTGAAAAAAAACATTAATTCAAATAAAAAAAAACTGACAAATAAAAATTAATCGATTAAAAAAAAAATACACGTATTGAAAATTATTAAAATTTTCAACTAGCAAATTTAATTAAAAAAAAAAAAAAACAAATTGAATATTAAAAAATTAAAAACAAATAAAAAAACATAAATAAATATAAATTAAAAAAATTAACAACAAAATTATAATATAAATTAACAACAAATAAATAAGATCATTTAAATAAAATTTTAACTAACAAAATTAAAAAAAATATATGTTAATTAATTAATTATATATATATATATATATATAAAGAAACAAATGAAATAAAACCTAACCGCTAGTCGGTGTTAAGGCTATTGGTAGCCAACAAATTTTCCACCCTTGGTTGCTGGAGAGACGATTTCGGGAGTCGACACTTCGGAAGCTGGGTGCCGAAAGGGTGCATGCAATTAATGGAGCGACGATGTTAACACGTTTCACTAGTTGTCTGTGACCTTTCCGCCCTCGATTGGCGTAGGGACAATTCCCGAAATCAATCCTTTGCTAGTCGGGGGATGAAAGGTTGCGGGCAACCATCAAAGTGACACTAACACAATGCCACTTCGTTAGCCGTGTCACGACTTTGATGCCCGACCGACCATTTTTTTTTAAATATTTTAATAAAATATTTTTTAATATTAAATTTTTGTTTTTTATTTTTTCTTGAAAACATTTTTTTTAGCTTTTTTTTTTTCATTTTAAAATTTTAAAGTTATCTTAATAATTTTTTTAAAAGTTTCTATTTATTTATTTTTAAATTTAAAAATCTTAATTATTTTATATTTTGTATTTCATTATCTAATTTTTAATTATTTAATTTGTAATTTTGAAAATGGTATTCTCTACCCTTTTTTTAATAAATGTAAATTTTTATTTTTATTTTTTTAAAAGAATAAATTATTCACATAAGTTCTTATGATGAATCACACTGAGTGGTTCAAAATGTGTTGACTCTATATTTTGAGATGTGATTTACGAGAAGAAGTTCTATCAGTGATCTCATTTCAGGTGAATGTTGTTAAAATGACTGCTTGAAGCATGTGGATTTCAAGTATGCATTGGAGAAAAGGAAGGGATATTTGTCATTAAATAAAAGCATGCAAAATTCATATTTAGTGGGGTGCATGCAATCTACATTGGGAGGTTATGATTATCATATTGGGAATTTATTGCTCTATAGAAAGGTTTTCAAAATGTTTCATTCAATCGGTAAATTTCGTTTATCGAGAATCCAAGCAATCTTGGAAAAATATCCCACATTTTATTCAAAAGTATGTCATAGATGAGAGATTGGGCCATTAGCAAATATTACAATGTCATGGATGCAAGACTTATTTTCAAAGCATGGAGAGTGTGTGCCAAATAAAGACACAATGCATGTTACATATAATTCTCAAGATGATAAATCTATAACTTATACAAAGAATATGCAGGAGGAGTTGAAGGAGATGGTAATTTTCTTACATATTCACATTTTACGAGGATATGGAGGAAATAATTCAACAATTTCCATATTCCTAAGAAGTCAAGGATGTGGGTTTGTAGTACGTGTGCTTCTCTTAGATTAAAAAGGGATAAATTTCAAGGGGCATAAAGAGGTATGCATTCATAACGTTATTTTATGAAATTGGATAGTTATCAACTAGGAAAATTCATTTATTGATGGGTTTCTTTTATGTTATGTGCAGGTTCCTTTGTCAAAGCACTTCAAGAGCATCATGATCCTCAAACAAGTGAAAGGAAAAAGTTTTATAAGCATCAAAATAAGTGTTATGACAATCCAAATAAATATTTGGGTTTAATAATTGATGGTATGGACCAGAAGAAAACACTTCTACCACATTTTGTCGGCACGTCAAAAAATTTACAGCAAGGAAAATTTTATTTAGTTTCACTTGTTTGGTTATATGGTATTTAATGAGAAAATCTGGCCAATGGTTTACTTCACAACTCCAAATATTCATAATGATACAAATATGACCATAGCCATAATTCATGATGTGCTTTCTCATTGGCATGGTAATCTTCCTAAAGTTTTGTATCTAGGAAGATTCAAAACAAAAATCATGCTTATTGAATGGAGTTTTTCAAAAGGTAAAGGTTGGCTTCCTTCTTGTTGGGAAAACTCATGACCATATTGATCATATGTTCAGTCATTTTTCAGTAACATTGAGGAGGAAGGATGTTGGGAGCCTGCCATCATTAATTGAATGTATTAGAAATCATACATTCTAAAGCTTATTTTTCACATGTTGGAAGAAACTATTGACATGTGAAGGGTTATTATAGGATTGAATGGTGAGGAGAAATGCATTGAAAAACTTGATGACATTAGTTTCCAATATCAATTTTGCATAAAAAAATTGATGAGAAGACACTTATATGAGGCAAGAAGTATTCAACTACTGCAAAGGGGGGCTATCATCAGGTTTAACATTTTTGAAGTTCATTCCATATCATCAAATATATTGTTAATACAATCAATTTTTTAAATCCATAATGCACGCAGGCATAATGGATACATAAATTATTTTGAATGCTTGGAAGAAATTAAAAAATCTATTAGAGATACATATGAGTACTTAGATGTTGTTGATTGAGTTTGGTGGGAGTTTTTTTTCTCAATAATTAAAGTGATATCATTTCAAGATAAAAAAATTAACATATAATTTTAATGAATCCATTTATTTGGGCCACAAAATATGCCAAATGAACATGAGGAAGAAACATGATTGAACAACAACAATATCAAATTATTATTAATTCTTCATAGGTAGAGGAAAGAGAAATGTATATTGGTTCTAGAAGATCACGTGCACAACGTGAAGCCATGGAAGACTTTTACAAGAGTTTTGTGCAGGATGTTAAGGAGGATTGCATGATCACAATGTCAGTTGATGGAGATCCAAGTGGCTAACATTCTGGGTTGCCAAGGTTATAAAGGTCGTTAAATAAAATGAAGATGCTATAGTAGTTGAAGTATATTGGTATGCCACATATACACAACCATTCATTGGTGTTTACAAGCGAGAGTTGGTAGTTGATAAACAAATTGGAATAAAGAGAAAAATAGAGGCTACACATATAAATCATCGCCTCACAAAACTCTTAAAATTGGAGGATGTTGACATACTTGTTATGACTTCAATTTAACAAAGAGAGGAACTCTTCGCTTCAGGAACATATAGATAATGAAGAGGTTGCTACACTTGGAAGATAATTCTTCCATGCTCAGTTTCGAATTGGTTTCAAATTTGTAGGTGGATTTTGAGAGAATATCTCAACCTCCCTATTCATATTTGGAATTGGTTGGATCTCACAAGCACCATAAATATACGATGTATCCGTGTAATTTAGTGTGTAATAGAAAATTTTATCTCTATGTTTTTCTACTTGGTATCAGAGCTCTTTTGGGCCTCACTCCTGTAAGGGAGCGGCCAGGGGTACATAGATTTTTTGTGAACCAGTAGATGGGAGTCACATCTCAAGCATGAGGAAGTGCGTAACCTAAAGAGGAGTTTCATCATGATTCTAATCGTTGTTGCGTGCAAGAGTAGTTGGAGCGATGTTTGATGTTGGAGGCCATTGTTTGAATTACATGTAGCGTGGAGTAGACTAGCATCATATTATCCAGTGTGTTGCTAGATATTCGTTTCATCATTGCCACACCACTAGGCTGTGCTAAAATTTTCTACAGATTGACTATTTTCCATTCCCTGGCCGTGTTCTGCTAATGAGTGCTACTATTTCAGTCTGGCCGTCAGTTTGATTTCCTGCGATCGAGTCAACCCAAAGGATAGGAGACAACATATAGCTAATTCATTTATTTGATTCAACATTTTTCTACAAGTGGATTGCAGTAAGCTATTTGTACAAACATGAACATCCCGACTCGTCAGATACTATCTTTGAAACATAATGTATATTTTTCTGCACACTGGGATCGAGAGCTACCTCTTGCATATTTGTTATATTCTCGTGCACAAGCCAAGCTCGCACGTGCTGACCCTCTCTTTCTCCTGGGAATGTGTTCCTGTTGGCATTTCATTCATTGGAGAACCTATTTTTAAGAAATCAGGTATTTGGACTGAGATCTGCGTTTATAAACATGAGCTGAAACATGTCACTGGTCTTCCAGAGCTAGTTGCAGAGCATGTGTTCATTCCTGCGTCACGCTGCAACATATGAATCCACATTTCCCCTTGAAATTTCGTCCATGACTCAAACCCAATATCTAGAGACAACTGTAAAAGACTTTGCTTTGCCGCCTACTCTAACAGTTGTGGAAATTGTGAGAAAATTAAAATCGGCTACACTTGACTATAGAGACACATTTCATTTTCATGAATTGGATATGCAGTTTTTTCATAAGTTTGAATAATTTCTCCTGCCAGTGATTGAAAGCATGATTCTTCCATAATTCCTGTTTTTAGTTAGATTCATTGCATATAAGGGTTGTTTACCACTATGTTTACGAGAGGATAGGAGTTTTGATGTGTTATATTATCTCCATTAAAGAAAATATGAGTGTTTGGATATTAAAATTATATTTGGTACAGAATCCATTATTGAACAATGTTGTATAATTCAAATTAGTGGTTCTTGGTGCTCGAAAAACCTTGAACACATAACTAGTTTGATTGTGTTTATACTGTTATGGTTTGTTGTTTTTGGCGCTCGGAAACCCCTGAACAACAACTACAGGTTACAATATGAGATCCATGTTTGTGAAATAGGTCAAGTTGTTAGATCATATTTTGAACACATTAAGTATTCAGATCATTTTCCTAGCAACCAATGGGTAGCTGAAAGTTAAATATCCGACATATGATTATTGGTCCATAGGATGTTTCATTACTTGACAACTCTTATCACATATTTAGCCCCGACAAGCTGACTTTTCAATATTGTTGATCTTGTGAAGTTCATCATTGATGGTCAGAAGTGTGTGTACTTTAAATGAGTCGAAAGGTAAGCTTGAAGATGTGGAGAAAGAAAGAGCAGAGTCTAAAAGACTGTAGAGTGGGTAGAGTTGTTGATGAAGACTAGTGAGATAGAGATCAATTTTATTGTTATAATATGTATTGTAATTGTGCATGTATTAATTAAGGGAGAGACTTGGAATATAATTATTCCACGCTTAGTTTATAATTGGTTGCAGATTTGTAAGTGGATGTTGAGATAATATCTCAACCTCCCTATTCATATTTGGAATTGGTTAGATCTCACAAGAACCATAAATACGTGATGTATCTGTGTAATTTAGTGTGTAACAGAAAATTTTCTCTCTCTGTTTTTCTACTGCTACCACAATAAATAATGTTAAGATGGGAGTCAGTTGAACCGAGTTGTAGATATAGAAGAATTTTGAAACCTGAAATGGTGGTCATGCAGGTTGAATCAGATGGAGCACTAGTTGATGAAAGAGAAGAATATGGGTCATCTTCATCTGCATCCACTAAATCATCTTGAGATGTTGTAGATTCTGATGATGTGCTAGAACCTATGAGTGAATTTAAATAATTGTCTAAGACATTTTATGTAAATGATGTTTGCATGGTAACTTGAAATAAATATTTTAACTTCCACATGATCTTACATGAAGTTATGAGTCATTTCCATGTTTGTTGGATTATATGTTTTAATTATGATGAATTCATTTGTTTAGAATTTCCACAACGGAAAAATAACTTTGAGAAATAATTTATGTTTCATTCAATCTACTAGTATTGATATTTTGATTAAAAGTAAAAAAAAATATTATAAATTAATGTTGAATTTTTAAATTATACATTGATATTGTCATTTATTGTTACCATTTGATATACCATAGTTAAAAAATGTTGCAATTTCAATGCCCCATTAAAAGGTGATACTTCGTTTTGATGGTTGATTTTCAATGGGACAAGTTGTCTTAGTCTAAGATTTGACAAGAGCTATACTTTTAGCCTTTAAAATAAAAATTACTCTCGGTATAATGTCTCTTTCATTCATGTGTTCATTTTAAAGTTTTTATTAGTCATATAATTTGTCCATAATGCCATGGTTGAAATATGTTGAAAGCATAAGGTTTTTTGTAGTCATGATATTTGATTTTAATTCCATGATTGAAAAATTGTCAAAATTGAAGGAAAATATTAAAGAAAAACTTGCGTGGAAAATTTGAATAGAAAGTAAGGTCAAAATTTTCAAGACAATTTTAGTTGAATGTTTTGAAATAAATTTTGGAATGAAATATTTCAAACGAAACTTTTAGAGGGAAATTTTTCAGCCAATTTTTTTTGGGGGGGGGACTTTAAGTGATTTTTTTTTTTCGATTGAATTTTTTGGGGGGGAATGTCGGAGGGAATTTTTCATTCTCTAAGTTATAAATTTTCATTGGGAGAGACTTCATTTATAACATTCAATATCTTCTGTGAAAGATCATGGATTCTTGTGATAGTGAAGTTTCTCCTTTTGTAACGTCAACATATTCCTCATGTAATAAATCTATTCATATTGATGAATATAACAATAATTATTTCACTATGAATAGAGATTAAAATTTACACTTAGTCATAATCCTAAGGATATGAGAGCATACTCACAGATGGGAGGATGAAGAATTTCCTCCAAATGATAATTTTAAAGGCACATGTGAGGATAATGCATTTTTTCCAAGTGAAGATTTTAAAGGCACTCATGATGATGATGAATTTCCTCCGAGCGAGGATTTCAAAAGAATAGATCAGGATGGTGAATGATTTCCTCCAAGCAATGATTTGAAAGGCACAAAAAATGATGATGAAATTCCTCCAAGCGAGAATTTCAAAAGCATAGATTTGGATAGTGAAGGATTTACTCCAAGAAATGATTTGAAAGGCACAAACAATCTTGATGAATTTCCTCCAAGCGAGGATTTTATATGCACAAATGATGATGGTGAAGGATTTCCTCCAAGCAAGGATTTCAATGGAAGAAATGAGGATGGTTAAGAATTTACCCCAAGCGAGGATTTCAAAATCACCGATGATGATGATGCATTTCCTTCGAGTGAGGATTACAAAAGCACGGATGATGATGGCGAAGGATTTCCTCTAAGTGAGGATTTCAATAGAAGAAATGAGGTCGATGAATAATTTCCTTCGAGCAAGGATTTCAAAAGCATCGATGATGATGATGGATTTCCTTCAAGCGAGGATTTAAAAATAAAAAATGGGGACGGTGAAGGATTTCCTCCAAATAAGGATTTGAAAGGCATAAATGATGATGATGATTTCCTCTAAGTGAGGATTTCAATAGCACAGACGATGATGGTGAAGGATTTCCTTTGAGCGAAGATTTTAATGGAAAAAATGAGGATGGTGAATAATTTACCCCAAGTGATGGTTTCAAAAGCACTGATGATGATGGTGAAGTATTTACTTCGAGTGAGGATTTGAACAAAATAAATGAGTATGGTGAAGAATTTCCTCCGAGTGAGGATTTTAAAAGCATTGATGACAATGATGGATTTCATTTGAGCGAGGATTACAAAAACATAGATGAAAATGGTGAAGGATTTATCCTGAGTGAGGATTTCAACAGAAGAAATGAGGACAATGAAGAATTTCCTCTGAGCAAAGATTTCAAAAGCACCGATGACGATGATGGCATTTCTCAAAGCGAGGATTACAAAAGCAGAGATGATGATTGTTTAGTAATACTTCCAAGTGAGGATTTAAATGAAAGAGATGAGGATGCTGAAGAATTTCCTCCAAGCGAGGATTGAAAAAGCACATATGAAGACGGTGATGAATTTCCTCCGAGCAAGAATTTCAAAAGCACAAATGATGATAGTGAAGATTTTTTTGCAAGTGAGGATGGTAATGAATATTTTATAAGAAATGATGGTGATGAATTTCCTAACTATGTTCAAAATGATCATAGTGAGGATAATATTCCTCCTAATGATGATCAAAATGCTTATGGAGAGGATAATCAAATGATGAAGACATTGCAATAAAATATTGTTTCTAGGAGTATGACTAGAATCCAAGATATTCCAGTTATAAAAGGTATATGAAAAATTATCTTACGAGAATAATTTCTATCAGTGATCTCATTTCAAGTGAATGTTGTCAAAAGGTCTGCTTGAAACATATGGATTTAAAGTTTGCATTGGAGAAAAGGAAGATATATTTTTCATTAAATAAAGCACGCAAAATTCATATTTAGTGAGGTGCATGCAATCTACAATTGCTGGTTATGATTATCGTATTGGGAATTTATTGCTCTATAGGAAGGCTTTCAAAATGTTTCATTCAATTGATAGTTTTCCTCTATTGAGAATCCATGCAAGATTGGAAAAATATCCCACATTTTATTCAAAAGTATGTCATAGATGAGATATTGGGCCATTATAAAATACTACAATGTTATGGATGCAAGACTTCTTTTCAAAACATGGAGAGTGTGTGCCAAATAAAGACACAATGCATGTTACATATAATTCTCAAGATGAGAAATCTACAACTTATACAAAGAATATGCGGAAGGTGATGATGGAGATGGTAATTTTATTACATATTGATTTTTTACGAGGATATGGAGGAAAGAATTCAACAATGTTCATATTCCTAATAAGTCAAGGATGGGGGTTTGCGGTACTTGTGCTTCTCTTAAATTAAAAAAGGATAAATTTCAAGGGGTAGAAAGAGGTATTCATTTATAACATTATTTTATGAAATTGGATAGTTATAAACTAGGAAAATGCGTTTATTAATAGGTTTATTTTATATTATGTGAAGATTTCATTGTCAAAGCACTTCAAGAGCATCACAATCAACAAACAAGTGAAAGCAAAGAGTTGTATAAGAATTAAAATAAGTGTTATGATAATCCAAATAAATATTTGGGTTTGATAATTTATGGTATGGACCAGAAGAAAACAGTTCTACCACATTTTGTCTGCACGCCAAAAAATTTACAGGAGGAAAATTTTATTTAGTTTCACTTATTTGGTTGTATGGTCATTAATGGGAAAATGTGGCCAAGGGTTTACTTCACAACTCAAAATATTCATAATGATGCAAATATGAGAATAACCATAATTCATGATGTGCTTTCTCATTGACATGGTAATATTCCTAAAGTTTTGTATATACAATTAGACAACACTAGCTGTGAAAACAAAAATCAAATTATTTTTGGATATATAAGCATGCTTGTTAATTGGAGTTTTTCAAAAGGGGTTTCCTTCTTGTTGGGAAAACTCATGACCATATTGATCAAACATTCGATCAATTTTTAGTAACATTGAGGAGGAAGGATGTTGGGAGCCTGCCTTCATTAATTGAATGTATTAAGAAATCAAACATTTTTTTCACATGTGGGAAGAAACTATTGACATGCAAAGGTTTATTCTAGGATCAAATGGTGAGGAGAAACACATTGAATAATTTAATGACATTAGTTTCCAAAATAAATTTCGTATCAAAAAAATTGATGGGAACACACTTATATGAGGCAAGAAGTATTCAACTACTGCATAATGGGGGCTATCATCAGGTTTAGCATTTGACGCCATAGGCCATAGGCCTACAACTTATCAATAAACACACACATAAAATTGAAATCAAATTCACACCCAATATCTGAAATAATTAATCAATAAATAAAATATATACATATAACTATTGGGCCAATGCTTGGCCATCATTCCTCACACTCACACCCAAACTATACACACACTTTTTTTTACACACCTCATAGGCTCACCTATATCTATACAATTGGATTAGAACCAAAGGAGGTTCTAGATCCTAAGATGTCTCCCAAAATATCCCTCCTAATCCCTAACATCTCTCATTTAATATCTAAAATCTCTCATTCAATCCCTTATCCCTAGATAAAAGCTAACTAATCCATGATATTCTCAAACCTTCAACAATCCTCTCGAATCTTCTCCTATTTACAATAATCCTCATTCTCTCCTAAAAACTATAGGAAAATACATTAATTAATTAAATCCAACTTTAAAAACTAACTCATTTAGTAAATTATTAACCCAGGTTAGATGCACATGCATCAGACTCCCCAAATAGAAGAAAATCATGGTCTCCCTACCATCATTCATGATAAAAAACCTCCTGGATCCCAAATTTTCACTTGCACTAAATCAATTGTTTTGTCATGTTGTCAATTTTCTGTGTTTGTCCTTTTCTATCTTCCAGGCTTCCAACATTTATGCTATAGTTGTCCTCTTGATTTGTTGATGCATGCTTTTTCTGTTATCATCAACAAGCTTCTGCCATCTTCTTTCCTTCCTGCAATATGTTTCTTTTGGGATACTTTCGCCATCAATATTCTAATCTCTTCAATTTCCATGTTCAACTTGTCTTACTGCTGGTGTGCATTACCGTTTCTTTGCTGAACTTTGGTGTCCATCTCTACGCTTTCGTTGTGCCATATTTGTTGATTTGAAGGCTTGTCGTCATACTCTGGTTTTAGATTATCTAACCATTCTTCTAGGAATTTTAATTCTGTTGTTATATCTTTCATGTTGACATTTGATCCATTTGTTTGATGATCCTTTTCTATTCCATCAACATATCCTGCATTTAAAAACAAGTTGTCATATTTAAAATCATAAGGTTTGACATATAAATCTGTCTCCAGGTATTCATGTTGGTCTTCTAAACAATATGTAGCGCCATCTATGGGAATGGAACCCACGTCCACATCATGACCATCACCAAGAAATGATCCTTGCTCTAGTTCATAGATATATATTTTTGTATGGAGTTTCTATGCTTCTAAAACTTTCAGTTTACGTTCAGTTTTCTTTCCATCAACTGTCTAATTGGCCATTTAGTTGTTTTCTTTATTACCCATCCATGTCTTTGTCTTTGTAATAGCTCTAGCAACATGTCCTATCCTAATTTTAATTCCACAATCTCTTTCTATTCATCATTAATGCCAACTGCTATGGCATTGTTCTGACTTTTCTCTCGATCCATATTCATCTTTTGTCGTGAACTTCACCTTGTTCAATATAACCTGCAACTGAATCACTTTACCAAGCCGTCTTTTCTGAACTCGCCAATGTTTCAATTCACTTGAACCTTAATTTGGAGCACTCCTTGCTCCTCTTTGCTGCAAACAACAACTGGAATCTTTATTCAAATTGTCTTTACAATGATCAGACTTTTGGGTGTCGGGCTCTGCCGATCATGCACCTAATTACATTCAAGGACTCAAACCTTTGACTTGAATTATGACTCTTTCACCATCTCCACTTGAATTGAGAAATTCACTTGACCAATTTAGATCAATAAATACCTTGACTCTTGAATTTTTACATTGAGAGACCCTCTCAACTTATACAAGGAACTTTGTTCATTTGAGCACTCATAACCTCCCTTGGCTTTTATGATTTTTATCTTCCACAAAATTTTCCTTCATTACAATAATTACAATGGTGAATGTTAACTCTGACTCTACCTTGACTTAACTCAATCTTTATAACATAACTCTCATTTCATGACTCAATGAAATTATGTCAACAATCCCTTATAATATCACCCTTTACAAAAGTGCAAAAAACATAACTCTTTTACAAAGTCCCATATAAATCCCATCTCTCATTATGCATTCTCAAACCCACACATGGTTTTATGAAGCCATATATCACCCACTCAAAACTGTGTTCAACAACTCACCATTTGTCCTCCATCGTGCTTTACAACATCAATTTACTTTAACCTTCACCTTTACTATTTACTTTCACCTTTGATACAACCCTTTTACTTTTATTATTTACTTTCACCTCATTTAATAGTCACTTATGAGTTTAAATTAAGGTACTTTATAACCATGGAAATTTTATGTGATATATTAATGACTTCTTGTGAGTTTAAATGAATAGCTTCTTGTAAAATGAATTTGAATAAGAAAAATCACCTGAAATATATTCCAGGAAACTAGCCATACCTCCAACACAATACCATCCATTTACCAAAATACCATTTCACCCAAACTTTGCTATCTCCTCACTTGTTTCCATGGCCACTTCCCTTGAGCTGATGTAATTCTTCCTTGAAATTAATCCAGAAATCAATCTTCCATGATACAGGAATATGAAATGTGACCTTTAGATATGGAACATGAAACCAAAGACTTAACTATGATATTTGATTCCTTCTTTAAATATCCTTTACGTTCTCATGCTTAAAGAGCCTCCACATTCACATGAAACATTTATCCTTTGACCTTTCGTATGCACAAAAGAAAATTAAAATATTACTTGATTTTTAATGTTGTTCCTCATTTCATAATTTCCTACTGCGTCTTCCACTTTTATCGCTGCCTTATATGCATATCAAAACATGAATTAAATTTAAATTTATTGATAATTTATGCATATAATTTTTTTTACGCACATACTTGCAACACAAGTCTTACTTTGCGGTTTTGGTCCACGAATTCCAAAATTTACTCAAACCTAACGCTCTTCATTATACATTGCAGACATTGTGCTCAACTTTTTTTTCACGACGAAAAAAATTATGGCTTACATACTGTTCCATTTAGAGTCTTTTATAATTTTGAAGCTTTCCAAATTTCCATTACAACATAGATCTGAGATCTAGAAAGGGTGTGCACTAGTATCCACCCAAAGAAAACAATGTTAAATTTCTTTTACATTAATCCAGTCTACCAGCCTATACAATATGATTATGGAATAAAACATAGGTCCTGTTACATCCTCCCAGCAATTGACAAAAGGATTAATTGCAATAGCCCACGTTCAAAACAAGGTCACCCTGTCAGGAATACAAATGCTGTGCAAATACCTGGAGTCGATACCACTCGAAAAACGGTATAACAACAGCAACAAAAACAGAGATAGAAAGAAGATGTGGCCTCCAAAAACATTCCAGATAGAAACTGATATCATACCTATCCAACACATAAAACAATAAGCTGTAAACAAAACCTCAGTAGAAACTCACATTACCAACAACTCCTGGTCCTGTAGCATCCACCAACTCGTAATGCATGGTACCAAACTGCCCAGTCAAACCTTTTTTAGATAGTCTATCAGCCTGTACATTCATTTCACGGAAGATATGCTTGAAATTTATGTTTGAAAAGGATTTCCTTAGAAGGTTAATGCGGTCCAGCCACGTCATCATATGGCTAGGGGCTAGATTGGAGTCCTTGTTAAGATGCTCTATGGGAACCTTTGAGTCACCGAGCACCCAAATGTTGTCAATGTACAGCTGAGACGCAAACCATAACTAACGGCATAGAGCCAAAACCTCCGCCCTCATGGTCGTGCTCAACTTGCTCTAAACAACGTTATCTAGCTTGCTCTTGTTTTGGTTTCTATAGCCGTAAATTTCACCAGTTGGTAATTTTCAAGCTATTGCAATCTACCGGTAAAACATTCTGGCTCAACTATGGCTCTTCTTTGCAAAGTATCTCTGAACGTTTTCTTCCATGTAACAAATGTAACATAAATACACTTCTTTGAATCTTTGTAAATGATGGCAGACATCAATTCACTTGGGTGACATCAATGCACATGATCCTCCAACAAAAGTAGCGTTAACATGGAATTATTTTCGAGGCATAAAAAAAATGCTTAAAACTGCCAAAACTCCATAGTTTTAATAGAATGGTTCTAAACATTAAAGATTCAAATTTCTAGCAGCAAGATAATGATTCATGAAAGCTTCCACGCATAAATATTTAATACCTCACCCATTTTTAATATTCCACGTGTCAATCCGCAACATATCTCCAATGCTACATAGCTGAAACTCCACACAATTGTAAAAATCATGCATATATCACACTATATTATAGTTTCAACGTCTCCACTAGCTCCCACGCTTCATAGTAGTGATCTCTCCTCTAGATTTGCATGTAGCAACCTATCCCGTCTCAATGAAATTCAACGACTATCAATTTCATAGTCTCGATCTGATACCAAATGACGCCGCAGGCCATAAGCCTGCAACTTATCAGTAAACATAAACATAAAACTGAAATCAAATGCACACCCAATATTTTAAATAATTAATCAATAAATAAAATATTTACAGAGAACTATTGGCCCAATGCTTGGCCATAATTCCTTACATTCACTCCCAAACTATACACACACTTTTTTTTACATGCCTCATGCATCATAGGCTCACCTCTATTTATACAATTGGATTAGAACCCAAGGGGGTTTTAGATCCTAAGATAACTCCCAAAATATCTCTCTTAACCCCTAATATCTCTCATCTAATCTCTAAAATCTCTCATTCAATCCCTTATCCCTAGATAAAAGCTAACTAATGCATGATCTTCTGAGACTTTCCACAATCCTCTTGAATCTTCTCCTATTTACAATAATCCTAATTCTCTCCTAAAAACTATAAGAAAATACATTAATTAATTAAATCCCAACTTTACAAACTAAATCATCTAGTAAATGATTAACCCAGGTTATATGCACTTGAATTAACATTTTTGAAGTTAATCCCAGATCATCCAATATTTGCATCAAATATATTTTTATTAAAATTAGTTGCTGAAATCCATAATGGATGAAGGCAGAAGAGAGATATAAATTATTTTGAATGTTTGGAAGAAATTAAAAAATCTATTAGAGATACATATGAGTAATTTTATGTTGTTGAATCAGTGTGGTGGGAGTTTTTTTTCTCTCTCAAAAATCAAAGTGATATCATATCAAGATCAAGAAATTAACATATAGTTTTGACGACTCCATTTATTTGGCCACAAAATATGCCAAATGAAAATGCGGAAAGAAAAATTATTAAACAACAACAATCTCAAGGTATTATTAATTCTTCATAGGTAGAGGAAAGAGAAACGTATATTGGTTCTAGAATATCACGTGCACAACGTGAAGCCATGGAAGACTTTTGCAAGAGTTTTTTGCAGGATTTTAAGGAGGGTTTCATGATCATAGTGTCAGCTAATGGAAAGACACATGGCTATCCATTCTAGGTTGCCAAGGTTATAAAGGTCATTGAAGAAAATGAAGATGTTGTAGTAGTTGAAGTACATTGGTATGCCACGAATACACACCCATTCATTGGTGTTTACAAGCGAGAGATGGTAGTGGATAAACAAATTGGAAGAAAGAGAAAAAGATAGGGTACAATATAAACTGTTGCCTCACAAACCTCTTAAAATTGGAGGATGTTGACATAATTTCTCATGAA
This sequence comes from Pinus albicaulis, assembly GCA_034641835.2. Lineage (NCBI taxonomy): Eukaryota > Viridiplantae > Streptophyta > Pinopsida > Pinales > Pinaceae > Pinus > Pinus albicaulis. The sequence continues at coordinate 781,445,868 of CM076581.1, forward strand.
TTCAATTTAACAAAGAGAGAAACTCTTTGCTTCAGGAACATAGAGATTATGGAGAGGTTTCTACCACAATAAACAATTATAAGATGGGAGCCTGTTGAACCCAATTGTAGATCTAGAAAACTTTTGAAACCTTAAATGGTGGGCATGCAGGTTGACTCAGATGGGGAACTAGTTGATGAAAGAGAAGAATATGGGTCATCTTCATCTGCATCTAATCATTCATATGGATATGTTGTAGATTCTGATGATGTGCCAAAACTTATGAGTGATTTTAAATAATTGTCTAATACATTTTATGTAAATTATGTTTGCATGGTAACTAGAAATAAATATTTTAACTTCCATATGATCTTACATGAAGTTATGAGTCATTTCAATGTTTGTTGGATTATATGTTTTAATTATGATGAATTCATTTGTTTAGAATAACCACAATGCAACAATAACTTTGAAAATTAACTTATGTTTCATTCAATCTACTAGTATTGATATTTTGATTAAAAGTAAAAAATATTAGAAATTAATGTTGAATTTTTAAATTATGCACTGATATTGTCATGATATTATTTATTGTTACCATTTGATATACTATAGTTAAAAAATGTTGCAATTTTAATGCCCCATTAAAAGATGATGCTTTGTTTTGATGACTTCTTTTTTAGTTTTTGTTGCAATGAGACAAGTTGTCTTAGTCTAAGATTTGAAAAGAGCTATACTTTTAGCCTTTAAAATAAAAAAAACTCTTGGTATAATGTCTCTTTCATTAAGGTGTTCATTTTTTAAGTTTTTATTATTCATATAATTTGTCCATAATGACATGGTTGAAATATGTTGAAAACTTACGGTTTTTTGTAGTCATGATATTTGATTTTAATTCCATGGTTGAAAAATGGTCAAAATTGAAGGAAAGTATTAAAGTAAAACTTGTGTGGAAAATTTGAATAGAAAGTAAGGTCAAAACTTTCAAGACAATTTTAGTTGAATGTTTTGAAATAACTTTTGGAGGGAAATATTTCAAACTAAACTTTCAGAGGGTCATTTTTCGGCCAAATTTTTTTGGGGGAGAATGAAACAAACAAAGTTCCTACCTCAATTCAAATACTCCAATAGTCTTGGAATATGAAAATATCCATTGAGGATATAAATTTTATTATATAAAAATGTATGAAGAATGATGATACAATTGAGAGTGAGGGGCCTGCTTATATACTAAGCAAGTGCCTCTTCATGGAAGGTCATGTCCCATTTAGACATGCCTCTTCATTAATAAGTATTAGCTAATTAATCAGTATTTATTGTTTATATTATTTATATTATTTTAGTCATAACATTGCCTTCTTCCTAAAAACATTATGTCCTCGAAGCTTGTTGATGAAAGGGCTTGATCTCTTTTTCTGCTACGAATGTCTTCTCGTCTAAAGATAATCATCTATGTTGATACAAGTTGATATGATCCTCTAAGTGATAAAAAAAAATATCGTACTTAGAAGGAATCAGACCATCCTAGATTAATCTTCTATCGAATCTTGCATTTATTGGAAACTTGTGATGAATTGTTATCACATGAATGGATTTCACTGACATTAGTATTATTTGGAACATCAATTTGTTGTTTCTGTTCTAAATACGTAGCTTGATTGAATTGTCTATTCTCATGATTAAGATGTCGATAAGGAATTATAGTGATTTGATTTTCCCTTATCTCGTTTGTGTCGTTTCCTTGATCTGATTGAAGTACCTGATTTCCTAGAGGTATGGAAGTTGAATGGTTAATTTCTGGATCTTCACTTGAATCTTTTGTTGCTGGAACTGCAACTTCTGAGTACATCTTTACTTCAATTAGTTTGTCCTCTTCTTGAGTTGTGATATTCACTAAATCGGTATTTGTTGTTTTTTCGTCAACTTGAATATCTACATTTGATGCTTCCTTCTCGATAAGTTGTTGTACCTTGTTTTCTAATGACTTCTTGTCCTTCTTAAGCTTCTTAATTTGTGTCAGTAGTTTTTCATTGTGGTATTTAAGTCAAGAAACTTCTTCATTTTTTTCAGTGGTGATCTTGTCAACTTCTCTTTGTATATTTTGTATCGCCTTTTAACTTTATTGAAGAATTACTTTTGAGATTTCTTATATGTCTTCAAGTGTCACTGAATTTGGCTTCAAGGTAACATCGTGTAGCATTATTTTTTTATTTTTGTGGGAAAATTTCAAAAACTTCTTTTTCGTATTTAGGATAAAGAAACCTAGAGTTTCCATCCAGAGTGAGCCCAACGTAATGTCACTATCGTAAAAAAATAAGGATTTCACGGTAAAAAAGTCTAATACTTCGTTGTAGATTATTTATGTCGTATCCTTTTGTTTGTTAAAAAAGTCTAGTTTTTCGATTATATTTAACTCAAGAATCACCAATTGGTTTGCAATTTTAGGGTTTATATAATTTTTATCTTCAGCGGGAGAGATAGAAATAGTAACATCTTTTCCTGTGAGAGTTCCTTTAATTTTAAATAGCACCTTAGCATAACCATGTAAGGTTTTTGAAAATCTCCCTTCCTTCAATTATGAATTAGATGCCTTTTTTTTTCTTGATTTATTTTAACTCCTTGACTTCTTTTCACTCGTCTAAAACAAAATCTATCTCTCTTTGAAAAGCTTTTATTACTTTCACTTTGGCTTTATATATATATATATAATTAATTAATTATTATTACTATTTTTTCTTTTTAAATTAATTTTAAACAACTTCCTTTTATAACCCCCTGATATGTACCGAGGTTATATTTTTCATAAAATAATTTGTTTTGCTAAATAATCTTTTATTTTTTATTTTTTGCATTCACTTACAACTTCTCCCTTGTTCTTTTTCTTTCAAGTTAACTTTTATTTTAACTTCTATGTTTTTTATTTTATTTTTTAATATATATATATATATATAAATTTTTATAACTAATATATTAGAACTATATAAATATAATTAACATGTGAAATCGAAACGACGTTGGCGGTGGAGGGATATGGTGAGGTTAGAGGTGATTGTTGACTCGACAATGGTAAAATGAGTGTGAAGTTCTTTAGGCGGGGTGAAGAGGGGTGCGAAAAATAGAAGTGGTGGTTCAAGCAAGTGTAGCTGAAGCTCGAGGGAAAGTCGGATGGTGTCGGTGTTGGGTTGGTGGCAGACGGATGTGGAGGAGAAGGGAAGGAGGGGGCAGGGCTAGTGGAAGGTGGAAGGGTGATAAAAGCTCGCACTGAATGTTTGCAAGCACCTTAATCTCTATACATGCCAGAGATCATAGATGTTGAAGGAGATGGTATGGTAGGCGGAAGAGAAGGGAAGGAGGGGTGGGGCTGGCGGAAGAGACGAGAAGGAGGGCAGCAGTGCTTGCGGACGGGATGGCTGTAACAGACTCCACAATACAAAATTGGTCAGCGATTGCACAACAGACCTGCAGTGGAGGTTTCTAGTAGTGGTTGGGTTATGGTGGCTGCTATTAGACGACAACTCAACCTCTACCTGCATTTTTATTTCAGCAACCTCTTTCTTTTTCTTTTGTTTTTTTATTACAATTACAATTTTTTTTTTTTTTTTTTAAATTTTTTTTATTACTATTATTATTATTATTATTTTAATAATATTTTTTTTTCTTTTTATATATATATAATATGTTTTTGAAATTATTATTATTATTTTACTTTACTCTTTTTTTCCTTCTTATATATGATTTAAAAAAAGATATAGTTTCCTTTTTTTATATTAGATTTTGAATATATATTCCTTCTAATATCGATTGATTTTTTTTCCCTTTCATTTATGGCCAAAGGCTTATTGGCAAAAAATGGAGAAACTCCAACTTGTGTAGCAAATGCTTCAGTCACGACGACAACAAGGTTGATGAAATTTTTTTTATGGCCAAACGCCTTGATCAGAGAAGGAAGCTCTAATACCAAATGGAATGAACAAAGTTCGTATTCAAGTCAAATACTCCAAAAGACTTCGAATATGAAAATATCCATTGAGGATACAAATATTATTATATAAAAATGTATGAAGAATGATGATACAAATATAGAGTGAGGGGCCTGTTTATATACTAGGTAGGTGCCTCTTTATGGAAGGTCATGTCCCATTTAGACATGCCTCTTCATTAATAACTATTAGAAAATTAATCATCATTTATTGTTTACATTATTTATATTATTTGATTCATAACAGGTAACTTTGAAGTGATTTTTTTCCATTGAAATTTTTGGGGGGAAACTTTGGAGGGAGTTTTTCATTATCTAAGTTATAAATTGTCACTGGGAGAGACTACATTTATAACATTCTGTTATCTTAGATAACACTTAGAGATAGTTTGGAGTCAATTTTCCAAATTAGCTAGGTTTTTTAAATTTTATGAAAATAAAATAGATGTACAAAGTGTCAGTTGGTCAGTTGGTAATCTAGTCAGTGTGTAGAGTTAGTTTGAATTAAAGTAGGGTCCACAACATGAGTTAGAATCCAAATTTTTATTTGTGTCAGGCTCACTTGATCATAATTATGTTTTAGCCACTTTTATAAAATTTCGTAGTAGCTCCAATTAGGAAGACAGAGGGTTTTTTGCGAAAATTTCCAACACTTCCGTAGTGGATCTATCACTTCTGCCACCTGTTCCGCTACGAAAATTTGATGTTGTTAGTAACGATACATTTTTTAAAATTTTTGGGTCAAAGTCCCGATAAATCATAATCATGCGTTAGTATCCACCTTCAACCCAACTGTTCACATCGTAAAGTTCATTCTTACCTCGTTTTTATTTTCACTTTAGCTCGGTCTTGTTGTCATAGTTGGTTTAAATGTCTTTAGGATAAATTGTAGGTGGCAAGGAAATCTCTACGTTTTGCAGCCATGGCATAGAAAAAATAGTACAAAGGAGGCTCGGTTGTACGCTATGAACCTGTGGATATGAAGCTATTGGAGGAAGACCCTGTTTTCATTAAATCATTTTCCAACGTGGGATGTCTGCATTTTTGTGAGAAGTTGCAGGGTTGCCATGGACAGATTTCCAATGATTTTTCCATCAATTTCATAGGGGAAAAATCAAAGGTGTGCATGCTGAATTTTGTAGTATCCCCTGATACAATTTCCCGTGCCACAGATCCCTAGGTCTGGTGAGATACAATTCAAGGTTCAGAAGTTTCAGATGCTCAATTGTGATGAATTTCTCAAGGAAGAACACAAAGGGATTGATATGAATGCTAGCATTTCCAGGACTTACCTCAAAGAGCATTTTTCCAAACTTCTAATGGTCATCCAGAAGTACTTTACATGTGAAGGCAAGTTCAACATGGTTTACCATTATCACTTTATATTTCTCTTGCATTTCACAGGTAAACAACCTCTAGACATTCCTTTGTATCTTTATAGGAGTTTGGGGAAGATGGTTGACAAGGTCCAGGCCAAGCCTGATGCTAGAAATACTTCTGTTTTCCATCATGGACTCATCAAATTGCTAGTTGTAGAAGAGCTAAATGGGTTAAACAGAGATTGGCTTACCTTCTTATTTTTGAGAGGATACAAGCTAGATGCTTCCACCCCTTTTAGAAAAATCCCAAAATCTCAGTCAGTAACCCCTAGGGAAGAGAAGAAAAAAGAGGAAAAACCTATAGTGAAGACTTCCACAAGCACTGAGAGAAGGATGACCAGAAAATAAAGTAAAGGGAAGGGAAAGTTAACTGGTATTTTAGAAGCCATTGAAATTGAAGAAAGCCCAGATTTATAGCCTGTAAAAGTGAAAAAGACAAAAACTTTGAAAAAGAGAAAGAGCCAAGAAACTGGATTTACACAAGAGGAATCAGGTTTTGTCTTCAAACCAAGGAAACCTGTTACAAGACACATTTTCATGCATATGTTGTGAATATAGTAGGACTATTCTTGTTATGTTTGCAATATATGTTATTTCATTTATGCTAACACTTATGAAATATTTCGTTTGCATTAGTATGAATCTTGTTAAATGTGTGTTATTATATATTTCCATCATGGTTAACTTGTGAACTATTTTCAAGGTTAACTTGCAATGTCTTTTAGGCTTGTGTGTTCCTTTCCAGCTACGTACTATTACAAGATTCTAAGGGGCTCACTCATTTTACCCTCATTGTGTTAGAACCTTTCATGAAATGAACTTGACCCTCCGCAAAGTCACACACTTGTTTCACCAGAGTCATGAATACATCATTCTATGTGTTATTGCAGCCAAGGCATAACACTAAAACCCACCATTTCGACAACCAGTCCATATTCCATATGGGGCTCCTACTCCAAATGGTGTGAGGTCTAATTGGGACTTCATATCAGGGAGACCCTTGAATGTTGGCGGGTCCAACACCTTCAATAAAGCACAAACAAGGAGGAAGTTGTTCGATATCTTCAATCAAGCACAATTTTCATTATTCTCTCAAATGGAGCCCAAAAACTTCAATGAATCTAGAGAATATTGTAGAAAAACCACATATATTCAAATGATCTTGTAATATTCTAAAATAAAATACTTGAATCTATTCTACAAATTGAGGAAACCAATTATTATCGCACAATCACATCAACAATAAATCAAAATAATTTCAATCACACAACACAAAGATGTATCTAGGGAAAGCCTCAGCTAAAAACCCCGCTATATGTATATTGAATAAAGTCAAGAATATGAAACAATAAAATTCTTATCTCAAGCTTGAGATCTCTCTGCACTATCTATGACTGTCTCACTATGATCCAAGCAAGTTTGGTCCAATACTTAACCAATTCATTGCCTCTGTCTGATTAGCCTTACTCACACATTCATGAGAGAATTGAGCCTTTATTAATTAGGAAATTCCCACTAATTTATTGCGTAATACATCCAAGGCATCTTGTTGACCTCATGCATGAGCTGTACAACTTTTTAATTATACAATTGATAGTATACTTCCCTTTAACTCCAATATCAACTGGGTCTTCCTTAGAACTGACATGCAACAACTATTTAGAGTGAATTATCAGTTATTTGATTGATCACTGCATGTGAATTAAATAAGATTTAATTCAATGGACCTCTCACTAGCTCATCCACTAGTTAGAACTAGTTGAACTGATTTTAACTCAAATAATTAAGTTAAATGATTACAACTCAAAATAAACTGCAAATGTACCCCATAAAACTTAGAGTGAACTGTACATGCCTCCAATTTGAACCCAAACTTGAATTGACTGAGCTAAATAAGTCTTCCAAACTCAGTTAAATCGTACAAGCTATCATGTGATGTGGAATTGCAATTTCCTTCTAATTTAATTAAGGGGAAATTAAATTAAAATTCCTTTTGATGCCATTTTCAATATTTCTTGTTTCCATTTTTAACACTCCCTCTCAACAAGAAAGGAATTCAACTATATCCCGACGTGGTAACTTTGGAATGTTTTGTATGCAACACTTCTCTCTAGTGTTGTTTCTACTACAACTTCTGAAACTGAAAAGCATCCAAACTGAATCCGTATGATGAATCTATCAGCAGAGTCTCTGACTGCTACTAGCTACTGCACTATCTACTAATAACTCTGTGCTATTGTTGATTCTGCACTATGCCATTTGCACTTCTTCCAACTCTTCTCTACGCTCCCTAGCATTTGACTACTGCTAATCTATGCATCTGTCACTCTGTCATATGACTACATCAACCACCACTGATCCATCCTGCTACTGTTTACTATGGGCCCCTGTAGCAAGGTAATGATACATGAGAAAAAACATCTCAATGGACCCTGCCCAAATTTCTGCACTCTTGGGACTATGAATTCACATCCCCCACCTCTCACCTGGAGGTATGGCTGCATGTGCTCCCTTTTCCACTTGGCTCGAAATTCCTCCTTACTGGAGGTCTCTTCTTGAGTGGATGCCTCCACTCTATCTCCTCTCTACTTCTATAATTGTGGTTTCTCCACAACTTGTTGAGGCTTCTTTTGAGGGTGCATGTTGAGAGGTAATTCATGCTCCCTCTCAACCACCAAGTCTCTAACCTTTTACTTTCTCCTCAAATATTTGCATGCATCGTCGACCTTGAGAGAATACAGGTTCTTGAATCACACACCAATATGTTTCACCTATCCCATGGTGATGTTTCTAAGGAAAACCTTTCCTTTTCTAAATATCACATCATAGCCACGATCTTACAATACTGCTACGAAACAAGATTCTTCTTTACTCCTGGAACAAACAATACATTTGTGAGTCTAAGAGGGGATCCAAAATCCCTTTTAAAGGTAACAATACCAATACTAATCATGTTATACCTCCCATCATCTCCAAACTCTATGTTCTGTTTGAGATCCTTGTCTTCTAAGTCACCGAAGAGATCTCTATTCCTTGTCATATGGAATGAGGCATCACTGTCAAGATACCACATGAATACCATTGCAGTGCTTTCCATGCATGAAATGAGAGTGAAATCAAGTTCGAACTATGAAGCTAGAGATTCACCTGCTACTACTGCTGCATGTTCCTTCTTGCTTGCCTTCTGTGGACATTTCCTGGCATAGTGCTCGAACTCGTGATAGTGAAACACTTGATTTTGGAAAAGTATTTCTCATTTCCCTCTTCACCTTGGGAATTATTTCCCTTTGTTTTCTTTCCTTTTCCGACTAATGAAAAATATTATTATTTGTCTTTGGAAGAGGTCCCGTCTCTGGTGTTCTGCCTTATATCTTCTTGTACCAAGTCGGACCATAATTTCTCCCACTCTGATAACTTCTCTTTCCCATTTACCGAATCCTGGTAGCTATGCCAGCTCTTGGGAAGGCCTATAAGTGCTAGGCTCACCAGATAATCCTTAGGAATGGTAACACCAACAATTCCAAGCTCATATCAACATTGAGTGAACTTCATCAAGTATTTTGGTATTGTCTCACCCTCCTCCATCTTAATATTTTTGAGTTTGTCCTTCAACACCATCTTCCCGTGGTCACTGCTATTCTGAAATATATCTGCTAAGACCTTCCACATATCATATGGAGTTTCCTTTCCATGGAGGTTCAAGACAATATGACCTTGAACTCCTTCTAACATAATCCTTCTCACCTTTGCTACATTCTTCTTCCATGCATCAATATTTTGAGCAACTGCTGCTGCGGGCTTGGGGATATAATTGTCTATGAATTCCTTCTATCTTTTTTCCTCCATCACTGCCTCCATCCTGTCCTTCCAAGCTATGTAATTCAAACTACCCTCAAGGGCATATTCAAGTCTCAATCCACATAAATACATCTTGATCTACTGCTGGTCTTGAAGAATAAATCTACAAATTCGATTCACCTGTTAAAAAAAAACTCGTATTCTTCTCTGATATAGTGATTCCTACTCCAATACCATGTATAAAAATCACATATATTCAACTGATCTTGTAATATTCTAAAAAAAAAAACTTGAATCTATTATGCAAATTGTGGAAACCAATTAGGATCGCACAATCACATGAGCAAGAAAGATAAATAATTTCAATCGCACAACACAAAGATGTATATGGGGAAATCCTTAGCTAAAAACCCCACTATTTGTATATTTCATAAAATAAAGAATATGAAACAATACAATGCTTCTCTCAGGATTGAGAGCTCTCTGCACTATCTCTGACTATCTCACTCTGATCCAAGAAAGTTTGTTCCAATACTTAACCAATTCCTTGCCTTTGTCTAATCAGCCTTTCTCATGCATTTTTGAGGGAATTGAGCCCTTATTAATTATAAAATTCCCACTAATTGATTGGGAAATACATCCAAGGAATCCTGTTGACCTCATGCATGACCTGTACAATTTTCTAATTAGAAAACTGGTAATATCCCTTTAACTCCAATCTCAATTGGGTCTTCCTTATAACTGACATGCAACAAATATTTAGAGTGAATTATCAGTTATCTGATTGATCACTGCATGTTAATTAAATCAGATTTAATTCACTAGACCTCTCACTAGCTCATCCTTTAGTTAGAACTAGTTAAACTAATTTTAACTCAAATAATTGATTTAAACACTTACAACTCAAAATAAACTGAAAATGGACCCCCTAAAACTTAGAGTGAACTCTACACGCCTCCAGTTTGACCCCCAACTCGAATTGACCGAGCTAACTAAATCTTCCGAACTCAGTTAACTCGTACAAGTTTTCATGTGATGTGGAATTACACTTTCCTTCTAATTTAATAAAGGGAAAATTAAATTAAAAATCCATTTTGATGCCATTTTCAATATTTCTTGTTGCCATTTTCAACAAAGATAAAAAATAGGTGAAGACAATGAATGGAGATTTAGAACATATTGAGAACAACACATGGGAGCTTGTGCCAAGGCTAAAGGACAAAAATACCATTGGAACCAAGTGGGTGTTCAATAAAAAGCTAAATGAATAAGGCAATGTGGTAAGGAATAAGGAAATACTTGTGTGCAAAGCATATACTCGGGTAGAAGGTATTGAATTTGATGAAACTTTTGCATTCGTAGATAGATTACATGAAATAAGATTTTTTTTTCCTATGCATGCTTCAAGAAAATTAAAGTTTATCAAATGGATGTTAAATCAAATTTCTTGAATGGTGATATAGAAGAGGAAGTTTATATAAAACATCTTGAAGGTTTTTTATTAGGTAATGATGAGAATCAAGTGCGCAGGTTGAAAAAGGCCCTTTATGGCTTGAAACAAGCTCCAAGGGTATGGTATGCAAAGCCAGATAAAAATCTACAACAACATGGATTCAAAAGGGGATCCAAGGACGATAATTTATATATCAAATTTGAAGGTTATCGTTTTCTAATAATTGCTGTGTATGTAGATGATATTATCTTTGGGAGCGATTTGGAGGAGACGGGACACAAATTTGCACAAGAAATGTAAAAGTAATATGAGATGTCAATGTTGGGTGAGCTAAATTTCTTGCTTGGTTTGCAAGTTATTCAAGTTGATAATGGAATTTTCATTTCTCGATCAAAGTATCTTAGAGAGAAATTAAAACAATTTGGCATGGAATAATGGAAACCAGTGTGCACTCCTATGGTAACCAGATGTAAATTGAGTAAATATGACGAATCACCAGAGGTAAATCAGTCTGTGTATCATTCCATGATTGGTAGCTGAACATGTGTAAACTGGATAATTGACGGAGCTCTGGCGCTAGGGTTTCTGGCCATGGTGGACCAGTAATGCTGCAGGCTTGGCCTGCCTCAGGCCACGCGGATGGGCGATGGGACAGGGGTCCTTTTCTGTCAGGGTTCCGCCCATCCCACAGCTTTCTTCCGTGCAAATTTACTGTGTGGATTTACCGCGATAGGTTATTGTTTTTCAACCTTTTTCTGTAAGCGTTTTCCTTTTCCGTTAGTTTTTTCCACCGGATCGGAGAAGTCACGGGTTTCTAGCTTCTGGGCGACGGGTTAGGGTTTGTGTTTTATTTGCAGGAATGGGTCTTGAAAGCGAATTGGTTGATCTGGAGCCGGCACCTGAGGACCTGCTAACCGTTTGGGGCCATGATGTCTCGGTCAAAAACCTGGAGCGTTTCTTCCCTCTGAGTTTTGTGAAGCAAGAGGCTAAACCCTTCGAACTTGAGGCGATCGTTTCTTCTTTCAGATCTGCCCCTCCCGAAAGGGCAAAGCCTAAAAAGGGCGAATGTGCTGTTTTTCCCTCTCAGGGGTTTCGTCCTGTAGGTGAAAGCTCTGTGAAGAATGTTGCTGAAGCATCCGGGCCCTTTTTCTCAAACTCGGGGCCAGATTTCTCTGATATTACAAGGTTTCCGCCTCTATCTGGAGGGCTTGCGGATGTGGTAGCCAATTGTGGCTTGCATGGTTCGAAAGGGCCTCGAATAGTGAATGAAAAGACGGAGAAAAGGCCCGTCTCAGAAGTAGTTTTACCATGGGCTCTTGAAAGTGAATCCAGGGTCCCATTTCAAAGGAAAAGCTTGAATCCAAGCCCCAAAGTTGACATTGGGCCCTCGGCGACGAAGAGCTGCGCTCTACCTCTGACCGACTCCTCGGTTGGTGTGTTGGGCGACGGAGGAGAGCACCCTAAGGAGCCGGTATTGCTGGAAAAGGGGTGGAAGGAGTGCCTACAAAAGGAGCCTGCTTCCGGAGGTGACAGGGAGAAAGAGAAGGCTCATCCTGAAAAGCTTTCAACAGTCGAGAGTCTGAAATTTTGCGATCCTGGTGTTACCAGAGTGTCGGAGGGGAGGAGTCAAGGCTCAGCAGGGGGAGGGGCGCCCGAAGACCGACACCACTCTAATTCTGGAGAAGGCGCGGTGCTGGTCATTAAGGTGGGGGGGAAACGAAAGAAGCAGGGCCCCATAAAAAAGAAGGAGCCCCAGCCTTGCTGCATTGTTGGAGTGGACATACGAGTCGAAGAGGCTATGGCAGCCTCAGAGACAAGGCTTATAGGCAGAGTGCGAGGTCGAAAGTTTTCGGCAGATTACATTCGGAGATGGGTTCTTTCGGAATGGGAAAATGCACCAGGGAAGCCCGTGGAGATTAAAGAACTGGAGAGAGGATGGTTCACCCTGCTTTTTGCCCATAAAGACCATGTAAACTGGGTGCTTGACAGGAATTGGAGTTTTGGAAAGCGACCACTCTTTCTTCAGCGATGGACGCCCTTGTTTGACGCTCAGACTGAGAAGCTGAACGAGTCTCCAGTTTGGGTAAAATTGCCAGGTTTACCCCTTCAGTTTTGGTTTGATTCTGTGTTTAAGTCCATTGGAGATACCCTGGGGAAGTTCTTGTATTTCGATCATTCGTTTGAGCAATCAGATGATATGAGTGTGGCGAGGATTTTAGTCAGTCTAAACCCTCGGGAAGGGCTTGCAGAGGCAATGACCTTAAGGTACAGGGAGCTGGAGTTCGTGCAAAAACTGGACTACGAAAATCTGCCTTTTCGTTGTCATCGCTGCCATTCTTATGGGCATCTGGCCAAAGAATGCCCTTTGGGCTATCGCCGTCGAAGGAATCCTCTCAAGATGGCCCGAAAGTCGGTGGTCACTCCTGTATCAAACTCTGGTTCGGATCCCTCTTATGATCCAATGGAGGAGGAGGCAAAGGATGGGTCGGAGGAGGTGATGTCTGAAGCCCCTTCGCAGCAGTTCAACCCCGCCCGGTCCATTGAGCAACCCTTTGTGCGGACTGCCTCTCACATTACTACGACTGCTGGGTTAGCGGTGGAGCCTCTCGAGCAACATCATGTACAGGCAGCCTCTCAGGTTACTTCGACTGTAGAGTTTGTGGCGGAGCCACAGACGGGTATGCCACAATTTTTCCCCTCTTCTTTATGTTTTTCATATATGGAAAATGTCTCTGCTATTATGATGTCTTGTACTTCTGGGCGTCTTCAGAAGGAGTTTTCTTGTTTAAATTTGAACCCTCAACCGGTTGATAGTCTTGTGGTTTCGGTTCCCTCGCCCTCTGGAGATCCCCCGCCCTCCCTGCTTGTTTCGAGTCATCCCTGCCCTTCCTTGGACCCTGCCCCTCCTCTGCTTGCTCCTCCCTATAACTTGAGATCTTTGGCTTTTCGTAATGGGAAAGAGACTGCTCCTGGAGGTCTTGAGCAGGACCTAGTGCCTATAGGGCCTAGGAAATCCAGAGGTAGGAAATCCAGTATGTCTAAGGCCAAGCAGAAGGCAATCATTGATATAGTTGATGGGAAGCAAAAATCTTTGACTGGGGTGCTTAGAGCAGCAAAGCCACCCTCTGTATCGTTGAAATGATTCTGCTTTCTTTCAATTGTAGAGGGTTAGCTAGTCAACCCAAAAAACTAGCCTTCAGGAGTTTAGTCAGTCAATATAATCCGGATATTCTTATGCTGCAAGAAACCCTTGGTAAAGGAGAAGAAATCATAGCTCTTCTTTCAAAATTGCTGCCTGGCTGGCTCTTTCGGGCCATAGATGCAGATGGTCGATCTGGTGGCTTGGTCACTGGATATAGAGCTGGAAACTTTAAAGAAATTACCTCCTGGGGTTTCGAACACTCTTTGGCGGTGGAGCTCTATTCCAAGGAATTCTGTTTTCCCTTGTTGCTCATGAACGTTTACGGGCCCTGTCAGGAAAGGGAGCGCTTTTGGTCCTCTTTCTTCCAAAAGTCTTTTCTGACCCACCAAAACTTGATCATTGGAGGCGATCTAAATTTCTCCCTTGGGGTTTTGGAATCATGGGGAGCAAATGCCAGACTGGATCCTTTAACTGAATTTTTTATCTCTCAGATTGCCTCATCCCATTTGATAGACCTCTCTCCTATCAAGGCTAGGCCTACCTGGCACAATAAAAGAGTTGGAATTGACTGGGTTGGGAAGAAATTGGACCGCTTTCTCTTGGGAGAAGCCCTATCTGAGAAACTATCCATTTTTCGACATTGGGTGGGGGAAGGGGGCCTGTCCGATCACTTCCCGATTCTACTGGAGGCAAAGGGAACTCTCAAAAAACCAGGGACCCCCTTCAAATTCAATGCCTCTTGGCTGTCCGATGATTCCTTCGTTTCCTTGGTACATTCCACTTGGAGGAGGGATGAACTAAGGGAGGAGGGGGTTTTAAGTCGAAGCAAGGCTTTTATCGATAATCTGAAGGCTTTGAAAGCCGAAACTAAAATCTGGGCCTTCCACAAGGCATCTCTTGAAGACGAAAAACTAAGGGCCATAAACTCTGAACTTGAGCTCCTGGAAGCCCCGGATGGGAGGGGATATGCCACAGTGGAATCTCGTGACAGAATTCGGGTTTTGGAGGCAGCCAGAAGGAAGTTACTTCAAGATAAGGAGGAAAGCTGGCGATTGAAGAGCAGAGCCATATGGCTTCAGGCGGGGGATGACAACACAAAGTTTTTTCAAAACTACGCTAAAGGGAGGAAAAATATAAACACCATATGGGAACTGCCTAAAGCAAATGGGGAAAAGGCACAGTCCTTCGAAGAGCTTGCATCCCTCGGAGTTGATCACTTCAAAAACCTTTTTAAGGCCCCTGCAGAAGTTTCAATTGCTGAAGTCATAAGAGTAGCTCAGTTTTTCCCAAGGTACATTGAAGATGAAGGAAATGACCTTTTGATGGCTCCGGTGTCCAAGGATGAGGTGGAAGCAAACCTCAAATCGATGCAAAAAGAGAAAAGTCCAGGCCCTGATGGCTGGACTGTGGAATTTTTTCTACATTTCTTTGAATTACTGGGTGATGACCTGACAGCGGTGGTGGAAGAATCAAGGGTCTCAGGCTTGGTCTATCAGCCCTTTAATGCCACATTCCTGACTCTCATTCCAAAGTCGGACCAACCTTCATCTTTCAATGATTTTCGCCCCATCTCTCTCTGCACCTGTTTATACAAGGTTATTGCTAAGATAGTTGCTTCCAGGCTGAAACCTTTCCTCTCCAAAAGCATATCCGAGGAACAGTTCGGTTTCTTGGATGGGAGACAAATTCATGAGGCCGTGGGAGTGGCTCAGGAAACCCTTCACAGTTTAAAAAGAAGTCGAAAAAAAGGGGCTATCATAAAAATTGATCTCTCAAAGGCTTATGACAGAATCAGCTGGATATATCTAAGGCTTATTTTAACTCATTTGGGGTTCAGGCATGATTTTGTAAGATGGATCATGGCGTGTGTCACCTCTACCTCGATTGCAGTTCTGATAAATGGTGCTGCTTCGGACTTTTTTAAACCGCAGAGGGGTCTTCGCCAGGGCTGCCCTCTCTCCCCCCTCCTCTTTCTGATAGCAGCTGAAGGACTAAGCTTATTGATCAAAGCGGCGAAGAGATAGGGTGAATTGAAAGGTATAGAAGTAGGCCTGAACCTATGGGTGACACATCTCCTCTTTGTTGATGACATCCTTATTTTTAGTGATGGGAGCCAGGAGGACTGCTGCTGTCTTAAAAGGCTCCTTGACCTCTTCCTGAAACCTACGGGTCTGGCCATAAATGATCAGAAATCTTCTGTTACAATTGCAGGGCTCTCTCCTATTGAAGCAAATAGAGTAAAGGAGATTCTCTCTTTTGATCTAAAGTCTCTTTCGGATCTGTTCAAATACCTTGGCTTTAAGCTGAAACTGGACTCCTACAGGGTTCAAGACTGGAATTGGCTGTTGGCGAAAATTGAGGACAGAATAAAACACTGGAGTTTTAAATGGTTGTCAAGGGCAGGCAGGCTTGTGCTGATAAAATCTGTGATTTTAGCCATCCCAGTGTACTGGGCCAGCCTTATATGGATGCCTAAATGTATCCTGTTGAAAATAAAGAAAATCTGCAGCAGATTCCTATGGGCTGGACAGAAGAAGGATTATGTTGCTCCCTGGGTTGCCTGGGAGAAAATTGCCCGCCCGAAAAATGGGGAGGGTGGGGGATAAAGGATTTGTTCCCTTTCTCTCAGTCTTTAGCAGCAAAACTTGCGTGGAGGTTGATTGTTTCTGATAACTTATGGACCGCTGTGACTAGGAGGAAGTACATTGACCCAGCCACGCCCCTTGAATGGATAAGACAGCCCTCAAAATCTACAAGGAATTCCTCGGTGGTCTGGAAAGCTTTGGTGGCAGCAGTCCAGATTATCGAAAAAGGATTGGCTTGGAGAGTAGGAGATGGGAGTTCAATAAGGCTAGGAAGGGACCCGTGGGTGGGCTGCTCGGACT
Source organism: Pinus albicaulis (assembly GCA_034641835.2). NCBI lineage: Eukaryota > Viridiplantae > Streptophyta > Pinopsida > Pinales > Pinaceae > Pinus > Pinus albicaulis. The sequence continues at coordinate 781,462,483 of CM076581.1, forward strand.
CTTTCGCTCTCTCAAGAGGCCTGCTTGAACATTTAAACACCAGAGGCTTTTTCTCACTCAGCCAAATTTCTGATAGCACAAATTCTTCTATCTGGAGACAGGAGTGGCTCACAGCGACTGATCTGGCACTAGAAGAGAGGTGGCACGATGAGTGGGGGACCTTTCGCACAGGACTGTTGCAATCCCACATCCGTATTACAAATGAGTCAGATGAATTGCGGTGGGTGTATGCCCAAACAGGTTTCTACTCCCCCAAGATGGGATATGAATGGCTTATGTTACAAAAGGGGTGGGGGGAACCAATCTGGTGGGAAAAGTCTTTGTGGAAGCTGAAAGGGCCAGCAAAGACCAGGTTGTTCTTCTGGTGTGTCCTACAAAGAAAAGTACCTACATGGGATGCACTCCAAAAAAGGGGGAAGATAGGCCCAGGCTGGTGCTCTCTATGTAAAGAGAGTGAGGAAACACCCCAGCATCTTTTCCTCGCCTGTCCTTTCTCTAAAAGTCTCTGGAATGAAATGCTAAGACTCACACAGGTCCCCCACTGTTGGGGAGGGGAGGACATAGCCGAAGCCTGGAACAATTGGTGGCAGCAGGCCCCAAATGACAAAGTCAGAATGTTGCCTCTGCTGGTTGTATGGGGAGTATGGCTTGCCAGGAACCACCATATTTTCAAAGACTCTCTCTTCCCTATTGCCAGACTAGCAGCCGAAGGAGTAGCCATCTTTGAAAGCATTCCACAGCCTTCAAATGCTAAAAGTGAAAGACCGGTGCAGGTAGAAGAAATAAAAGGGTCAATTCCGTGGGCTTATTTCGATGGAGCCTCTGATTTAAACAAAAATTGTGGAGCTGGTTTGGTGATTAACTATCCCACAGGACTTAAGCTCAAAGCCTCCATTGGACTGGGTACTGGGTCAAATAACTATGCCGAGCTCAAAACTCTACATTTACTGCTGTGCTGGTTACTGCAGCGCAATGTGAGGGAGGTTCAGATATTTGGGGATTCTCTGAATACAATCAAGTGGGCTAATGGATCACATCATTGTAGAAATTTTCTTTTACTTCCTTTGCTGTCTGAAATTATTCGTCTTAAAAGTATTTTTTCCGATCTAACATTATCTCACATCTACAGGGAAAGAAATGCAGAAGCAGACAGCCTTTCTAAAAAAGGCATTGAGCAGGTTTTGGACCAATGGTCAGTAGAGGAAGTAGCTGAAGGGAGAACAAGGAGACTCCCTCCCCCTGTATTTGATTAGTTCGGGAGCTGTCAACAGCTCTTTTTTCTTTTACTGCTTATTTTATGTCTATACTTCCCAGTTTTTAATCCTTTTTGTATATGTTTCTTTTTAAAAAAAAAAAAAAAACAAAAAAGAGAGAGAAAGAAAAACTTGTGGAAAAAAACAATAGAAGGTAAAACTGTAAAATCTTCAGTGCTGTTTTCCGTTGTCGGAGGCCTGAGATGTTGTATTTTTTTGTTTAAAACAACACTTTCAGCCAGCACAGTTTTTACTAGCTGGTATGTGGACAGATTGTGGTGGTGAGCAATCCTGTTTCGGTGTTTTTCCTTAATGGAAGCCGGGGATTGCTTACTCCAGATTTTGGTTTTTCGTTGTTTTCAGTTTTTCTGGACAGAGCTGTTGGGTGGTTCTTGTTTTGAAAAAACAATCAATCACACAGCAGTGTAGTTTTATTTCCCTGGAAAAGGGAAAGGAATGCAACGCATATGCTATGTAACCCTCTTTTTAATAGAAGGTTCGATTTTTTTCTGTGGAAAAAAAATGATTGGTAGCTTATTGTATCTAATTTCTTATATGCATGATATTTTTCAAGTTGTAGGATTGGTCTCAAGATTTCAAGCTAATCCCAAGGAGACTCATCTTAATGCTGTAAAAATGATCTTCAAGTACCTTCAAGCCACTCTCGACTATGGATTATGGTATCCCAAAGGTAAACATTTCAATTTTATTACTTTTATTGATGATGATTGGGCTGGTAGTATTGATGACAAGAAAATTACTTCAGGAGAAACTCAATTTTTGGGAGATTCTTTGGTCTCCTGGGAAAGTAGGAAACATAGTTCTATCTCTTTGTCCACTGTTGAATCTGAATATATAACAACAACTTCATGATGTACATACATACTATGGATGAAGAAAACTCTTCAAAACATGCATATTGAGTATGAAGAGCCGCTTCCTATCATGGTCGACAACACAAGTGCAATAAGAACCTCCAAAAATCTATTTCTTTCTTCCAAGACCAAGCACATACCAATCACATATCATTTTCTATGAGAACAAGTGGTCAACAAAGTTGTGAGGTTGGAGTATATTGATTTAGATGAAAAAATTGCAGACATCTTCACTAAGCCACTTCCAAGGTAGAAATTTGAATATATTATAGAGAAGATGGGTGTTGTTCCTTTTCAAAGGCATTGGGGAGTTTTTCACGGAGTTAGCTACTATCACATGGATGCCACTAGGAGCACTTTAAGCTGAAAATTTTAGAAAATTGGTGGTAGTTGGTTGTTTGTTTGCTTTTAAAAGCATTATGAATTGTTTAATTTCTTCTTGTTATTAATTTAAATATGGATTACTTCTTCATGTACATTTCTTCTTCATAGATGGTGTGGTCTCAAATATATTTAGGGGGAGAGCGTTCAACAACTCAGGGGGAGCATTCGTTGTAGCCCTTCAGGGGGAATAGTTCAACATTGACTATGTATAACATTGTATTATGCATGTTATTTTTCCATGTAGAAATCCTTTCCATTGATGTCAAATGGTTAGAGAGAGCGGGTTGTGTACATGATCATATTCAAATTGTTGTACACAAATGTAATAATTATCTTCAGAATCTACAAGTTGACATCATTGGCAAAGGGGGAGTTTGTTGGCATGTTTGCATTGCCACTGATGTCACATGTTGTAAGTCATGTACTCATGAGTCACTATGTATCATCTTGAGTTTGTTATATAATTGCTGAAGGTTTTCATGATGATTTAAATGTTGTTATAGTCTCAGAAGGTCTGTAGAAGAGGTGTCATGATGTAACAAGGCCTCATCTAAAGCTGAGCTACAACTTTGACAGAGGTCAAGTTGATGCTGTGTGTTGAGACTTGTTGAGTTGTGTAGATGGTTTCATGGTGTCAATATGGGATTGGAAGGATGTTTTATAGGTAATTGTTACACATCATTTTTTCACTATCCCTGGAATCCCCATCTCGCCGATTGGAGGGTCATTTATATGACTAATAAGCAGTGTCATGCCTTGCAAAAACCATCATTGTGTCCCTTTACATGAGAGTAACATTCCTCCTGTTGACAATTCCCTGAGCAGAGACTCAAAAACCCTTGTTTTTTCCTTGGCGCGAGTAATCAGTTATGCCCTCGCGCTGAAGAGGAAGATTAACACTGGGCCCCACGCCAGCTGGCGCTCTGTCCTAGTTTGCCACCCGCACCAAGCTGTTTATGGAATGTCTTTTTAAAAATAGAGGCAGAGATTCCACTCCAACCACCTCGAGGATGAGTCATTGGGAGTGGTTGAACTGATAAACCACAGACTACCTCCTTTAGGTTTATGGTTTCCATCTCTTATGGGAACTCCCTAAAGGATAGGCCTCCCTCCCACCTTTGTAGGGATCCTAACCTCCTCCTTTTCCTCTATAAAAGAAGCTATCTCTCTTAGTACAGGCTAGTTGAACTTGGAGAATTAGACATACTATAGCTGAATAACTAGAGAAGATATAATAAGAAGGAATTACGTTGAGGAAGCTTGAGTCCATGACTTCTGAGAGAGCTTGAGTCCATGCCTTCATCCCATTTGAATTCCCTAATGATCATCTAAGATGTGCTTCTCCTGAACCCCACTGGAGGAGACTGCGACGTCAAAGCATCGGTTGTAACTCTTCCTTCTATTCATTTATATACATGACTACTATTTGGTTCCACTGTTGTGTTATGATGTTTGTTTAACACAATATGTTTAGCCCTCTTTGACTGGTTAATAGTTATGAATGAAATGTTGTTATATTGTATGTTGTTCTTTTTTCTTTTTCTATGTGTAGGTATCCAAGCGTAATGGTGAATGGATTGTGACGTGCCAAGGTAGGAGCGAGAGGCCACCACTACTACAGCAACAACGACGACGTTGGATTCCAGGTAGGTTGATCTACCGTGTCCCTTGTTCATTCAATAATTAGGAAGCAACACTTTAGCGTGTCCCTTTGTTTCTAGACCCACTCTAGGGCTAGAGGGATTGTCTCTGTTCCCAGAGAGGATTTACCTGCATAACAAATTGGCGACTCCACTGGGGAATAGTGTGAGTTTGTCGTTTCATTTTGTTGGGTTAGTTTCAATTATTGATATAGTTATCTGTCTTTTCTAGTTTGCTTGCTTAGTTTTCATCCTTTTTTTATCTCCAGAGTCTCAAGATTGACCTCTGCTCATTAGGTTTTGGTTTTTCCTCCTTTTCCCATAATTATCTGGCTTGGCGCAGTTTTCCTATGAACAATCGCGCCAATTGGCGCAGGTTGCTCTTTTTGAAATCGCGCCAACCCCTGTATGGCACAGATTATAGCCTTACAGTCGCGCCAACCCCTGTATGGCGCAGATTATAGCCTTACAGTCGCACCAACCCCTGTAGGAATTGGTTTGACCTCCTTGATGAGTCTTTTGGTCAATTGTGCTTGCTTCTAGGTTATTTTTTATGCATAATTATGCCTTTGGGATTGTTTTAATTGCTGTCGACTTAATTTTCTCAGTTGTTTGTCCATATTCTTATCAGTGTCAGTTGAGGCCTTAGGGTTTCTAGGTGCCCTAGTGCACTGAGCCCTCTATTCGAAAATCGAGTCGGTTTGATTGTTGTCAGTCCCATTTGTGGCTTGATTGCACTTAGTTTTCTTGATCTTTTGAGTGATTGCCTTGGTTGCAGAGTCATTTCGTTTTCTCGATTGGTTCTTTGCCTTATTGCTCCAAGCATAAATTACATTGCTTGTTTTGGAACATTTTGAAAACTGTCTCTTGGTTTGAAATATTGCGACATTAGTTTGAGTGATTTCTTGTGTTTGTTTCACGTTTTATTGAGTCATTCAATTTCGATTCCTACGCAACACTTAAGCTAGTGTTTTTTTTCATTTTTCATGTAATTAGTGCATCATGTACTTATTTTCATTGGAAAAAAAATAAAATATTTTGTATTCTTTCTTTGCATTGAAAGTGAAATACTCTTTTGCATAACTAACATCTGACTATCTACGAAATAGTTTCATTTTCGTTATATTCTGTTAGATGCATTAGTGGATTTCTTCGCATGGTCTCATTGTTTGCTTTTGTTTGAAATATCTCTATCCTTCTCATAACTAGCATTCATTGAATTGGAAAAGATGTTCATTTGCATATAGCTTGCATTTAGGGATTTTTGAGATCCAAAATCGAGAGGACCTTAAAAATGAAACATAATCCAAGATCAACTATAAAAATTGTTTAATTAACCAAAGGAAGCATTGAAACCTAACGAAACATTTTTAGTGGTCTAGGCTAGAGACGTGTTCTGGCGTCTTAAAACCTAGTAGCTGTTGTTCGCCATCTGGCTTTAGACAACGCTAGTACGGACTTGCGCTCCTCGTACCGTCGAGTATATAAAGGGAGACCCTCCTAGGTTGCAATCCTTTTATCCATAGGAAGTCGAGTCTGCCGCCTCATAACCATGATACACCGAACACAACATTTGGGGAGATTATTTGCACGTACGTCAAGTCCTTGGTCATTTCTATTTCATTTGATCACCAAGGTGTATATGGCAGTTCATGGAAACCTGGTATACCCTCTTGCTTAGTATTCCAGAGTAGTCATTTTGATGTTTTCATGACTCTTTGAAAATAGAAGAGATCGTCGAGCACTTGTCCTTTCACGCTCATTTAAAATTGAAAGTGACTAGAGTCACCTTTGGCCTGTTTCTCGACTTTTTAAAAATGAAACAACAAAATTTGTTTCAGTGTCATAAAATTAATCACCTATGATCACACGCCCGTTAAAGTTTTATTACTTGGCCTGTTTTTTTTCCTTGGTTTTGATCTTGGAGTCCTCGATTGGTTTTATTTTTCCTTTCTATTTTGATATACGGTCACAGTGGTGGAACTACCGGTTTCGTCGTCCTCACTGCCTCCTAGTGGTAGTTCTTTCTCGGACGTTTGTTTTGAAACTCCTCAGTCCACTAGGTCTGTTGAGATCTCGCAACCTATTCTCCCATCTGTCCTGTCTCTTGCTACTCGATCTCCTCCTGAAGAGCCAGTTGAGTTCAATTGGCCTCCTTCTGGTGCTTGGTCTGGTTTTGGGGAAGAAGGATATTTTCCTCCTCTTAAGTTGGGCTCACCATTTTTTCCTACTGCTGTGCCTCCTAGTCCCCATATTCTTTTTGAAGATCTTACGGTGGAGTCAGACATGGACTCGTCTAGTCTTGTTGGTAGTGAATGAATGCCTATTTCTACGGGAGAATATCACCTTTTTCCGGAAGATGTCCCTCATGTTTCTACTCAGTCTTCTCCACCATCGGTGTCACTTCCGCTTGGCTATCAGTCCTTTAGTCAGATTATGTTTGGTGTTGCCTCCATTGCACAATCCAGCACAGTAACTCCTCCTCAGAGTTCGGTCTTACCCTCAGTAGGACTATTGCCTTCGACACCTGGTTCGTCGATTACTGTTACATCTGTTCCAGTCCAACTGATGGTCTGTGTGGCTTCATCCACACCTGTTGTTACCCATCAGTCGTCAGGATTTTTTCACACCCGTAGGTCTATTTTTCTCAACCCTATGTGGCCTGTTAATCTCGGCCCAGGTAGCTCACAAACCCGTGCCATGGAAACCCCGTCTACCTCTACCACGCCTATGGTTTCTACCTATGTGTTTGATGAGCAGATGTTGGATATTCACCGATGTTATGCTCCTTCAACAGAGGCCACACCTGCTTCTAGTGTCATTTCCACTACCCCTATGATTCCTGACGGTCTTAGTTTTGAAGAGTATCTGTTCGCTATTCAACAACAAAGCTCTCAGGGTTCTAAGCAGCCTCAGGCTCCTAGTAACCCTATTTTTCATCATTATGATGCTGTTGGTAACCCTTTTTATTCATATCCGCTTCATTATGATGAGTATGGTAATCTGGTCTATTTGACTCCTACTGATCCTTATCAGACCGTTTCTCGTTTTAGGCCTACCTTGCCTGTGCAACCCTCTGGCTTGCAAGGAAAACCCCCTGTGGGACAACCTTTAGCTTAGTAGGGCCCTGCCTTTGGTCCACAGGGACAACCATACTTTCCACAAGGAAAACCTTTACAAGGGCAACCTTTGGCCCAACATGGACAACCCTCCGGTCTTTTCAGTCAACCTTCAAATCAACCATGACTGTCTTATGCTCCTAGGGGGAAAATATACCCACCACAGGGACAACCTGTTGCACCACAATAACAGCCACATGCTCAATATGGCCCAAATGTTGTGCAACCAGGACAACCCTACATTCCTTCCACGGGTCAACCTGGTTATCAGGGACAACTTGGTCCATCACAACCATTGGGCCAACCTTTCCCACAAGGCCAACCCTATGGCCCTCAACAATCAATTCAACCTGCTGCTCAGCTGGTTCCATCGTTTCAGCAGCTCGTTCTACCCGCTCAAGAGCTTGCTCAACCTGCTCAGCTGGGTCCGCCTTCTCAACCGCAAGGTGCTTACTACCCTCAAGGTTCATATCAACCGATATATACTGCGCCTCAGGTTCCTTACCCTCAAAATCAACCTGTCTATCATCAACCTCAAAGCCATGCTTACATTCCACATCAGACTACATACACTACTCAACAAAGACCTCAATGGTCTACTCTGACTCAATATCCTGGTCCTCAACCCCAGTATCAGATGAACTATCCTGCTTCTAATCCCTATGATCCATATCCTCTGGGACAGAATGTATGGGGACAGAATCCCACTCGGACTGGGTGGAATGTTCATGTAGGTCCTTATCAAAGACCTCCGATGACTTTTAACACTCAATTACCGTTTCTTGCTACGTTGGAATTACATGATGTGTCAAAGTTGACGAAAGATCCCATTCTTCATAACCCGTATTGGCCTCCGGTTCCAACCAAGATTCCTGGTGATTGTCCTAAATTTGAGGGAAAGTCTGGCAAAGACCCCCAAGCGCATGTTATGACTTACCATTTGTGGTGTTCCTCTAACTTTTGGGTTGATGATTATATTAGACTCCGTCTTTTCTAGCGAAATCTTACTGGTGCTGCTGTAAAGTGGTACATTGAGCTATCTCGTGGCATCTTCCAAGATTTCAATTCTTTATCCATGGCGTTCCTTATGCATTTTCATTTACCAGTCCATTATGAGACTAGGACGCACCTCCTCACTTCATTGAAACAGGACCGAGCTACTCATATTTCAGATTATATTCATGAGTGGCGACGTCGTCGTCGCATGATCAAATTTGAAATTCCTGATCAGCTTCTAACTCATTGGCTTACCACCTCCTTTTTCAATCAGATTGCCAAATACATAGCTATGGGGGCATGTGTAACCGAGGAACAAACCATTGCTTACGCCCAATAACTTGATCTTGTGTATTTTCAGTCTGGCACATTATATGATATCTTGCCTGTTGCTCCCCGACTTGGAACTTACCACCAGTGACTCCATCTGTCGATGGTATTATTGGTTATGTGTCTCAGACTTCTCAAAAGTATTCATCTTCAAATAAAGTCGAAGTCTGCTTCTTCCAATAATGTTGCTTCTCAGTCTACTTCGAATTTTGGTAAACCTGCAGAAGTTAATGCCGTTCAGGCCAATCCTACGGATAATGCTTCTAAAGGTAAGAAGAAGGGTAAGGGTAAATCCAAAGCCGATACCTAGAAATAGGATTCTCAAAAACCTCGTGCTGGCAATGGTTCTCAACGCAAACCGAAGTACCCTTGTTTGATTTGTGACGAAGAGCACTTCACCAAGGATTGTCCTCGACGGACCGAAGTGAGCGATTTCTCAAAGGCACTCAGGGAACTCCGACCATTCTTAAAGAACCTTTCCCATATCAATAGACTCAGATGGTAGAGAAACCTCAGTCCTCTGCCCCATTTGGCTCTTAGGTGTTCACGATGCATGGTTCTGCCATTGTTTCTATTTCTAGTTGATCGAAAGATTATGCTGGATCCCATCAGGCCATGGGGAAGGAGATTGTTGATGGTCCTCCTCCTCTGCCTGTTACTGGTCCTCTTGAAATTGAAAGGCCCAATGCTGAATTCGTTGTGCGACCACCTTCCAAAGGTGTCCTCCGTAGGTCTTCTTATAATCCCAATGCCCGTGTCGCTCACCATTACAATATTGTTGAGGATTTGGCTCAGGCACCATCCATGATGTCTGCGTTAGAAGTACTTCAGAGCTGTTCGTCATAGCGAAGAGATTTGTTATCTGCGATTGGTGGGTTTGATCCTGCCGATACCAGCCTTCTTGCTTTTGATATAGAGAATTTTGTTCCACGACTTCTGCATCATATTGCACTCATTATTCAAGTTTTTATTAATGGTCTCGACATTCATCGAGCAGTTGTGGATGAAGGTGAGTCAACCTATGTCATGTCATCTTCATGTTGGAAAGCCATTGGTTCTCCAGCCTTGAATTCATCAACAAATGCCCTAGAAGCATTTGATGGAAGAGAATCAAAACGTTTAAGTGTTCTCGCTAGTTTACCGATTACTTTGAAAGGGAAGACAATCAATGTCGAGGTCGAAGTCGTTGATGCTACGCTCAATTATAATCTTCTCCTTAGTCGCAGTTGGACTCACACCATGTTGTGTGTTCCATCCACTCTCTTTCGTGTTTTGAAATTTCCGCATGAAGGAAATATTTTTACTGTTGATCAATTGTCTTTGTTCACCTCTTCTTCCGAGAACAACGTTCCGTATGTGGATAAGATTCCCACTCCCTAAGAGAGTGTAGGGCCAGGTATTTTTAAAGATCCTGCCCTCATGGGTATTTTTCCTCTTCCTCCTCCAAATACTGTTCAGATTCATATGATTTCTCGGTCTGATGACCCATGGATTATTCCTTCGTTTGAACAGATTGATTCCTTCGGAGATTTGATGCCTTTGAGTCCGATTGAGATTGATTATTGTGAACTCATTACTGCTTTTGAACCTCCATCCTCTGATTGTGATCCTTTGAGCATGTCTCTTGACATTTAATCTCAATCCCCCTGGCTTGGTGCTTCCGATTCACCTGATCCGTTGCAAGATATGTTTCCTTCCGATGAGGCCATCGTGGAAACCATGTCTCTTGAGGATATACCGTGGGATGATGGTCATCATCGTTCCTCGTTTATGCCTGGCCTCGGGGCCATGTCTACTTGTTTCAAGCATTTTGTAACTCAAGTTCCTTCTCCTCCACTTCAATTGCCTGTTTTGACAAATGATGTCTTTACGGAAGGTAACTTGAGTAACATTACATAGATGATGCCTATTGAAATTTTTGTTAAACCAGGAATCATCGAGAACATCCATATTGGGGTTACTTGTTCTTCTGATGAAGTCCAAGTTTATACTAGCATTTTTCGCGAATTCCGTGATGTCTTTGCATGGTCCTATGAAGAAATGCCCAACATTGATCCTAGTATAGTGGTGCATGAAATTCCTACTTATCCCGATTCGAAACCTGTTCGCCAACGTCTTCGTCCGGTGCACCCTAGAAAAGTTGCTGCCATTAAGGCTAAAGTTGAAAAATTTCTGCGAGCTGGTTTTATTTATCTGATTCCTTTGACAGAATGGGTCTCTAACATTGTTCCTGTAGACAAGAAGCAGGGAACTATTTGTGTCTGTGTTGATTATCGTGATATTAATTGAGCTTCTCCTAAAGATACTTATCCCACTCCCTTTATTGATCAGATCATTGATGACTGTGTCAGGAGTGAGATCTTTTCTTTAATGGACGGTTTTTCTGGTTACAATCAGATTAACATTCTTCCGATTGATCAACATATGACTGCCTTTATCTATCCTTGGGGTACTTTCACATATAAGAAGCTCCCTTTTGGCTTAAAGAATGTTGGGTATACATTTCAGCGAGCGATGTCGTATGCTTTTCATGATATTTGACACATTGTTCAGCCTTATTTGGATGACCTTCTTGCTCATTCAGCTAAGCGCATAGACCATCCTGACCATCTTCATTAGATTTTTCTTCGTTGTCGAAGTTACAATATTCGGCTTAATCCGCACAAGTGCGTCTTCTGCGTTGATTCTGGTATACTCTTAGGGTTTATCGTATCCAAAGACAGAATTCACCTCGATCCTCTGAAACTTGAGGCTATTATTAATCTCCCCTCTCCATCCTCATTACATCAGTTGCCGAGTTTGCAAGGTAAATCTAATTTTCTACGCCGTTTTATACCTAACTATGCAGAAGTGGATAGAGGATCACTAGTACATTTGGCAGAAATTCTGACACTTGGTTCCGACACTTTTGACCAAATGTCGGAAATTTCCCCAAATTTTTTCAATCCCGCCCGAAACCGTTGCTATACCGACGTCTAGAGAAATGTGTCGCAATACCGACATTTAGACAAAGTGTCTCAATTACGACGTTTGAAGGAACACGTCGCAATTGCGACACTATGCCCCAAAGCGTCGCTATTGCGACAATTACTTCCAAACGTCGCAATTGTGACACAATGTCTAAGTGTCACAATTGCGACATTTGGAGGCAGTCGTCACAATAGTGACGCTTTTTTTGCGACACAATGTCTAAGTGTCACAATTATGACATTTAGAGGGATCCATCGCAATAGCGATGCTTTGGCCGCCATCGGTATAACGACACTTATATGCAATAAACGACAGTTATATGCCTTTGCAAAAATGGTTAGCTTACAGAGCAGCGCGAGGAGTAGTTAATGGAGGCACCTTTGCGATTGCGCATAATTTGGAGAGAAAATAGTAATAATGAGAGAGGCTCCTTTAATTGCGTCTTTTATTTGTGAAGGTATGGATTGTCCAGCCTGCAATTCTATGCTGTCGAGAAAGACTCGCAATCCTCTGGAAACAAGACTATTGTGAAGATGCCTGGCGAAGAAACGAACATCGGGTTCACGACTGTTGATGAACACATCGTAGTCCGGCGAAGAAGGCACCAAGGAGGGTATTCTCAGTGAATGAGGGATGTTGAAATATTAATTTCAACTACCTTTTCCTTTGGCCGCTTTCTAAATTTGTTTGAATGGCTCTGTCAAACAGCCGCTTTCTAAAATTGATGAGCTGTCAATTTTGGTTTTGAAATCACAGTCCCTGCACACTTAAAAACAGAGCGCTATATTGTTTTAGAAATAGAGCAATTTAATAGTAAACGCGGGAGATTTTAATTCAGAAGAACGTGGTCCCACAGACCACATACCAAATCAACCATCCACGTGGAAGCAGGCGATTCGATCGCATTATTTTTTGGTCCATCTGCATTGTGGAATTCCGGACCCGAAACATTATAGGGTGGAATTAATTTGATTTTCACGTCACAGTTTTCCTCCGTACGAAAAGCCAAAAAACGGACCCAAATTTTTATATGGCGTATTCTATGAAGTTTTCGCATCAAAAATTAGGGTGACATCAGCAGGCTATTTTGGAATGCGAATTTGTGATTGAAATCGGGTTTATTTTTTTTGAAGTCTGGACGTATGATATAGTTTTATTCATATTTTGTTATAAGTTTTGTTTCACCGCCCGATAGTTATTTAAACCATTGGATCATATATAAAATATGCACAAATATTTCACTTTGGGCATTTGTAATGTGGGCCCCGAATACTTTAAATAGGTACATATACATTAGACAGTTTAAAATTTTTGAGGATTGCACCCCCGGTGCAATTGTTTGTTTATAAGATTATATGATACATGTGAGATAAAGGTTTATTATTTATCATATATAAATAAATTTGATCAATATTGGACATTTACACTTTTATGAGGTGATGTTATAAGTAAATTCATAAATATCTCTTTTTAATCCTCATTTTACTCCATGAATATGTTTGGAAATGAAATTTCAATAGATTAATTTTCTCCTAACCTATGTATCATCAATATTATACATTTACATTCTTAATTATGAGGTGATGTTATAGGTAAATCCATGAATATCTCCTTTTAATCTTCATTTTACTCCATGAATATGTTTGGAAATGAAATTTCAATAGATTATTTTTCTTGCTATTATATGTTTTACGAAGATATGGTAAGGAATTCTCTCTTGTTCTTCTTAGAAATAATTATATATAATTTTTATTTTTTTTCAAAATAGATTAAAAAAATTATATGAGAAAAAATATTAATTCATCAATATGTGTGTGTGTGTGTGTTGTGAGGAATAATTTCATAGTTCAACTTAATGGTTCATTATATAATCATGTGATCATCACCAATGATATATCTTAAAAAGCAACTGAAAAGTCATGTGTACAAATCGATGTATACTCTAGAGAGTGGTTCTCATATCACTATGTAAATTGTTGTATGCTACTTCAACAAAATTATAAGATAAACTGTAATACACATCATATATGCACCATAACAATTGGTACAGGGTAAAACCCACCCGCCACACCTTTGTACTTGATCCAATTTTCTCTGTCAACTCTTCTAGTTGTGGGAGTTTCCTCCAAGGATCATAATACCCCCAAGGCCTGTTATCACCCTAGTAATTCTCAGGTTGTGGGATAGGGATTTTTGTAGTTAAGAACACCAGGGGTAACCAAGAACCACTTTTGGAATTCAAGATCTAGCCTTCTTGATCTCCAGAGAGGGATCTCTCCATATGATTTAGCTTTGTTTTAGTAACAGATATTAGGCTAGCTATGATTTTGTATTTGGGTTTGATTTTAAAAGATTGGTGGGAATAAAGAGATTTCAAGGTAAACCAGAAGGATCTACCAGAATATTGGGCAATGGAGTCAACTCTCTAGGCAATAAGAACTAAGAAATAAGGCTCAGAGATGCAAATGTGCTAAGGGAAAGATAGGTGACCTTCTAAGGCTATGTATAGGCTTGATTTGATGGAGTGGATGGAATCTGAGCAAAAGGGCACTTAAGAATCCTTAAGCTAAAGATAAGAAGAATAAAGAAGGGGATCTAACTGGGAACCGTAGAACTACCCATAAGGTTTTATGAATAGGCTATTACTGGCCTACCATCTTTAAGGATGCCAAAAAATTCGTGCAGGCCTGTGATAGCTGCCAAAGGGCAGGACGCCCTGGGCAGTCTGATGAAATGCCTTTGAACCCTCAACTAGTGATTGAACCATTTGAACGCTGGGCACTTGATTTTGTTGGCCCTATTAGTCCTCCCTCAAACCAAAAAACATACATCCTAGTTGCAACCGAATATGTCACTAAGTGGGTCGAAGAAGAGGCACTTTCAAAAGCTACAGAGGACTCTGTAGTACAGTTTCTTTTCCAAATCTTTGTTCACTATGGTCTCCCAAGGGAGATAATCACAGATGGAGGACCACAATTTTTAGGTAATAAATTAGCTGAAACATTGCAAAACTACCACATTTAGCACAAGATTACAACTCCATATCACCCACAGGCCAATGGCCAAGTAGAGAGCATGAACAAAGTAGAAAACATTAAAATGCCAAGTAGAGAGCACGAACTATAGTTGTCTTGAGAAATTTTATTCACACTGAATACTTCGAATTGTGAAGTATTTATACAAAAAAATGTTTACAAAATATCTCAGGAATTGAGATAATGTTTTAATAAAAATAGGAAAGAAAACTCAAAAAGAGGGACAGTTGCAAAACAGTTTGCAAGCTGTTACCTTTTTACAAGAAAAAATAGAACTGATTATTCTAATTTGAACTGATTGTTGTTGTGCACTTTAGCCTTGTATTTTTACCATTTGAGGTAACAGTAAAAAATGAATTTCCAAGTGAATTTCCTGTTTTTTATCCATTAAATTCACAGCAGATCTGTGAATTCTTGCCACCTTTCTGCAGAGGGGATCTTCATAGTCTTCAATTTTCTGTAACTTTCATCTGCCTCTGTATACTTGGAAAATTTAGGCTTGATAGTGAACATATGCCTGATCTCATTATCTAAAAAGAACATATTTTCAAAATACTGAAGAAGTATTTTGCCTGTTGGTGATCCTTGAGGCAGTTGTTGTCTGGCTTGCTCTTTTGCATGATTTCTGATTTTTAGATCATAATCTTTCTGAGGCATCAAATTGTCATTCAATGCATGAATATGAGGAAAAACTGCTTCTCACAATGTTTTGTATTTGGCTAAAAATCTTGAGATGGATAAATTCATGTCTTTACACCGGTCCTCTAGATTACTCATTATGTTTCTTTTGTTCAAGACCTTTTTGATTTGAAGAATGGTTTCTGTTCTATCAACAATTTTCAATTCTTCCAACTCTTCCCTGGTTTTACTGTTTAAAAAAGCTATGATTTGGATTGCTTGGGCTGGTTTTTGTCAATTTCCCTCTTAGTCTTGTCAATCTCTACACTGGCAACTTGAAGTAACTCCCTCTGTTCATAAATTATCCGAATTGAAGGCCATTGAGAATGAATGCCATCAATAATTTTGGTCCATAAATGATTTTTTATAAAGGACACTTGATCTGTAAGATTTACTTGTGCTTGCAGAATCTTTACCTGTTCTTGTAGTCGATCAACCCTTTGCTCATGTCCTCTAGAAGTAATCAAGGCATCATTTTTGGATTTCTCTAAATTTTTAATAGTGCCTTTCAAACTAAGAATCTCTTTATCTTGGTCTTGTAGTGTGCTCCTCTGTGAGGATGAAGAAGAAGAGGCAGAGATTAGAGAAGTAATTGGCATTGCAGTTGGCAGTACTCCTTTCGGTGCCAAGTGTTCTGCCAAAGTAGATGGTATAGCAGTGTTTACAGTGGGGATCACTGTAGGAATGACCATTGGTTGTGCTTTTCTTAGTTCTTCATTCTCTTTTATTAGAGATTCTATTTGACTTTCCATTGTTTTTATTTGATCTGTCATTTCATGTACAAGCTGCTTTAAATCATCATTCTCTGTTTTTTGCTGTAGAATTTCTTTTGCTTGAGAGTTTTCACTCTGAGGCAACTTCAACTGTTTTCTAAGAGCAACTATATCCTCATTTTTCTGTTTAATTAAGAAATTTTGGCTGGGTCACCCCCTGCTTCAATCACTATATATTCTAGTGATTTTATTCTTAAATTATTAGCATACAGTGAGGCTTTGTCCAACCTCATTTGATTTTGGAGGTTGAGCACTGTTTTCTCAAGCCTAATTGATTTCATAGTTTTACTAACAATTTTGGAATATAGCATTTCAGTATTGCTCCTATGAAATTCAATTTGATCTAATTCATGAATGGCGTCTGCATCCAGTTCAAGATCTGTTTTGGAATAATCTGCCACTGATTTTGGCTCAGCCACTGTAGGCTTCAAGAATGACATTACCAATTTATTGGATGAATAATCAAATGTTGAAAGAAGCCTGTCTTTGTTTCCAGGCTTTTCCTTAAGAAATCTAGAATGAGCTTGATTCTTGAGCTCTTCATTCTTCTCTTTGATATGTCTAAATTTGATTTGAATCTCTGAATCTGTATTGTCAGTTTCCTGAGAAGGAGGAGGCAAATCGACAGTAGCCTGGTTTTCCTTCATGACTGTATCTTTTTGTTGTGTTCCAATTTTTACATTTTGAAGCTCTTTTAATGTTTGAGTGACTATTCTTTTTGCTTCATCATTTATATCAATATTTACAGCCTTATCCTTTTCTTCTTCTGTTGACTTGCTTCTTTTACTATAAGGAGTTCTGAATTTTATGTCCTCAATAGTCTCAGCTACGAAACTATCTCCTTCTTTGCCTCTTTTATGTACATTATCAGTATCTTTTCTTGTAGAAGCCACCTGTATTGTCTGTTCAATCTGTTTGCCTTTGCCACTGTCTACCTGTATTACCTGTACTGCCTGTGAATCATTATCAGATAGGGTGTTTGGCTCCCATTCAATTTTATTTACATATCTTTCAATATGGGGCTTAGGATCATGCAAGTAAACATGAAACTTACATTTTACCCTTATTGCACTCAAAATACCTTGTGGGTCATACTTCCATGTAAAACTACATGGGAACTTATACTCTTTAAGTTTGACATTTATCTCATTGGCAGCTTTTCTGTTATTCACAATGAATGGCCCAATTTGATTTTTCAGCTTAAATTGGGTCTTTTTCTTGAAAGCTATGAAGTTTATTTCATCTACATTCAATATTTGTCTCAGATATTCTAAAGCAAATATTATTGTAGTAACAAATCTGGGTAACTTATATGGGGCCAGGGATGAGCCATACACTCTGATTTTTGTATGATTTTTATATAAATACCAATCTCCAGTTTTGTAGCTCTATGATAACTGCATAATTCTTCTTGTCTCATCATTGATCCTAGGGATCTCCTCTTTTTCCAAGAGATACATAGCAGGGGCTATAAATGAGTCATTGAAATCTGTAAAACTATACTTTCTGTTCCATTTCCTTAAAATAGATGACCAAAATACTATTGATAGAAATTTTCCTTCTGCATCCACTTTCTTACATTCAATTGGAAACTTATCTGTTTGATAATATAGGAAGAGGTGGAGTAGATAAGAGGAGTATCTGAAAACTCCTTCTTCTGATAATCTGGATAACTGATAATGCATACTTTCAGCAATAAATCTAGAAAAATTGAATTGAATGGATGGTGATTGACCAGGGCTTAGAGTTGACAGAAAACCTAGGATAGCCACATCAGTGAATTCATCACTGGCGTATCCTAGTATGAAGGAGAGCATTGAGACAATATGTCTAGTTTCATCTGGGAAATCAACGGTGTTGAAAGGAGGATTTAAATTAGGAATATCAACTTGATTTGGACAAAAAGTCTGGTATATTTTGAATCTAGCATTGAAATCCAAGTCAAGATATAGTTGGGTTAAATCTTCTATTGATAGGGAAGCAGAATTGGGGTCATGATTCATTTGCAGCATGGAATTTATCGACTCTTCAGTGATGTAAAACGGGGTTTCTTTTTCTTTGTTTACAATACATCTTTGTTCTAGCATATAATAGGCTTCGCATAATCTGATAAAGTCAGGAACAGAATGAGTGAGAGGGAAAATATATCTAGGCAGATTGGATTCCCAAATTGGAATATCTTTGTCACCCTTTTCCACTGATTTGCCATAGCACCAATTATAGACATCAAGCGGGTTAAATTCTACATTAGGGTCTAGTATTCTATAGTCCAGATCAACTAAAGAGCTGTTCTCTAGAGAAATGACTGGAGGCTGGACTGGTCTGACCACTTCTGTAGAATCAGCCGTGAGTGCAGGAGTTGGTTTGTCGATTTTGAAGGACATAAGCTGAGGAATCTTTGCAGAAGACTTCTTTTGAGATTTTGGGCCTCCATTCTTGGGGGTTACCTGTTTCTTGGTCATTTTTAATAATGAACGAAGCAAGCTTAAACGGTTTGCTAAGTTCCTTTACGAGAAACAGAGGTTTATTGGCGAATTTCTACTGAAAATGGGGTTTCTGAGCAGGGTTTTTAGGAAATTCAAGGAATTTAAATCTCATAATGTGTATTTAAAATCGATTTCAACAGCAAAACGGTCCAGGGTATGGAAAAAACTGCGAGAAAGGGAAATTAGGGATTCCAGGGAAATTTTGACAGAGTTTCCCCTAAAAAATGGACACTTTTTTGCAGTAACTTTGGTAATTATTTGAAATCGACAGGAATTTTGAAAAATCAGAGGGCAACTTCGAAGAAAAGTACCTGGAGAACAAGCGGAATTCGGTTGAAGACGTTGCAGAGGTGCTCAGTCTTCAATTTTTTGAAAATGGCTTCATAGAGGATAATGTAGTACTTTGTAATGGAAATTCAGGGCAATGGGCATCGAAAAATGGTACTGGTAGGTTGAAAATGGCTCTGCAAAGTTTCTCAGGGTTCAAATGGCGTGATTTTGAGGAAAAACAGTTCTGCAATGTTTTTACAGGTTTAAAGCAAAAAGGTGAAAATTTGAATGAAAAATATAATTTTAATGTATTAAACGATGGTATAACCATAGTTAAATGACATTAAACTCGGGTTAAACGGGTGAGGTTTAGGGAATACCACCAGTGGTATTCGCGAGGGTAAATGGTGGTAAGCGGAAACTAGCTTTTCGAACGCGATACAACGTGGTGGCGACATGTAAGCGCGGGTGGTTTGGAAAAACCACCCATTGCGCGCGGCTTTGCCAAAACATAAAACGATTACTTTATGAGCGCAGAAATGTATTAGCGCTGTCGGATCTGGATTCAATGAGCGAACGGCCACGATCAAAAGGAAAGGTGCAGGGAAAAGGTAAGTTATCGAGTTCACTTTGGGCCATTGATCTTTGGAAACCGTCACTATACCGACATTTAGAGGAAAGTCTC
Source organism: Pinus albicaulis (assembly GCA_034641835.2). Classification (NCBI taxonomy): domain Eukaryota; kingdom Viridiplantae; phylum Streptophyta; class Pinopsida; order Pinales; family Pinaceae; genus Pinus; species Pinus albicaulis. Next base: position 781,481,977 of record CM076581.1, read on the forward strand.
GCAATATCGACACTTAGAAAAAGTGTCGCAATTGCGACACTATGCCCCAAAGCGTGCTAGAGGGCTGCCTCCAAACGTCGCAATTGCCTCCAAACGTCGCTATTATATGTTTTACGAAGATATGGTAAGGAACTCTCTCTTGTTCTTCTTAGAAATAATTATATATAATTTTTTTTTTTTTTTTTCAAAACAGATTAAAAAAATTATATGAGAAAAATTACTAATTCATCAATATGTGTGTGTTGTGAGGAATAATTTCATAGTTCAACTTAATGGCTCATTATATAATCATGTGAGCATCACCAATGATATATCTTAAAAAGCAACTGAAAAGCCATGTGTACAAAATCGATGTATACTCTAGAGAGTGGTTCTCATATCACTATGTAAATTTTTGTATGCTACTTCAACAAAAGTATAAGATAAACTGTAATACACATCATATATGCACCATAACAATTGCCATACAACTAATTTGTTTTAGGATACATGTGGCATTCTAGGGGTAAATTCCATATGATGTGTATATCAATCTATTAGGTGTTGGTAAGTTGTGAGTATCTAAGAAATGATAAGGAATATCCATACATCATGATCTTGTGATGTGATTATAAATTGTGTCTATAATTTCCATAAAATGTATAAATGATTTGTTTAAAAAAAATCAACACAATCAACCCTAAACAATGCATATGATGTGGAATGTCATTGGCGAAACCAAAATGATGGTCACATGTCCCATTTCTATGGTAATGGTGATCATATATATGTTGTAGCGACACTTGATGAGTAATTAAATAAATCTCAGAGTGTGACTCATTGTGCCATATTTTTTAAAGCATGATTTGTTTTCCTAGTTTTTACTAATTTGTTAACATATTTTATTCATTTGGAAAGCTAATTAATGATGCTTTAAGTAATTAGGACCTAATGAGAGATCATCTTCACATATTCACTGAAATATATTTGGTAATTGTAGTCACTATATGGACCGCACATGCATGCTACTTAAGAAAAATTGAAATATAAACTATAATACACATCTGATATGTGCCATAAAAATTGTCATACAACTTATTTACTTCTAGATACATATGAAATACTTCAGGTAAATGCCATATTATGTGTATACCAATATAGTAGGTGTTGGTAAGTTATGAGGATCTAAGTAATGATAGGGTATCCACACATTAGTAGTGCGCTGGTGAATTTTTTGCATAATTTTCTATTTGCTGTAATTTTGTTGCCTGGATTTGTTATAGATTTCAAATAATATATACAATTATCTACCAATTGTTCTTTATAAAGAAGAAGTACAATAAGTAGTCACCTAAAAGTGAGCCATGTGAAAATATTGGTAACATGAGTAACCCGGTAAGCTGTAAATGAAAAGTGAATAACCTCCACTCACCAACAAGTGGCAGGCAGGGTTGGAATTTGGATTTCTCTTTACCCGTCACACAATTTTTTTTGACGTTTTGGTCATTATTTTTCTAGTCAATAAACGTTACGTTTAAAATTTTGCACTTCATTAATGATGTTCTCGTAATAAATTAACCCTTCACCAATAAAAGTTTGATTAAAAAAATTGAACGCTCTTCCATTCTCTTTGGATTTTGGAGTGTGATATATCTGTGTCATGGAATTTTAATACCTAAAGTTTCAAGAGAAATAACCGATTCTTGTCAAACTAATATTTCCTCAATATATGCTATGATCTACTAAAAATTACTTCAAAAATCAAGTAACCTTCCAATATAAAGAAAAAAACATTAACGAGCTTTCCCTAAATTGCATTAAATTTATGTTTATTGTTAATATTGCATAATCTGTCTTATAAAAATTGCATAATTGGACTAAGAAAAAATCCTCAGTGCATTTTTTATTGTTGTTGTGATTAAAAAAATGAGCCAAAGAACGCTAAGGCACTCAGAGAAATCAATCTATGTATTATTTCTCACAAAATCATGTTGAGTAGTGGAGACTAAGCGCTAGATTTTTTCTGTCCTCAATCTCTCTATTAATTATGTCTATGTAGTTATAAGAATAACAAGCCAAAGAAATCTCAGGCTTCCAGAGAAATTAGTCTCTGTGTGCAGAAATTGATGATTACTGTTGACTAAATGTTATACCATTTGAAATTGCTGAGTGAAATTAATCAGGCCATGATGTACCATTTGTCAGTATCTATTTTCTCATGTATGAAAGTTGATGTACCATTGAAAGTTTAATAATTCTATTGAAAGTTTAATAACTATAATAACTATATATATATTTTTAATTTAATGATTAATAATAATTAAATTAAAATTCCTAAAAGACAAAATAAAAGCCTAATAATCACGAACTATTATGATAATTTAAAAATATAGAACTCAGGCTGAACATAGTTACAAAGATACCAAGAAAAGAATAGTGCATGTGCATGATAACCTCTTTCTTGACAACCTATGAATGCCATTCTCAATGAAGACTCAAGACTCAACTGGATTGGATTGTGTATCAAAACAGTAGGAATGATTCAAAGTTCAATGAATGAATAACTTGATCGAGAAAATTTGTTGGGAAAGGTAACTTGACTATCAATCTACTAAACCTCACTTCCATGATTAAAAAAACACCCCCACCTTCTCAGTGGTCCCATCATGGTCCACCTATTGAAAAACAACCAACAAATATTAATTTTTTTATATTTTTGCATGGCCATTGGACAATGATTTACTATGGTTTTCCTACTAAATTCCAATGTATGATTATTCAAAAATATTGAGAATTAGTTTAGTCTCAAGGCATAGCCAAGAGTCTTACTGGATAATTATAGATTACCTCTCCATTGGATGATTGTACATTTTTCATCTACTTTTTCATGTGAGTTTCAGTTGATGCTGGATCTTTGCCTTCTATTTCTTTAGTGAAGCTAAGAGTTAACTTTGATCTTACATTAATAACTATACTTGCATGAATATCCATGATTTTATACTTCCCCACTCTGGTCAATGTTGATGTATGGCCTTGGCCCATTGATCTTACAATTAACTCACTATTCATATTAAATTTTCTCCAGTTCAGCCCAATAAAATAAGGAAAACAGAAAATGAAGTCCTGATTTTTCTTTCCAATGCTCCTACATAATACAAATACTCTTAAAAACCAATTAATATATAAATTGTCATCATTCATGCTAAAATCAGTTTGAATTTTTTTAATGAATCTGCTTACAATTAATAGATTACATTTCTCACAGAATAAGAGATAATTTAGAACTATGATTTCACAATAATAAATTATCGGGCTCCCACAGGGCGATGAACTTGGTCGGATGTGACCCTTCTGCAGCAGCTCCTGAATGTGCCTCTTGATTTCATCGTTCTCCAGAATAGAGCACTGATAGATCGGTCCATTGGGTAGCGGTGCACCTGGGGTCAAATCAATCGGGTGCTTGACTTGACAGTGTAGAGGAACCCCTGTGGGTGAGGTGAAAATGTCTCCGTACTCCTCCACAACCTTATCCATTTGTTGTTGTCATGCAGAGGAGCTTTTTCTGGAGGTCGTGGCCATAGTCTTCTTCTTGCCCTGGGGGCGGATCATCAGGAAAACGAATTTCCTGGTTTGGGAAATGAGCTTACTGCATTGTTTTGCAGTAACCAAAGAGATAGTATCAGGAGGTGGTACCTCTGGTATCCTGTACAACTTAATTCCCAAAGTAACAATAACAGCACGAGGCCGAGCCTCATACACCGCATGACGCTTCCACAAGTATGGTTGTCCTAATAATACATCAGAAACATCAATAGGAACAACGTCGCATAATACCTCATCCGTGAAGGGCTTGATGCTATAGGGAAGGTGGCACTGCTGGCTGACGCGGAGATCTCGTCCTTGGTGGAGCCACCCGATGGTGTATGGATGTGGGTGAGATGTGGTCGACAAGACCAACTGCTTCACGACATCTACCGAAATGAGGTTCTTTTGGCTCCCATTGTCGACAATGAACTGTACCGGGGAGCCCATTACCAACATCTGGGAGTGGAAGAGATGTTCCTCCTCCTCCGGATCTTCTGGTTCCTCCTTCTGGATCTTTGTAGTGGCAACAGTGGCATTGGGCTCCACATCAATAATCTGTTTCCCTTTGTCATTCCCCTTGTCAGGTTCTGATTCAGAGTCAGAGCATACATCTGACTCAGAAGCTCGCATCTCGGCCACCAGCGACTGCTTGGCCCAACACTCACTTGTGTTGCGAGTGGAGCTCTTATGGAATTCACACCACTTTCCCGTGTCCTTCTTTGGCTTTGCGGTGTTGTTCTTTGCTTGTGGCTTCGATAGGTTGTCTTGAGTCACTGTGCCTTGGCTCTGTCCTTTGTTCTGTGGTTTGGGAGCACCTTTCCCTTGCTTTTGATTCGCAGATCCAAAGTCTCGCTTCTTCTGTTTGAATTTCTGCTCAATCTTGGCAGCATACCGGTATGCCGTACCAAGCGAGGAGATGTCGAGGAACTCCATTACCTCCTAAATGTATCTGAGCAGAAAAATGTGATACTTTAGCACCAGATGTTTCTCTGAATCTTTGATACCCAACTTGGTGTGCAGGGTATGGAACAGATTCGTCAGCTCATGCACATCTTGATCCCTTTGTTGCCGCAGCGTGGTCCATTGTATGTACTTGTCCTCATAGCTCCCCACGGGATAGTATTGTTCCTTGACGATGTCTCGGAAAGAATTCCAAGTGGGTACGACCGAGAATAGAGAGGGCTCTGTCTCGTCCTTTTTCTCACAGTGGGTTTCCCACCAGTCCTTGACATGGGGGGCAACTTTGAGGAGTGCAAAAATAATCTTCTCCCTATCGGAAAAGTCATGAACCGAGAAATATCCTTCTAATAGATTCAACCATATATCTACGGCATCTGCATCTATTTGACCCTAAAATATGGGAATGTAAAAATTTACTTGTACCTTAAAAGGAGTCGCACCTCCAGAGTGGCTATTGGATGCAGATGCACCACCGGTGGGCAGCCGTTGAAGGATCTGGGCAAAGTTATCCATCATCATGTTCCTTTGTTTTTCAAGGGCCTCCTTGAGCAATATTTTGATAGGATCTCCTGCTCCCTCATCTTTATTTTCGTCCCCCATGGGCGTCCTTTGGGGTTTGCAAGGCTTATCTTGCAAAGGTTCCACCAGATCGAGCCCTAACTCCTTATACCCCGTCCTCGTTGGGGACATGCAAAGAAGGATCGAGAAAAAGCAGACCGCTCTGATACCACTGATCCAGATTTATCCAGGAATGCAACAGAATAAACACATAACCATAAATACAGAGATGCAGCGGAAATAACACTTCATTTTATTAATATCAAAGAACTGAAATTTGCTTATAGACAGAATGGAAATAAAACTAGCTAGGGCATTGGTAGCTATCTCTGAGGAGAGATGTGGCGGCTACAGGCCTCTGAACTGAGTTACAATGAGGCTCGAGGGCCTATTTATTATTTAGAAACAATGGAGAACCCTAAACATCCAAAAACCTAACCCTAGGAGATGAAGCGCCAAAACTATGGGCCCCATTTGGGTAAATTGGTGTTTCAACTTCCTAGGGACGTAACTTTGGCATACTATCTCTGTTTGACGCACATGATACATCATCAGAAAGATCTATCCGAGGACTAAAAATTTCACCATGAATATAATTTTGGAATGGAATGATACATAATGATATTCGCTGGAGGCGCGATGCCCAAAAAACGTCGTTTAGGGCCTCAAAACGGCTCCGGAAGTTCAGGACCCGAAAAACTGCTAAAAATAGTAAGTTGTGCTGAAACTGAAAAACTGAAAGAGACAATGGTGGGGCCCCAAGTGGAATAGGCAGGTGTCCACCAGTATCCACCTGGATCATTGAGTGAGGCAAAAAAGTAACTTTCCTTACTTTTTGAGTACAACCTTGCAATTGCGAAGAGGACTAGTGTTGCAAAATTATTGGTAAGTGGAAATTAAAGGGCGTAAGAACATTTTTGAAAAAATTTCAAACATCAAAATTAAGTCTTCTATCCTTCCTAGCACCTCATGGAAAACGGGAATCCGCAAATTCTAGTCGTCAAATATGTGCAAAATGCCTTATGATGGGCAAAATGGAGGACTGGTCCTATGCTGCTACATGAGTTAGGGTTTCATGTGGCAACAGGGAACCTTGTATAGTTTATCAAGGATAGGAAAGGAGAATATTGTCAGTTAATCATCACATGAAACTTCATCACCATTTGAAAATTGTGTCCTAATTTGAAACAATAAGACTACCCAACTATTTCATTATTTAATTTTGATTGTGTAATACAAAAAAATATCCCAGATAACTTAAATAATGTAAGCACTTTTGCAAAAATTTAGTGGAGAGAACCTTCAATTACATTTATTTTGAAGTTCCACTTGCATTTTAAGCCATTTTAATTAGTCTTTCATGGCTATCTAGTAAAAATTTCAACCTCTTGTAGAAATTTGTATGTCACTTGTATTAGAAATGCAAAAATCAAATGTAAATAAAAATGATTTGAAATGCTAAAATTCAAATGCGCGCTACATAAAAATGATTTTTTTTAAAAACTAAATTAACGTCTGATATCACGCGCGCATTCGCCCTCAGCTCTTGCAGAACAGCATTCACCCTCAGCTCTTGCAGAATAACATTCACCCTCAGCATTCGCCCTCAGCTCTTGCAGAACAACATTCACCCTCAGTTCTTGCAAAATGGTAAGTTCTTACTGCATGCCCTTCCTCCTATAGTAGGGTTGACCCTATTTGGGTTTTTTTGGAGCCTCTGAGAATACAAAGGTTGTGATTTATTACGGGGCACTGCCTATATTTGTGGAACTTCTTACCTCTGGGAATGATAATGTTCAAGAACAGGTAGCATGTTCATTTTAGAGGCATACAATTATTCTTCCCAACTATATTTATACGTCTGTAATTTTGGAATTTGATTTAAAAAACTACTACCCAACTTTGAGTTCAACTGGTGTTCGTGTAATGCTGTTTGGGCTTTGGGAAATATTGCTGGAGACTCTACATCATTTAGGGATCTTGCCCTCAGTCATGGAGCTCCGAGGCAGGTGCTTGCCCAGTTGAATGATACTGCCAGAATTTCAATGATACGAAATGCTACATGGGCTCTGTCAAATTTTTGCCGTGGTAAACCCCAACCAATATTCGAACAGGTAAGCAGAATACATTTTCTTCCTCTTCTTCTTAGTTCGCAGATATTGTGGATTTTTTTTTATAGATCTTGGTGCTTGGTAGATTTGGACGTAATATGGACCTAGGCGCTTGTTCTTTACAATGACTCCGTCATTAGGTTTTAGAAAATACTCAGAAATTTGGGTTTCACAAGGGGATTACAATGCCCTAACTGGTCTATTGTAAAATTCCCTACATGCACTTCAAATTGGTACTCCCAACTCCATGCTAAGGCTCACTGTGCCATTCTTCAGATGAGCATCTTAACCTGAAGTTTGATTCCAAAAAACCCAAGTCCCTTGTTCTATGCCCAAGACCTCTGTTACAACGAGTAGAGTTCTGAGCGAAATACTTCATAATAGGAAGCAAAAGAAACATCGCAAAATTGCTCCGCTTTAGACTGATAATTTTCTGTGCAAAAATTCAATTGCGGACAGTAAAAACATAATATCAAACACAACCAATCCACAATGGAATTTGAACATGAGCATTTATAACCACAGAAAACCCTCTCTAGGTTAAAAGAATTCCAGAATGGCCTTAAGATTCTACTAATGAGCGCTTACAACACCATAGAAATTACTGTCACAATGAAATCTGCTGGAAGCAAAGCCCTTGTACAGTTTCTACATTTCCACAGTGGAAGCAAGAATCTTGCTATCTCTCATGATCTAGTTCTGTGGTCAAATCCTTTGCTATGGCTGTCTTGTTCTGCTAAACGTGGATCTATCTTAGCTTTGGCTCTGGTTCTCATTTAGGATCGTGGCTATCTAATCTTGCTGTGGCTTTGACTATACAAACTTGTTCAATAGGAAAATGTTGACTCTGCTATATATAGGAGCTTCAATGGGTGCTCTCAAACACTTTTTTGGGTAGCTTTGTTTTGTCTCTGATTCAAGGCAGAACTATGTTGGCCTTGGTTTTTTAGTCCTTGGAACTTATTTCTCTCATATTTTCCATCCTATCCCCAGTTTTCTATCGAGAAAGACATAACTTCATGATATCAAAATTGACTATTTTTGGCCATTTATCTTTAGTAATGGTACAACCTTAATTTGGTGCATTTGTACAGTATCTGAAGAGCACTCTCAAGCTGTTATTCAGTATTTTAGCATAACTACTACATTTAACTACCATGCTCTAATATTTATATCAACCATAAGCATTCTTAAGGTAGTTCCACGTTTGTGAAGTAGAAGGAATGCTTCTGACAACTTCTTATCATAGTGGTACAATTCTGTTCGCAGTTTATCTTTTATAAACCTCCAATTTTCCAAACGTAGTAGAGACTACAGTTTGCATCTGAAATTTTGGACAAATCTGTTTAGTATTCTACAGAAAATGCATTAAGAATAAAAAAGCCCACAATTTGTAAAAAGCCCACAATTTTGTAAAAGGCCCACATTTTGTAAAAAGCTCACAATTTGTAAAATGCCCACTTTTATTTTATTTTTGCTTATATATTGAGCTGCCATTGAGTTCAACAAGTCTTGGGTTTTCTACACCATTGAGAGAGATTTATTGTTTTCTTTATAGGATAATTTGCAACAATGGAAGAAAACATTGGAGCTGGAAAAACAATTCAAAAGGGTGAAAGGGGTGATGGCAGAGTTTATTGCCCTTGTAAAAAATGTTGTATGAGAAATAATGTTAGAGTTTTAATAGCAACAACAACAGTGCATTGTAGGAAATATGGGCACATTTATGGTGGATCGAATGACTATCGTCCCGTGGTAATTAATTATCTATCTTCATTTTGATTATATCATAAAATTTTATATTATTTTAATATTTTTTATATGCGCACTAATGTTTAATTATTAATGTTTGTAATTTTCATAAAGGCACAGTTGCCCCCCAACTTTTTGCAGATGATCAACCAACTTCCACAGCAAAATAGTAGTAGATTAGATGATGTTGCACCAGTGCAAGAGAATATTGCAACAAATATTAGTATTGGAAATGATGTTGTACAAGGTGAAGAACATGAAGTGAATGATGAAGGTAATTTTAATGATCCCATGGAGGTAGATCATGATGACAGTAATGAGACAGTTCACATTAATGATGGGACAAATCAAATGCTCCAAGACCTGTATGGTGAGTTATATGATGATGGTGGAGATAACAGTGACGATATTTATGATGTACCTCTAATTGAAAGGTCAAGTGAACGACTTTTTGAGCACTCAAATGCAACTCTTCTCTCTGCTACATTATTGCTGGTGAACTTAAAGGTTATGAATAATTTTTCGAACAGATGTATGACACAACTCCTAAGGTATGCAATATGTATATATGATCACATATATGTAAATGTTGATTATTTTCCCTTTTTTTAGTTGTAATAAATGTGTAAAATAATAACTTATATATATATATATATATATATATATATATATATATATATATCATAGTTATCAAAACCGGCCGGTCAGGACGGCTGCCGGTTGGAACCGGCCTTGCAACCTGGTCAATAGCCTATTCTCACCTGTTTTGGCCGGTAACCGGACCTAACCGGCCGGTTAAGTAAGGAACCGACCAGTTTATGCATAAACCGGTCAGTTCCGTACTTAACCGGCCGGTTAGGTGCTCCTCCATGAGTTGCAAATTCCTCAGTGTCTCCTCCATGAGCTGCAAATTCCTCTATTATACTAGCAACCAAACTTGTCTGATAACTCATACTCAACACCTTATAGTAGCAACAATACACATGATGACTGATAAAGACAAGGCTGGCTAGCATAAAATCCCTGGCAGCATGCAACTCATCAAGTGTACTTGATGACAATTTCTGTTCTCAAAACAATCAGCAGCAACCTTATTTCACACTCAACTAGGAACTGTCAGACCCTCTCTCTCTGCTCACACATAGCAGCAGCATAAATACAAAACCTTTCACACAACATACAAGCAATTTGATCATGGCATCAATATTGATGCAAATGGTCTGACGCCACTCAAGGGACAACAACATACAACCTAATGAAAATGTGACTGGCAATAATAAATTGACCACTAGAAAATTCCCGCTTGGAAATGCACTAAACTGGCTACTGAGTTTTTTGGGTTTTAATGAATCTTTTCAGTGATAAATTTTGTCGAACACATTGTGAGCAGACTGCTGAAGTTGTAATGCTCTCTCAACTTGTTACAAATAGCACTAATAGTGGGTTTCATAAACCAATTCAATACCTCTAAGTGTTGTAGATGTTTTTCTAGAAATTTATTGGCAAGCAAACATAGATAATGAAGAATACAAGATCTTCAAAATACTGCTCTGATATATATATATATATATATATATATATACTGAACCCATAATTGTCTTTAAGGCTGATACAATGAATTGACAACAGATCTGAGCAGGGACAGATTGTATATTATAATATTAACTCAGCAATAAAACACAGTGAATAATATAAGAGAAACATGATACATTACTTCAACAAGTTTGCTTATGTATTTTTCGATGATATGTATTGCATTTGGTGCCATTTTGATATATTCACCTTTGCATGGTATATAAATGAGCAAAATTTTCATATTTTGTCTCTATTGGCTTGGAATCATGGTTGCAAATCTTAAAAATAGTTTTTTTTTTTTTCATTTTATTAAAAAATAATTATTTAATGTATTTTTTTTAAAACCGGTTCATTGAGATCTGACCGCTACCGGTTAGACCGGTTCCGGTTCGAAACCCGGTTCATTAGCTCCACCGGTCCGGTCACCGGTTCTAGTTTTAATAACTATGATATATATATATATATATATATATATATATATATGATTAATAATCTTTACAAGACACTACTTTTTGTTTCTGTTGTAGATTGTTGGGTGAATATTTGTTACCATCGCCAAATACTTTACCTCGAACATATCGAGATCTACGTGCTATTATGAAGCACTTTGGAATGGAATATAACACTATAGATGCATGTCCTAAAGATCATATTATATTATGGAGAACATGCGTTGAAAACAGAATGTCCGAAATGTGGTACCAGTAGATATCGAACGGATCAACTAACCAAAAAGGTGCCTCAAAAGGTTCTTCGTCATATTCCCATAATTCCACGTTTGCAACGAATGTTCAGGTGTAACAGCATAGCACAGTTTATGGATTACCATTCAAAGAATAGAAGTGGATATGGTGTTCTTCGAATGCCTGCAGATGGTTCTGCATTTAGAGAAATCAAGGAAAAATATGTAGATTTTAAAAATGAACCTCGTAATGTCAGGCTTTCATTGGCAGCCGATGGTGTTAATCCATTCGGAGAGCTTAGATCTACTTACTCAGTGTGGCCTATTTTCGTTATCAACAATAACATTCCTCCTTGGATGTCGATAAAGAGGGAGCACATAATGTTGACTATGATTATTCCAGGTATTTGATACATTATTTTTTTGAATGTAACATTTTCATTTCTCTCGTTGTTTGCATAAATATATATTTTATTTATTTACTTACTTATATATACATATATCATGGGAGTAATTATTATGTACCATAATTTTGAACAATTAGATAAGTACCAGGTCAAAGATATGAATGTATATATTGAGCCTCTTATCGATGAGCTAATACAGTTATGGCATGGCATCACTATGTATGACATCACTAAACCAATCAAGCAGAAGAGATTTCAATGTCGTGGAATGCTTGTATGGACAATTCATGATGCCCAAGGACTAACACATGTTTGTGGTATGTAATATTTCATTGCACTTTAATATAATACATAATTATCTAAATTAGATATACCATATTGCATGTTTTAAAAATGATCTCATAGTATATTAATTGTTATTGATCCATTTATTGCAGGTCTTCAAACAAAGGGTAGATTTGCATGTCCAGTTTGTGGCCCTAAGATGAAGTATCGTCATTCACCAGACTTAAAAAAGATGGTTTTTGATGAGTTTAGGCACTTCCTCCCTAGGAACCATAAGTATCGTACTACTGAAAAACATCTTTTCAATGATAAAGAAGAAACTTGATTAAAACCACGAAGAATGACACCTCAGTTGTGGATGTTGGAATATAACAGAATTAATAATCGTCGAGCAGCTGGTACGTAATTTGTGTGTATATATATATATATTATTTGTTTATGTAATGTTTGGAATTTTTGTTTTAACTAATGAATTTATTTTATCGTATTTTATAATTAATATTGTTATGATTTATTTTATTCTTTGATATCAAGGTCATCGTCACCGTGAAGGTACTAATACTGTACTTCCACCTGGAATGAAATGTTATCCTTCTCAATTCGCGAGGTTTCCCTACTATGAGGACCTAAAAATAGCTCATTTGTTTGATACAATGCATGTCGGGAAGAATGTGACAGAAATGTTATGGCGAACCATAGATGGTGCACATGAGAGAGATAAAATTGACAAAATTTGTGCTGACATTGAGAAATCAAATCATGCAATGAAAAGTGTGATTGACGGATCAAATAACAATGGAGGTCGAAATTATAATAATATTCCATGGTTATTAACAGAACAACAAAGCAATGATGTAAAAGAGGTCATTAGAAGAATTAAATTTCCAACAGGTTTTGCTTCAAACATAAATAATATCTTAACGAAGAAAGGTGACTTCGGTGGGGTGAAAACACATGATTGGCATACCTTTGTTAAGGTAATTTTTTTGGTATACGTTTTTGTATGTTATTGCTTGAATACATATTTTAAATTTTCCTTTTTTCTATTTAATTTGGAAACCAATAACGATTCATTTTTTATTGTTATAGTATGTTCTACCTGTATCTCTCCCAAACGACTTCGACAACAATGTCAAACAAGTTATATATGGTCTTAGTAAATACATGAGGTAAGTAGTTTTGATTTATACGCAAAATATAATTGCTACAATTTCTTTTCGTACTTGATGAAATGATGTATTAATTTACTTGTAACGAAATATATATTATGTTTCATTGAAATAACCTTGCGTAATGATTTGCAGATGGTTGTCATTGAAAGAAATCCATCAAGATGAAATAAAGTATTGGAAGAGAGAAATTCCTCGGCTAATGTGTGAAATGAAAAAGTATCTACCTCCAACATTTTTCAATGGATAAGAACACTACTTGATACACCAAGTTGAGGAGATTGAAATGTGCGGACCAGTACACACAAGGTCAATGTGGATGGTCGAGAGGCACCTGAAATCCTTGAAGGCTTTGGTTAAACAAAGAGCACGACCTGAGGGTTCTATGGTGTAGGGATATGTGGTATATCAATCCATGGTGTATATTAGTCATTATCTTCCTAAATTAGCTGCGCCAGTCATGAAGGCGGTGGATTGCATTTGGGATGTGAACTCCATCAAAAAATTTGAGGAGGAGCACCTGTTGGGAAAAGGTAGAATGAAGAAAGTGAGAGGTAAAAGATTTATTATGTATAATACATATAATGTTTCATTTTTTTTACATCATGTATATGATCATTATATTCATTTAGGTCTTATTCTTTCATAGTTTATTAATTAATATAATTTACCATGGTTATAAGTAATATTTATTAATATTGGTGAATTATTGTTTTTTTATTCAAGTGCTCAAGATTATGAGGCACTACTTTTATACATTGCAAACAATCTTGAGTGGATGAGTGAATGGATTGAAACATGTAAAGAACGTAACGACGGTAGGTTATCATGGCACCTACTGTCTGAATTGATTAGAGAAGCGTATCGTAGTGGAGATGGGAATGTTATGGATAGGGAAATCGATTTAGCATATGGTTTGAAAGATAGAAAGGTAAGCAATTAATTCACCTATTTTATTCATTACTTATTTTATACTATATTTAAAATGTGACAAGAAGTTTCAATTTTAAGTAAATTTTCATGCTGTGTAAATTATATGTTTAATTATTAATTGAGAATGCATCTTTTTCATGTTTGGCATATTGCAGTTGAAACACCACAAGGCTATGTGGTGCAATGGTCGTCAATTTCGCGTTAAACAGTTGGATGATAACAGGAAAACTTCTGATAGTGGGATAACAACAGTATTCTAGGTCACTAATGTTTCCTCCAGGAGTGACAGACATCCTCGAGAATCTGAAAATAGATATTATGGGTTCTTAGATGATATAGTTGAGTGTGACTTCAATTCCTTCAAAATAGTTTTGTTCGACGTCAAATGGTATAGGCTACGAATGAATGTACGTGATGATGATAGAACACTTATTCAACATGACAATGGATTTCCAATGGTTAAAACATCGCAGTTTGAAGCAGGAAAAGATCGCTATGTTTTTCCAAGCCAATGCGAACAATTCTTTTACTCAGAGGTTCCAGGTGGGAACGAATGGTCATTTGCTATTAGATATGATCCAAGAGGAAGGCCAGTAGAGTATACTATAGAGGAAGAAGATGATATTGATTAAGAAGAAGATGATGCAGTGGCAGATGAGTAGGAAGATGCATTGACAGATGAAGAAGATATCCTAGAAGATGAACCAGGCATAGGAGACGAGGCAACAATTATTGATGATGATGTCGATGAGGATATTATTGAAAATGACATAATTGATGATGATGATGACATGGTCAATCATTTCAACACCGTTTCTGAATCAGATGTTGATATAGATGTCGATCAGTTGGATGAAGATCAAGAAGATATAGAAGAAGAATATTGATACAGATGTTATGTTCGAGTATGAGCTGGTATGTTATAACTTTATATTTTAATATGTAGGAATTATTGTCTGTTGGGAAAAATACTGAGAGGGGGGTGAATTAGTATTTAGGGCTGACTGAAAACTTTTCACCAGAGATCTTATTATGCTGTTAATTCTTTACTTAGATTATTGCATCATTCTTTTAGTAAACATGTGAAAAGAAATAACAGAATAGGCCATTACACAAAAGGAACACATATGAACACCAGTATTTAAGGTGGAAACCCAATTTGGGAGAAAACCACCGCTGCTGTCGTCTCAGTCTTCAATATTTATTATAAAGAAAACATCTTACAATTTTGTGCTGGCGCAGACTCATACCAGCATGCAGGCACCAACCTGTAGAAGGCTTCAACCTTCTCTCGTTCTCCAGCCTCTCCTGGAAGGGAGCTTCGACCCCCTGATTTAACACCAGCTTAAACTGGTAGAAAGCTTCCACTTCTATGCAGAAGAATTCAACCCTCAGATCCACCGAATTTCTTCAATTTCTTCATCAGACTTGCATCATATCTTTATTATTTCTTTTCTGATCTTCCTAGAGCTTTTTCATTTCCTCGATCAACTCCATAGGTGCATCATGGAATCAGCGTTATCAGACAACAGAGTTGCGAACATGCAGATCTCATAAAGAGATTTTTATTTACAATTCCTCTGCATGCACACCTCGTACTATGATTCTCATCACCTTATATAGTTTTTGCCTTTATTGAAACCATGGGTCAAAACCATTCAATTGCTAATGGTATTATTAAAAGTCGAACCAATCCAAATTGAAATCTCAATCTTTGTTCTTCCATGCTCGAATTGTCCCAAAGGTAATCTCTATCTCCGCCAAATAATACTATAGCCAAGGTAAAGTACCAATAACGTGACGCTGATGGTTTTCTTTATTTTATTTATCAAATTAATGGAATTTGATAAATAAATATTACTCACAACCTTTGGAAATTAAATATATAAAAGAACTTTATAGTAATAACCAGCGCTTTTATCAAAAGGATTTTAAATAGACCTGTGGTTCCGGCCCCACATACATAATCGACGGCCCAATCAATATAATTTAAAAACTGGGGCCCATCGCTTACGATCGTTTCCATCCGACGGCGGAGAACACATCGCTTGGCATCAGATGATCCGATGGATATCATTCGTTGATGATGCACGGATGATAATGCGCGATGGCACGCTGTACCTTGGGTAACTTTCGTGCATCTATAGCAAATGAACACTGTCCGATGACCCATTCCTAGATCAACGGTGCTTATCAATATCGCTGGGCATCCTGGGTCCAGCAATAACGCGCGATGGCACGCAGTGACAAGCGGTTTTGTTGAGTCGTACAAGGACGCGTGTCGCGCGTTCTATGGAATCGCTCCCAACCTCTTGAAAACTGCTTGCCCGTCGAAGGTGGTGCGATAGAAACCACAAACCACATTTACTGTTTACTCGGTCACGGTTCCTCTCTTCCATGCAGGGTTTCGTCACGCTTCCGTTTGTTATGTTCCACCTCTTTCCTTCTAGGTTCCGTTCATGATTCCAAAGGGTTAGTCCGTGTTCCACCAAAAGTTCAATGCCAAATACTCTGTTTTAGTTGTTTCGTGTTATAACTGGTTTGCTCTCGCTCCTCATTCCTTTCTCCATGAAATCCAGTAAGCTCCTTACTAATAGCGTAGACCCTTCCATCATATATTTAAAGAATATATATAACTCCACTGTCTACCAGTTTGGATACACTATCAACCATATTAACATCGGTTCCTCGATCAACATACAGAGCACAGGGTTTCTTACGGATATCAATTATCCTTCATCAGGATGCATACATATGTTCACACATGAATTAAATTGTCCTTATTTATATCGATTCTCCATTAAATACAGAGCTTGCCATCAAGGACAATCATATAATAGGATACAGGAAACATATTTCCAATATTGTCTTTAAATAATTTACTAATTATGCGGGTTTGTTGCATGTTGTTTATTATTTCAAACCAATAAATAATGGCCTTACTATTGTTTATTATTTCGCAGGATTCATTTGATTCTATGGTCAGGTCTCTGAAAAAACCAATTAAACACTTAAATAGTCAAGATCTGGAAGACAGGCTTTACCCCCACCATAAATTGCTGAAAAACCGGCCTTCAGTTCAGCTTGCTGTGCTGAAGACGAGGGTGGATTTGCATGATCAATTGAATGAAAATGAATCAGATATTCGGGATGCTTTTGAGGGCAGATCCTTAAGCCCCATAGATGATCGATTAACTACCAATTAAAGCTTCTAAGGTGACTTTAAAATCTCTAATGGGAACGACTATGGTAGTTCCAATATTAGATTGGATGTCCGGAGCTCCGCAATAGGCACTGGACCTGATCGTAATGAACCCCAACTAATTCAATGTGATGAAAATATGGACTTTGATGATGATTAGGAAAACAAGCCAAAGAATTTTGGCAATATTGAAGAAACTAAAGAGGTTTCCTGTGATCGATTGAATCAACTCAGCCATAAGAAATCTACTGTAGGCTGGTTTGTATCAGAAGGAGAATCGGTTTTGCTTTCCCATGATGATGGATGCTTCTCTTTTCACGGTATAGAAAATTCAGAGGTGTGGAGGTTTTAATTATTGTACTTAATTTTGGGGTTTATGGGTGTTATAATTTATACATTTTGGGATTTTTTTATTAGAAATAGGGAAAAGCCTAGGGGTTAGATTATTCTCATGGTTTAAATTTCTATATTTTAAAAAAATTCACCAATTTCTATTTAAAAAAATGATTTGCCTAAATATTTGATGTAGTTTAAATAGGATATAGTTCATTTCAAAGACTGTTGAAATTTTCTAGAAACTATGATTGGGATTTCAAGAATATTTATGCACTCTTTAAATTTTCCCTTAACATAAAGGGCAGTTGATGTATGAGTAATACTCAGTATTGTTTTTTTCCAATCTCCAGGAGAAGGCTGAATATAAAGCTCCATATGGGCTTACCCCAAACATGTGGGGTGATTTCTGGTTGATCAGAGCAGCTAGTTCAGATGGTCGCTCTGGTAAATATGTTGTGGCAGCATATGTAGGTTGTACATTGGACTCAGGTTTCTGTTCATGGGACTTTTATAATAAATAAATTATGGCATTCCATATTGAATCAGAGGCCTTCACTTCAACGTCCAGTACCATCTCTCCATTTTTGGCAGAGAGGGATGTCTCGGGGAGAAATTTTTGCTTTGCAAATGTTGTGACAGAGAATCAACATTGGTGGTACAGGCCCTATGGTACCTCCACCACAAGTGTCAAAAGGTAGTGGCATATATTTTTATGATATCGATGGAGATCCCCAGATTTCAATGTGTTTGTTTTGAAAGTTTAGGTTTCATAGTAAATCATCAATGGGCTCTAAAATAAGGCCACATTGAAATCTTGGAGACATGTTTCATGCCAAAATCAGTTGTATCTTCCATAAATACACAATCTTGGACCACTCTGTATAAATCTGCTTCTTGGACAATATTACATCTCCCTCATTATACAGGTGGTGTTCTTACATGCATAGCAAAGGCATTGTTTTGGCAATAATTTTTTAAGTCACTAGATATTGTGGGTGCAAGGATCTAGGGTCTCCACATGAAATTGTGTTGCCCGGAGACTCACTCTGCCTGTCCTTAAATTTGTAAACATAGTAGTATGCCAATGATTCTTTCATTTTGTATGCATAAGACGATTTTTTGTCAAAGTCCATAATTGTTTTTAAGTTTTATCCATCCCAGTTTTGTTGTGAATGCACGGGTTTTTGGCTCAACACATATCTGTTATATCTTTGTACTTTTCCTTTACTAACTATTTGGAATTTCTAGTTATATTTAGAAGTGTATTTTAAGGGATGAGGGGAATTACTTGGATTTAGTGCTGCCAGGCTTATCATTTATTCTCCAAATGAAGCCCTGTAATCTGTAACACTATATGGGCATGCAACTCACTTGTTAAAATATAGTTGATACAATATGTTGTACATGAAGCCTGGAATTGTGTACATTCCTGGAATATATTAATTTGCAGGCATGCTTAAAAGAGAGATAGGGTTTGATAAAATCAAAAACCCTGAACATGAAGAAAAAAAAGAGGCAATTATTTTATATAGATAGAACCAAGACACTATCTCCTCATTAATAACAAAACCTCAGTCCAAAAATCATATGTACAAATTCTAGAAGTCAAAAGTTGAAAATTTCTGAAATGGAACCAAGCCCTTTTCAAAAGAATAAATTTAGTAAAAACGAGGGTGAAGAAAGTCATCTTATCAAAATTTCCACATACCATGTTAGCAAGGAATGACTCTGAGTCCTGAGTAGTGAGACTGAGGAATTGCTCTTTTGCTGCAGGTTGCAGTTCTCTTCTCCAACACGATGAAAAGAATATTCTTAGCTCTGGAGTCTGAAGCCCGAGTCACAACTTGGAAGTTGGTAAGAAAAATTATCAGGGTTGTTGCCAGTTGGCTTGGAGTTCACAGCCTCATTAATTTTCTTTAATGCATTTCCTTCAATGCTGTAGTTGTCACTGGCCAACAAACTTTACAATAAAATTTATTAGACCTGTCACACTACGAGGAAAATTTGACGTGATCACTGATCATTGATTTCTTATTGTGATAAAAAATATTGGAGATTTACTGTCCTGTTTTAAAGTTTCATTTAAAAAAAAAAATTGAAACCGCAGTCAGTATACCGACGCCTTGTAAGCGTCGCTCTTTTGACGTTTTGAATGATTTCCATTTTTGTCGGTCTTGTGACGTCCGTCGATATTGCGAAAATTCTAGAAATGTCGGAAGAGCGACAACACAAAGACGTCGGAAGGGCAACGTTCAAAATTTTGGACCACATTTCGTCGGAATTGCGACAGTTCTTCCTGGCATCGATATTGCGACGCTTCTGGAAGGTGTCGGTCTTGTGACACTTTTGCAATACGTCGGTCTTCTAACAATTTTGTACGGCGTCAGAATTGCGACAGTTTAGACACGTCGAAAGAGCGACAGTATAAAGACGTTGGAAGAGTGATGTTCAAAACGCCGGACGACATTTCGTCGGAATGGCGACACTTTATAAATGTCGGAAGAGCGACGTTAAAAATGTCGGACCAAATTTCGTCGGAATGGCGACACTTTACAAACGTCGATTTGGGAACTGTCGGAAGAGCGACGCGTGTTTGGAAGCGACGAAAAAAGTGTCGGTAGTGTGACACTTTGTAAATGCATTAGAATTGCGACGGCATGACAAACCACGTTTTTCCTGTCCTCGAACTGTTGCTCTTGCGACGACTATGTGTCGGAATAGCGACGATTTTGCCGTCGGAAATTGCGCCAAATTTTCTAGTGGATACACAGGATTATTAAAGCAGGGCGTCCCATTCTTCTGGGATGAGATTGCTCAAAAGTATTTTGAGGCCCTGAAGACGTTGCTTGTCAATGCTCCTCTGTTGCATCCTCCTAACTATCATCATGATTTTTCCCTTTATTTAGCTGCTGCTTTCAGTACGATTTCCATGGTTCTGGTACAAGACAATGATGACAGTAATGAGCATGTTATTTATTACTTGTCTCGTAACCTTCTCGACCATGAGACGCGCTATGCACACGTTGAGAAGTAAGCATTAGCTACGGTTCAAGAAGTTCAACGTTTTCATCATTATATTCTTTTGCGTCCAGTGACTGTGATTTTTGATTGCAACCCCATGACCTATATATTGTCTTGACAATTGCTGGGGGGAAAATAATCGAAGTGGATTGTCATCCTCCAAGAGTTTGATTTGGAATTTACTGCTGCCAAGTTGAAGAAGTCATTAGTCTTTGCTGATTTGATTTTTTCCCTGCCTTCAGACTCTCCTCCGTCTTGTCCTGAGGAATATATACCATACGATACGCTTTTCTTGATTAGCACCCTCGATCCGTGGTACGGTGATATCATCATTTATCTCCAGACTTCTACTTTCAGATCGAAGTTGATGAACGATGCCCGCCAACGCATCCTTCATCAATTACAACCTTATCGTATAGTCGGGGATACCCTCTATCGTGTCGGAGTGGATTCCATTCTCCGTCGATGTTTGACCCTCGAGAAAGCTGAGAAAGTCCTCAATGATTGTCACAGTGGCTCCTGTGGCAGTCACATGTCTGGTTATGCTACGACACAAAATATTCTTCGTGCTGGTTATTTCTGGCCTTCTATCTTCAAAGACTACATTGTTGCAGTTCGTAAATGTCATGATTGCCAGGTTTATCAACGCAAGATGCGTGCGCCACCTGTACCTCTTCATCCTGTCATTACCGTTGGTCCCTTTGCGAAGTGGGGCATTGATTTTATGATGTGTAAACATCACTCGGCCAGGGGGCATGCCTATATTATCGTAGCCATGGAATACTTCACCAAATGGGCTGAAGCAATGCCTACACTTGCCGTTGACAGTAAGACAACTGCTCAATTCATATTCAATCATATCATTGCTAGGTTTGGTGTTTCTCAAGCCATCATCACCGATCATGGTTCACATTTTCGGCATTACATGGTGGCCGAGTTGACTTCTAAGTTGGGTCTGCATCACGACAACTCAACGCCGTACTATCCTATGGCCAATGGCAAGGTTGAAGCTGTGAAAAAAGTCCTTGTTACCATGCTTCAATGTACGATTGGGATCCATAAATCCAATTGGCATCTCATGTTATTTTCAGCTCTTTAGGCGTACCGAACCTCTGTTAAGAGTGCAATCGGATTCAACCCTTTTCAGTTGGTTTATGGTTTGGAAGCTACTCTTCCAATTGAATGTGAAATACCTTCGCTCAAGTTGGCTGTTGAATTACTACTGAACACTTCACCCAAAGAAGAGTGTCTCCTTTATCTTGAAAGGTTAGATGAAACCCGCCACTTCACTACTCTCTATCGTAGCACATAAAAAGCGGGTCAAAGCTCATTTTGACTAATCAGTTTCCCCTCGTTCTTTCGTTGAAGGAGATCTCGTTCTCCTGTATGAACAAGATCATGATAAGTTGGGGGAAGGTAAATTTCAACCCATGTGGCATGGGCCTTACATTGTTAAATGTGTTTTGCATAATGGAGCCTATGAGCTCATTGATTACGAAGGTCATCCGTTAGAATAACCTAGAAATGGGCTGTATATCAAAAATTATTATGCATGAGTCATTCAAGCATGATTTGTGTACATAGATGTTTTTTTCATTTTGGTACATGTTTTGATTTGGTGTGCTTTGCGAGCATTTTCCTGCTTATTTGTGCAGATGTCTATTACCCCTTATGTCAGTTTCGTGGATGGTGCTTCCCACAGTACCAGGAATTTGTCTTCAGCAGCCTAGGTAATCTATGATCCTGCTGGTGAGTTGATATAACTGCAAGGTATTTGTCTAGGACGAACAACAAACAATGTCGCTGAATATAGTGCTATTCTTGAACTATTAACCGAGGCAATCAATCTCGGCATATGCACATTGCTTGTAAATCTAGATTTACAGCTTGTTGTTCTACAACTCAATGGTCATTATTTAGTGAGAAACCCATACATTTTAAGATTGTATTTACGTACTCGTTTGTTGGAAAGACATTTTGATTTTATTACATATCAACATATTACTAGACGAATGAATGTATTAACTGATACAGTGGCTAACATTGTATTAGATAGACATTTGCGTAATTTGTAAAATCATCATCATGTGAAAAATATCCATATAGGAAAATAGCTGTATATATATATATATCACGTGTTTTCATCAATGTGCATCATAAATTCAAAAAATATGTGTGTTTATGTTACATCCTGAGACACCATGTCTCTAAAAAATGCAGATATAAAGCCTAGGTGTCTAATCAACGTGATGCTCATGATAGCATGTCACTTCCCGTACAAGCCGCCTTAGCAAGCGGTGAATATGGCTTGACACCTCGATGATATTTCTCTGGTAAGCGCGAGGAACATCGTCGAATCATGCATAATCCGGGACTCCATGTGTGATCCCCTCTAGGTTGCGCACAAGATCCTCTTCCTCGCTTCCCTCACCATGAGGGTCGAAATCACGAGGAATTTTCCTTGCTATCGGAGACATGCTCGCAAGTCTCTCTGGACCAACAACTGAAAATAAATGGATTTAATGTCAGAACATACATAGAAAAAAAATTCATAATACTCATGAAAATTAAAAATGAGTCTTACCTAAATCTTCATCCCAATCCTCTCCCTCCGGGAGTGGGAGGTCCGGATCACCAGTGAAATCTGTACCAAAATAGGGCTAGTCCTCTACGATGATTAACTATTGGCAGAGCCAATCAAAGAACTCTGGTCTCCAGGACATCTGTTGACCGCCCCTTGCCCTTGGCATCAGAGCCGCCCATTGGGCCATCTGTGGTTCTCTCGCTAGTGGTTTCGGGACTATGACCTCCTGACGCTGAAAAATTGGTAGCCGTTCCAGGGTTTAACAGTTGTAGATGATCGGTATCAAAAAGTATACAGCAAGAAGTAGCTGTGTTTTTGTTGCTTCGTGCGGTGCTTGCGATCCCGCAGCTCGTGTGATGGTATGTAGCACTACATTTAGTGCTAGGTCTGGGATAGTTTGGATATCAACTTTCCCACTTCCTGTCCCCTTCTGTGCACCTCGACATACTCTGTCCATCACCATGGACATACTCTCCATGCAAGGCCGGGTACCGGTTAGGATCAGTGCTGCTCCCCTCCGCGACAATCCTGTGATAAAGTAGACATCAGAAACATCAATCTCAAGTTCCTGATCTCAAAGGATGAAATTTTCTTGGTCCTCATCCCTTATGCTGATCAAATATTGTAACAACTCTGGTTGAGCATGGAGACATGCTATCAAGAAGAACTTCTTCAGTCCATAGTCCCTGAGAGCTTGCATGCATCTCTCATTTTCCATGGCAAGCTTGTCTTCTTCGCTGTGTTCCCGTTCTTTCCATTCTATCACCATTTTACCGTTTTTTACCTGTAAACACAGTCATATGAATGATATTAGCCTTTTGGGAACTTGGATTTGTGAATTATTTGGGTCTATGACTTGCATTTTACACAAAAAATGGTTTTCGCTGCTGGCGCGACTGTTTCCCAAACAATCGCACTAATGGGCGCGCCCTAGTATAAAAAATTGGGCGGTTGGCGGGACTCTGTGCCCGAAACCCGCGCCAACTGCCCTGCCCTAATTTTTATACTTCCTCCCCCAGAATTTAAAATTGGAAGTTGCGGGTAGTAAGAAATGACTCAAAATAAAGAGAGAGATCTCGGCTCTTACCAGGAACTGACAGATTTGAGATTGGTCTGCTGGATTGTCCGCTATCGCAGCTGCAAAATCACACAATATAATGGGTAACTATTTGCTCCACAAGAGGTATAAAGCGACAAGTAATTGTTTTTACCATTTTTGGAAATTTATAACTTTTTACAACCCTAATTAGGTTTTAAGACGTGTTTTCGATTATTTTATTATATTATTTTTGAAAAATGGGTTTTACATGTGTCTCTTGTGCAACAACAGATTTTCAAGACATAGCGATGAAGTAACGAGTTAAATTTTATACTTTTTCGGACTCGGTATAAAAATGAAAAAGTCACTGTTGGAGTCATCTTTCAGCTCTTTTCTAACTCTCTAAAATTGAAAATATTTCCGAGAATCTTGTCGTTTCAAACTCGTTAAATGGCTGCGAAGCGATATCTACTCAGTATACATTTACCTTTTTTTCGGGCTAGGATAGATTATTTATGAAAAAGGAATACCTTAGCCTATGGTGACTAAGAGGTTCTTTCAGATATTGTTTTCTACCTTTTCAGATATGAGAGACTACTTACGAAAAGGGCCATGATGGAGTTTTTTTTTTTTCCTTCTTTTCAAACTCTCTAAACATGAAAAGATGTCGAGTTCTCCCTTTGTCAGACTCGTTAAACCCTGATGACATCGGATTTCGTCGCCATGACGTTACTCGAGTTCCTCCTTCCTAGGGCTCGTAAAATGTACTAGGTTGGATTTGTCCAAAGGAAAAACTTACAACACAAGTCAAGCTTGTTTTAAAAAATAATTGGGGTACTCGCCAGAAATGGTGGGGGAAAATAGAACCAAGTTTTAGTTATGTTGGCAGTATGTAGCTCTTGAACATGGCACTTGTCTGCATTTGTGTCGGGCTGGGGACATCTCATTTCGTCATTTTTGCCTCCATGGGTTTGGGTAATCTCTTTTGACCTCTCATCTACTCTTTGCCACGTTGTCATGGACTCAAATCATTTGATGTCAAATACTTCAAAATCTAGTGTTGTGTTGCTGATATGTTCAAGAGAAGTTTTCCTCTGTAGTCTTCAACCTCCCTCTAATTCTATGTTGGTCATATTTCATTACTATCATGTTCCTTTGTCTCGTATCGATGATGTGGGAAACATTATGGCCCACCTTCAATTAGGTCACTTCCTGTTGAATTCATCTCACTATCTAGGAATTTGATCTAGAGACTCTATTCTGGTACCTTGGAGCCTGCATGCCTTAATGGCAGGTTTTTCGCATTCGACGCGAGGTCCACATCATTGGCCTTCGATCGAGTGATTCTAAGGATGTTCGACACCAGATCACTGTTCACATTCCGTGGATTGTACCGGTTGTACCTTGAGAGCCATTGTCATTATTGGTGGTTTCTCTCATACCTGTTAACAACTTTCATCATTGGCTGGTAAACAGGTGATTTTATTGCATGTTCGACTTCAGCTCATATATTCGCATGCTTGAATTTGTACTTTTTCAAGTCAAGATGGAGCGCAAGACCCTAGATTTTGTCTGATAAAATCCAGGTTGCGGATTTTGGTGGACTATCATGACTTATTGCATGACTCTTTTGATTGGATGGATGCGACCATACCTGAGTCTATTTGTTGTTCCTTACTGCTGGATGGTTGCGTCTATACCTCAGATCTCAGTTTGTATATACACTCTATTATGGATGGCTGCGCGCATACTACATGTTCATGTATCAGAGGTATCAGTTGTATTCGTAATTGCAGGTTTTCTGACAACGGTGTTTGGTTCAAACGCGTTCTCATAAAGCATTTCGCCCCTCCCTCTCCCTCATACCTCATGCTTTAGGGGGCATTTGTTACAAAACATTTTGTCATTGTACTTGAAATCCCCATCTTGCCCATTGGAGTGTCATTTATGTGACCAACAAGCAGTGTCATGCCTTGCAAAAACCATCATTGTGTCCCTTGACTTGAGAGTAACATTCCTCCTGTTGACAATTCCCTGAGCAGAGACTCAAAAATCCTTGTTTTTCCTTGGCGCGGGTAATCAGTTATGCCCTCGCACCAAAGAGGAAGATTAACACCAGGCCCTGCGCCAGCTGGCACTTTGTCCTAGTTTTCCACCCGTGCCAAGCTGTTTATGGAATGTTTTTTTAAAAATAGAGGCAGAGATTCCACTCCAACCACCTTGAGGATGAGTCATTGGGAGTGGTTGAACTGATAAACCACGAACTACCTCCTTTAGGTTTAAGGTTTCCATCTCTTATGGGAAATCCCTAAAGGATAGGCCTCCCTCCCACCTTTGTAGGAATCCTAACCTCCTCCTTTTCCTCTATAAAAGAAGCTATCTCTCATAGTAAAAGCTAGCTGAACTTGGAGAATTAGACATACTATAGCTGAATAACTAGAGAGGATAGAATAAGAAGGAATTACGTCGAGGAAGCTTGAGTCCATGACTTCTGAGAGAGCTTGAGTCCATTCCTTCATCCCATCCGAATTCCCTGACGAGCATCTGAGACGCGCTTCGCCTGAACCCCGCTGGAGGAGACTGCAATGTCAAAGCATCAGTTGTAACTCTTCCTTCTATTCATTTATATACATGACCACTATTTGGTTCCACTTTTGTGTTATGATGTTTGTTTAACGCAATATGTTTAGCCCTCTTTGACTGGTTAATAGTTATGAATGAAATGTTGTTATCTTGTATGCTGTTCTTGTTTCTTGTTCTATGTGCAGGTATCCAAGCGTAATGGCGAACAGATTGTGACTTGACAAGGCAGGAGTGAGAAGCCACCACTACTACAGAAACAACGACAGAGTTGGATTCTAGGTAGGTTGATCTACCATGTCCCTTGTTCATTCAATAATTGGGAAGCAACACTTTAGCGTGTCCCTTTGTTTCTAAACCCACTCTAGGGCTAGAGGGATCGTCTTTGTCTGTAAAGAGGATTTACCTGCATAACAGTCATATCAATCCCATGAAGCTCTATTGCAAGTTTGAGGGAATTTTTTTTTTTTTTACACCATGCTCTACCCCAACCACATGGATGATGGCTTATACATGCGGTTGAGAGGCTTCGACCGCTTTGTGGCAGTGCTCTATGTGCGGTTGCAACTAGAAATTTACAGGAATGTCCATGCAATTGAAAAGAAGCTCAAATTTTGATCCATATTTTGTGCACACAATTGATATTATTTTTTATTTGGCAAAGCTCATGACCAGAATTTTCCAGAAAAAGGACAAGAGAAGTCATGGGGACTCTAGAATTTGATCAAAGTTGAAAATATCAAATGGTTAGTTGAGTAAGTGGCTTGATTAAGCCAAGATGCCTATCTCAATGAAATTTGAAGCGTGTGAAAAGGTTTTGGGAAAGATCCATCATTTGAGGAATTTATTGACTTAACCATCTCCATAAACTACAAATATGAGAAGAAAAATTGCTCACGGGGTTGGTTATCTAGTAGTGTGAGTGACTGAGTGTGCATGGAGAGAAAGTGTACAAACCATTGATTGTAGTAGAGATTTCAGAGCTTTAGTATTGCAGTGTGCTTCTGAAATTATTCATTAGCCGTGTTTCAGAGTTGTGTGCAAAGATTGAAGACCAATTTGGAGGGAGTGTGTGTGGAGATTTGTTCTCTCATTTGCAGTATGGAATTGTGGCTGCATGAGTGTTCTCATTTGATACTATTTTTGATTTATGTAGTGGTGTTTCTAGTTTTAAATCATATTGTCTTGTTACAGATTTGTTTGTACTTGGAGTAGGGGCTTCAAGCTAAGTGCATGTTGATTGTCTATTGTAGGAGTGGGTGCTCGAAGTTGGTTGTGGCCAAGATTTCTCATTTAAATCAAGAATTTGGTACTCCATTACTAGTGGTGGCTAGAATATGTAATGTAAATGATAATATTGTTGGAAATATGATGCAGAGTGTTGTCCTTGATGGCAACCCACTGAATGAAGATGAAGACATGCGACTGTTGACATGTGTTGTCCTTGATGGCAACCCACTTGATGAAGATGATGGCAACTTACTTGATGAAGTTGTGCTTGATAGAATATGGTTTGATGAACTAAATCTGATGTATCTACAGTGTGAACAGAAGGCAATGAGGAAAGGAATTCAGCATGTGCTAATTCTATGATGAAAAAGAGTATGTCTCTTGGTATACGCGGATTGGCCTAGGGAAAGTCGCGTATGCACGCGGAAAGGAACGTTCCAAGTCGCGTATGGGCAAAAGCGCTCAAAAAGTGAAAAACCAAGGGTAACCACCATGGTATTGACCCATTGTATTGGGTAATGATCCACCTAATTTACCCCGTCCAGGTAGTTTTGGGCTCATGATATTGTTTTGGCCCATGGTATTGAAAAAGGGGCTCATGGTATTGAAAAAGGATAAACCTATATAAAGAGATGAAATTCATTATGCAAATCATGTGTGTGGGTGCAAGATGTCTGAGCTTGAATGAATACTTCTCTCTGAAGTAGATCTGAATGGAAAGGGTTACACTTGAATGATAAATCTGAATGTATGATGCACCAATGATGAAGAAGGGGATCTAGATCTGAAATGCTATTGTATCTACTAGATCTGATTATGGAAGGCTTAGATCTGAATTAAGGCGAACATCTGTCTGAAGTGAAAGGGTAAATCTGAACTGAACACCTGATTTGAAGAAGTATGCTTCTCCATAATGATTGAAGATCTATACGCTACTTCGACACAGAGGAAGCGCGTATATACGCGGCTTCTATAAAGTGAAAGCGCGTATGCGCAGTGAAATTTGTATAGAGGGATACGCCATTTTGTGTGGACGGAAGCGCGTATATACGCGACATCAGTGAAGTGAAAGCGCGTATGCAAACTAGGGTTTGCTGAAGCAAGGGGTATGAAATATCTGATCTGTTCTGCTGTGTTTCTGCTATCTGATCTGTGTTGATAAGTATCTGTTGGTGATGTATGTTTGTGCTTAAAAGTATGGAAGGGGTCCAGTATGAAAATATGATGAAACGTGGCTTGCAAGTGTTGTTCTATTGAAGTTGTTGGATCCAGTGTGAAAATTGATGAAACGTGGTCCAAGGTGGTGCTGAGGGTTGTAGCCTTCAGTCAGGGGGTTGTAGCTCCCTTCCAGGTGAGGCTGGTAAACGAGATCGGGGGGTCGTAGCTCCCTTCCAGGAGAGGCCGGTAAACGAGTCAGGGGGTTGGAGCTCCCTTCCAGGAGAGGCTGGTAAACGAGCGCAGGTGGGTGCCTGCGTGCTGGTCAAGTCTGCGCCAGCACATATGTTGTAAGATGTTTTCTCTATAATAAAATATTGAAGGCTGAGCAACTGCAGCGGTGGTTTTCTCCCGACTTGGGTTTCCACCTAAAAAATCCCGGTGTTCATGTGTGATGCTTTGTGTGATGGTTTATTCTGTTCTTACTGCACATGTTTACTGTTTATAGAACATCTAATGAATGAATGATGGAATGATATAAGTGAAGAACTAATGGCATAATTAGATCTCTGTGTATACGCCAGTTTTATGAAGGATATCCGCGTGTATACGCTACTTGGCTTCATCAAAGAAGCGTATGGGTTTTAAGGAATGAAAAAGTAAAAAGTTTTGAATATGCAGTAAATACTGATTCACCCCCCCCTCTCAGTATTTTTCCCAACAAATATTTTTAAGCAACAGATAATAAGAAGAAGCATCAAATCGTTCGGTGGTTTTTTTCCCTGGAGGGGGGTTTTTCCACCTAATATCCAAGTGTCTACTTGTGATTATTGTTTTTGTTTTTCATGCGAATGTGATGAATATTGTTACATATTTTTGAAGTGAATAATATTTTAGTAATACTGATTCAAACCCCGTCTCAATACTACTTGTGTCTAACATATGTGTGGTGGCTAAGTGATAGAGATTTTTCCATAAAGTCTTCAATACATGGCTACAACTTGCAATTACAATTATAAATGGAAATAATATTTCAACCATTTAGGGTCGAATTGGTTGGTGTGCACCCAAATTTCCATAACATTTTACAAAGAGATGGGTGGACTCATTGATTTTGGGAAATTCCACGGTCATAACTTGGAACTTAAATGAGCCTTTTCTCAAACTTTTGATGGTGGACATGCTCGCATAGATTACTTAACCTTGCTCATATATGAAAATTTTCTCTGACAAATTGTTGGCTTACCCGAGGAAGGTGAAAAACGGTTCAAGAACAAAGGCATAAATGAAAAGGCATGGACACCATCCCTTATCTTATTAAGACAATAACCAAATTGGGACACAAGAGTACCAAGGGTATGGATTAACTACCCCTAGAAAGATTTGGTTTTTCTTGTTTGGAAATATATAACCCATGAAGGAAGATTTAGTTTTATATTCTTTTATGACGTTCTCCGTTTGCTTCATTTAAATAATGTAAAACCAATTAATATACCATACTATTTGTTCAGGAGTTTAACTAACGTGGCTAAGGGAATTTAAAGACAAAATAAAAATGTGGATAGGAGTTTGCATCATCATGGAGTGGTGAATGATAATTATTATGCATGAAATCCAAAAACACAATGTATTATGGGCACAATTTCTCTCTTATAATGAATTTCAAGATGATAATGTTATAGAGGATGAACCAAAGGATTTTGAAGATGAGGACTATGAAGTCTCTTAGTATCCAAATGAACTATTGAGAGAAGTGATATCCAAAGGAGGCTACAAACAAAGAAACTTGAAAAATAATTAATCACATATCAAAGAAGGGTAACTCAAGCCATGGCGAAGAAACTAAACAAAGATAACAACTATGACTATGAAAAGGAATAACTAGGGTTTATAGAGGTGGAAAATAAACCTAGGACTAGATAT
The DNA here is from genome assembly GCA_034641835.2 of Pinus albicaulis. Lineage (NCBI taxonomy): Eukaryota > Viridiplantae > Streptophyta > Pinopsida > Pinales > Pinaceae > Pinus > Pinus albicaulis. Next base: position 781,513,043 of record CM076581.1, read on the forward strand.
TTTGATCCTAAGATTAGGCTAAAAACATGAGATTGATGAAAATCAACAAGCTTTCTTTGAATACTTGGAGACCTTGGAGGAAAATATAGAGGAGGAATCTTTATTTACTACTACCACTGAAAGGGATCCATCACCATTATTGACACAAGAAGACAAATAATTCTCCACATTTACTACTATTTCTCAAATTTAACCCTATTTACCTTCTAAAAATGGTAAATAGGGAACATCTCCTATCTTTTTCTGTACTTCATATATGGATAAGATGAAGAAAATAATTAGAAATCTCTAAAGGGAGATCGAAGAACTACAAGTATTAGAAAGGTATATGAAGACAAATAATGAAATACTAAAAGGACAAAGTGTTAAGGTGAGAGAAGAGAATGAAAAGTCAAAAGAAGAAACTGAGAAATTGAATGAAGAAAATGCTTTGATAGTAAAATAAGATTACAAGTAGTCTAAAAAAAATTAGACTTTAAATCTATCGAACCAAAAATTGAAAGCGAAAATTTTAATGCAAATGATAAGGAAACCACTCCTCAAAGCCTCTGCATCCAATGTTAATGTCTTACTTCAAGTAGCGAAGGCCATCTAAGAAAGGGGCAGAATAAGGGAAATTTTATCAAAAAATGAACATGTATTGCATGAGGACATGCAATGGTTTTTGTTTGGGGGAATGCTAGTTTTGAGCTTTGTTACCCAAAAAGCACTCAAAACTTATTTATTTTGGTCTCATTTTCCCTATTTTTGTCACATCTTCATCCGTTTTGATCAAATTTACCTATAAAAAAGATGCACAAGAGCATAAAATGTATTTTACTATTTTATTTTTAAATTGTAGCAATAACAAGTTAAAATGCTCAAGATTTTTTTTTATTTTATTATCAGTCTTTTCGGAAATAAATTTATTTTGGTAATTCCTCATTCATTGAGATGGTTGTATCCATTTCTAGGGAAATCAAGAAAATGGGTTTTGATCTCCATCTTCATGAGATAGTTCGATTCACCTTGAATGTGAATAAAGAAAATCGAAACCCTTTCAGTTAACATGGCCGTTAACACATGTACCTATCAAAATAAACACACAGGTGAAGGGATATGAATTCAATTTTCTTCTAGAACCTGGGATTTAGCCCAAGATTAGGCCTTCTAGAGTTAGAATTGATTAAAAACAAAGAGTAAATAATTGTGTTGTTGCCACTAGAGAGGAATTATAGAGTTGTTTGTTAGATTCAAATTTGTATAAAAAACTGATAAGGAATAGAAGAAAGACAATAATAATACACATAGAAAACTCTTGAAGTTCTATACAATTTCTTTTATTTTTGTAATATATTGTTCTCGAGTTCCATATGGCAGTAGATTTATTAATGTGCATGTGCCAAGCTTGGAGGCCCCTATGCTTTGGTCAATTTTGGATTGATTTTATCTAAATTTGTATGCATAGATGTCTATGTTCCCACTGTGAAAATTACTACTTGATAAATACTCTTTTTCCTTTTTACTTATTGTTATATATTAGTTGTTCCTTTAATTTAAAACACATATACTTTATTTTAGTTGTAGCATTGGTTTTATTCAAGCTTGAATCTATACTCTAACCATAATTCAAAGTAGTATACAAAGTATTGTTATAAGCTCCACTCAGTCACAACACTGCGATGAAACATTGTAACCTACAATTATACTATAGAAACTACAATAGATGATGGTTGGGAGATTAATCTCGACTACACACCTTTCATTGGCTTAGTTCATAGTTCCTTGATTAATGTTTTCTACATATTATTTTCACGAGTAATTAACAAAATGAAGAGAGTATTATTACATGAGCGATTCACCCAAATGAAAACTTGTAACCTAATTCCCCAAAATTGAAGCTAAGATAAGACTCTAATTGAAGGAGTAAGTGTCATTTCATTTATATTTTACATTGTTAAATTAAGAGTTAGACTTGTAGTGAAATGGAATTTGAGTTGAAGTAGATTACACAAGAAAAGCTCTTACGTTATTTTTTATGTTTATACATTTCATTATATTTTCATTTTGACTTCTTTAAGAATTTTTATACACAAGAATAAGTAGACAAGTATCATTATAGATGATAGAGAAATTAGTTCCACACATATAGTGCTTGCACTTTTCAAGTACACAAACCCGAGTTGAGAAATTAATGTTTAGAACTTATCCAAAAAGTTAACCAACAATAGGGATTAAGTTTAGATGGTTTGAAAAAATCTAAATGGAAATGGTAGATGAGAAGTCCCTTGGATGATATGGGTTTTTGTGTGAGTTCTACAAGGAAATGTGAGATTTTTTCATGACAGACTCTCACTAGGGGCTTCAAAGATACAATTAAGAAGAATATATTAGGTAAACATGTAAATTCAAGGCTCATCAAGTTTATAACTAAATATATGAACAATAAACTCATAACAAACCAAAGACAAATCACCTTTTTGAATGTTTCTTATGATATTTTTTCCAAATCCCTCACTATTTGTCTCAATCATATCCTACCTAAAATTCTATATTTGGAGAAACATGATTCGTTAAATGTTGTTTCATCCTTGATGATGCCATTATGGTTTGGGAATGGGAATACTAAGCCTAATCCCTCTAATTGGATCTTTGTTCATCAAAGATGATTTTTAGATAACACATCCTCATGTGGAATGATGCTTTATTTTTACCATGTTAAAATCTATGTCCATTGGTCCTCATTAATGTAGATAATGTTCTATTTGTTGATTATTCAACATGCCTTTTTTTCCCCAAGGTAGGCGTAGTTGGCCTTTTTCATTACATTCAATAAGGTAGGTTTATTTATAATGGTCACTGAGGTTCCGAGGTATCTAGTTTACAATCAATTTGATTAAGTACTTATTAAATATTATCTTTATTTGAACTTATTGTGGGAAATTAGTTAATGGTCATTTTGTTGATGATTCCTTTATATCATCAAATAATAATATTCCCAAAGCAAATGGATTTTTCCAAGAATTTTTGTTATGTTTGGATTTGACAACCAATGAGTCGAAATGGAAGGCTACAAAATAATTCAAAGCTAGATTCCCAATTGGCTTTAAGGCCAGGGATGGTCTTATATTCTTTCGCTAGGACATATTTTCAAGTTTCTTGATATTCCCTTTGCCTTATAGGCCTTTCCCAAGGAGCTCTAGGAGATGATGTTTCAAAGAGTCGAGAAATATTACTAATTAGATTCCTAAAATATTGACTCGAGTAATTAAGTCCTTATAATTTAGTAATGTGCTTACAACCGCCAATGATTATTATTCCTCCCTATCATGTGCCTTCTATGACAACCTACAAGAGATTATAAAAGACCTTTAGGAGTTGTTTAGAGCAAACAAATTTAGGGGAAAATAATTCCATAGAGTTAATTTGGGTTGTTTTATACCCTATGAAATTGGGGAGGCATGGGGATTATAAAAAACTACACACAAACCCAAGATTTTTGTTTCAAGTGGATTATTCAACTATAGAAGGGAATGAAGCCTAGAAGTGCTTCTCAGGAACTATGTGTCTTTGGGATTCCATCTTGGAAAAAATCCTTTTTAAGGCATCATAATTGGTTATTAATCAAGCTATGATGAAATTAAATAATATCGAAAGGCCCAAAGTGTTTATAAAAAATATAAAGTCATCAAGAAATTTTTACAATGGAGGAAGTAATTGTTCAGATAGAGATTCTAATTTAATGATCATTCCATCCAATGATCACCAATCTGGGTACAAGAAAAAAAAAATAGATTGAAGTTCCTTAAGGATTTGTTTGATAGCCAAGGAAAAGCCTCGATTCCATAGCCACAACTAAAATATTAGTTATATTTTCTAGTTAAGAAATGATTATCCTATATGAGGTCAAAAACCTACTTTTAGAGCCATTATTTATTAAGTTGGACCTACATGCCCCTTGGGGATTGTGGTGTGATTGGCGATGTAACATATATAAGGCTTATGTGAAATACAAACCAAGGTATGGTTACAAGTGGCCATGGCTAAAGCTTAATCTAGATGGCCCACTAATAATATTTAGAGTGTAAAAGCAAAAGATAAAAGTTGGCTCTTCATGTTCAGTAGCTCATGGAACTACAAAAAAGCGTTTTTTTTCTTCGCCTCTAATAATAGGTATCTTTCATATTAGCATCGACACAATAATAACATACATAAGGGTTCCCATTAATTGTCCTCTAGGTGGTCAAGCTAAAACACTCAATTACAGATTTTGGTTTTGTCACTTTACTACATTTACATGGGAATGTGTTGAGTCCTTTTGTGGCAAAATTCTACTTGCTTCCATTTTGTAGAAATAAACTCTACTATGATATAACCTACCATTGGCCACAAATTTTGAGTTTAATGGGATCTTAAATTAGTGGAAATTCTATATTTTTTCAAGTCAAATAATAGTACGTGTTACTTCCAAATATTCCATGATTATATTATATTTCCAATGAGCCTTCACATCAAACTAAAAGTACAAGATAATTATATGCACACAACTTAAAAATTCGCAAATACATAAACATGAACAACTCCCAATTACAAAATAATACTTACATAGTCAAAGCTATTTTTTTTAAAACTAATTTTTCCAGGGCTCTTTAATTATGAAATTCCAATGTACAATTAATCGACATCTCGAACCTCTCATTGAATCCTTTCAATCATCATAATCCTTAACCTATGATATTTCCATAGTTAGTCCTCAAAATGGAAACATCCTTCCCATTGGACCTATATTTGCTTATTTTCTCATTCAATATCAAACTTTTTTGAACTATTATATCATATGATATGAAATAATTATGAAATATTTTACATGTTTCTAATTGTTTTCCATTTGGTAAATCATCATATTTATTAAAATATAACATATTCTTGGATAATTATCATCCCCTTCCTACGTTAAATAGTTACCTTGTATTTTCTTTAGGGTTGGTTAGGCTCTATGCCCAAAATTTCACGTCTTTTAGTTATGAAATATATTCAACCAAGATATGTTTACTTGGATAAAATTTCATGTATTTTTGTTATAAAATATATTTAATCAAGATATGTTTAATTGGATATTGTATGTAAATCCTTTCAAGATTTCAGATTGCATATAATTTTTTTATCATGTATGTTTTCAACTATCCATAATTTTTTTCCACTTTAGCAATTATTTCGCTATCATATAAGTGACCCAATTTCCATTCTTTAAACTCATGTTTCTTCAATATGGTATAATGATATCTGTCACAAATCTAATATTATTGATTATAATCTTTCTTTTCATCATCTTCGATTATGCGGCACCGCCTAACTTCAATCACAATTTTTTTTACCAACTCGCATTTACTACAACCAAACTACACCTCTTCGCTTAAGGCTTTCCCATAACTTTGCCTTAACCTATAATATGTTAGAGGCACAAGTAATTACAACACAACCAAGTGCACCAAATAATAAGTCCATGTCCAACCACAAGTTTAACACATCTCAAAAATTCTTAGACCTAGCCAAACCATAAAAAAACAATGAACATAAGATTCATCCAAGTAAAGCAACCAAAATATGCAAGTTTAGGTGGCTCCCAATTCATATGCCAAAAAAAATAGTTACATGAAGAATGTTACAATGTACAATAAAGGAGTATAATGAACTACCCGTGGTTCATTCATAGAATATAATTACACAAGGCACAAATACTTATAGGAACTATTAATCTAACCCTTGAAACAATCCTAAGCTTGCCTTCTATAGGTCTTGTCTTATTCTTATTTTCACAACAATCAATTCGATATTCCATATTATGATAATCCTAAACTTAGCACCAACCACAAAGTCCTTTTACACTAGTGTGGATGACCAATGTTTCTTATATTATTAGTATCTTTGATGTTCCCTACTTCTATATGATACTTGCTTTGTAATTGCAATCCCCTTCACTCTAAGCTGGACCTAAGTGCCTAATATCAAATTTGTTTGCTTTGGTGCCTTGTTCTCCAACCATCTACATATAAGAAGTGTACCTAGTGCACCTGTCAATGCACCCAAGTGTGCCTGAAGGTAACAGTAATGGCTAAGGGATGTTTAACCCCTTGGGTTTGCATGTTTGGCTCATGCACCCAAGGCATCCCAACTCACATAAAGGAAACATAGAATGGTTCATGAATCCACCCATTGATTAAGTTGCAATACCTATCATTGCAACCTTCTGTGACAACCCTCCATGAACACCTAACCAATGCACTTACAATCATCTATAGATGGAGGCCTTACATCCTACCCCACTAAAATTGCTTCCATCTTGACAACGTCCATCAAACATTTATCTAAGTGCCTTGATCTTATACTTATTGAATTATTAGATCTTATATTCATACTAATATAATATATCTTTCCTTTCCCAACTATTCTCCTATTTGGGTTTACCATTCCTACTGAAAAGGTACTCATGCCTTTGATTCTTACTGAAGTGGGCGGTCCCATGTGTGAGTATCTTGTCCACTTCTAGATCTGTCCTATCTACGATTAATGTAGGGGCTTTGGATGGTGCAAGTAAGTTAGGATAAATTTAATTAATCATACAAGGATTCAACTTATTGATGTGAAAACTAGATGGTGAGCTCTCATGTGATCTGATGACTCTAATTAATAAGTTACATTACCCATCTTCTTGAGCACCTTGAATGATCCTTCATACCATTGCAATAGAGCACCATAAATTCTACTTGATGGCTTGAATTTCTCTCAACCCAAAAGTATGACCAAGTCACTAACTTGAAACTTCACCTCCCTCCTATCATGATCTACCTAATGCTTCATCATTTTTGCTACATTTATCAACTGATTGTAATCCATCTCCAATTTGTATTTCCATCTTTTCATGGACCCAAAAGTTGATGGGTTGTTCCCATAGTATCCTTGTATAATTACGTGGGGTGTCAACAATTGTTTTCCATTTTTTAACTCAAATAGATTATAGCCTATTATGGAACCCTTTTACATGTTGTAACTGAACTAGAATACATACAATAACTTTGGAAAATTTTATTTGTATGCATGAACAAAATGCCTTAGGTAATCCTTGAAAGGGACATTAATATATTGTATCTTCCCATTAATATTTAGATGACAACTTGAACTCGTAAATAGATTGGTTTCAACAAGCCTAAAAAACTCTATCCAAAACCACCCCATGATCCTTGTGTCTATATCTAATACAATTCATAATGGGAGACCCCAATACTTCACAACATTCTCATATATTAGCTTTGTAACTTCTTCTAGTACACAAGGCACCTTAATTGGCATGGAGATTGCATAATCATAAAATTGGTCAACAATTACTATAATCCCATTATACCCTTGTAAAATTAGAAGCTTATTCATGAAGTCCATAAAGACACTTGTCCAAGATTATCTGTAGGATTGACAAAGGTTAGAGTGGATCAAGTTGCATTCCCATGTATACCTTGTTTTTGGCACATGAGACAATTGTGAATGTACTCTTTCACATATCATCTCATACATTCCAATAGTAACTTCATTAAAACAATGGCATTACCCTTTGTTGTCTTAGGTGGCCTTCCCAAAGAAAATTATGGCACTCCATCAAGAGTTCCTTCTAAAGGTTAGATGAATTAGGCACATAGATGTGACCATCAAAGTACAAAATTTGACTATCCATCGAAAAATTTATTGTTTTTCCATCCTTCACTTGTTTCACGATGTTCAAAGCTATAAAATCCTTGTGCAACCCCTCTTTGATATTCTCTTACATGTATGTGAAAACTTGTGCCCAACTTTCCATGGGCATCGACATCTCATCCTCCTCTAAGGCTACAAGATATGCCCTTCTACTTAAGGAATCCATTATTTTTTTCAACTTGCTTGGTTAGTACTCAATGGTCATGTCAAAATCTGCCAAAAATTCTTGCCATCACAACTACTGAGAACTTTGGTTAGGTGGAAAATTAACTTGTTGCCACATTGTCCATCTTATCAATGGATGATTTTACTAACAAATAATGTCTCCATGATTGTAGGAAATGTAAAATTGTAGTCTTATTTTTCTCACAAACATGATAACTTTGTTCATGGTATTGTAGCTTTATAATTTTGTGGGACATTGACTAAACTTTCTATGACATCCAATGGAAAAATATAAAGTTTCTATTTGCACTTCAAATTATTTCTCAAAGTCTGGAAACTTCAATATAAGTGTTGACACAAATATGTGATTTTGTTCATACAATGTTTCTTAACATTTCCCTATCCAATTCCATAGTTCATTACTCTTGAAAAAATCACTAAGGGGTGCCAAAATCTTAGAGTAACCTTTAAGGGATATTCCATAGTAATTAGATAACCAAGTAAACTCCTTACTTCATGAATTATTCCCGTTTCCTCACAATCCTTAGTCATCCTTATCTTCATAGGATCCAAACAAATGTATCCTTGTCCAATCCAATGGATCGAGAATTGAATTTTGGTATATACCCAAACACACACCTAGGCTTCTTAAAGTATAATTTATTTTGCCTAAGTGCCTCAAATACTTCTTCCAAATCCCTCTTATGGTATTCCATGTTATTATTGAACAACACAATGTAATCTAGGTAAACAATAACTTGTCCAAGAATGATTTGTACACATCATTTATCAAGGTGCAAAAGGTAGCTAGTGTGTTTCTCAATCCAAAAGGCAGAATGATAAATTCAAAATTGTCTTACCTTGTCACATAAGTTTTCTTTGACTCATTATTACACAACATTTTGTCACTGTCCCTGCAATCCCCATCCCGCACATTGGAGGCCCATTTCTGTGAACAAAATAAAATGTCATGCCTTGCAAATACCATCATTGCATCCCTTACCATGAGTCTAACATTCCTTCTATTGACCATTTCCTAAACAGACCACCGAAAACGACTGTTTTTTCCTTGGCACTGGTAGCCAGTTATGCCCTCGCGCCGATGAGGCAGATTAACACTGGCCCCCGCGCCAGCTGGCGCTCTTTCTGAGTTAGCTACCCACGCCAATATGTTTATGGAAACTTTTTTAAAAATAGAGGCGAAGTTTCGATCATAACAACTTCATGGATGAGTCATGGGGAGTGTTTTGACTGAATAACCATGGCCTTCCTCCTTTGGCCTCTTGTTTCCACCTTTTGGGGAAACCTCCCATGAGATAAGGCCTCCCTTCCACCATAGTAGGGATCCCAACCTCCCCCTCTCCCTCTATAAATATATCCATCCTCCATTGATGAAGCTAGTTGAACTGAAGGTAATATAGCAGAAACACTGGAGAGATTTCTATTCAAGATAGAATGGAAGAGTCCCTTATTGAGAGAGCTTAGGCTTGTGCCTTCATTCCATCCGAATTCCCTGACATTCATCGAGACGTGCTTAAACTGAACCCCGCTGAAGGAGGTTGCGATGTCAAGGCTTGGTTGTAACTCTTTCTTCTATTAATACATATGTATAACTATTGTCTAGTTCCCATGTCGCGTTGATGTGTTTTATTGATGCAATATGCTTAACCCTCCTTGAATGGTTAGTAATTATGAATGAGATTGTTGTTTCGTATGCTACTCTTGTTTGTTGATCTTCTGCAGGTATCTAAGCATTGCTGCAAAAGGATCGTGACTTGCCGAGATAAGGATCGAGAGGCCACCAATACAATAACCACGATGACAGCGTTGGACTCCAGGTAGGTCGATCTACCATGTTTATTTTATTCAGTAATTAGGATCCTACACTCTAGTTTGTCCTTTTGTTACTAGACCCACTCTAGGGATAGAAGGATCATCTCTGTCCACAGAGAGGATTTACTTTCATAAAAAATTGGCGACTCCATTGGGGATCAATGTGAGTTTGTCTTTTTTCCCTTGTCTAGTCGACTTCGGTTGTTTGCTTGTTTGTCTATCTTTTATGGTCTATTTTCTTGTTTAGAATCCTCTTGTTCAGCTCCAGAGTGTCAAGATTGACCTCTTCTCATTAGGTTTCCCATTCTCCCATAGATATCCGGCTTGGCACGTTTTTTGGTTGAACAGTCGCACCGATTGGCGCATGTTGCTTGTGTTGCACTAGCGCCAACCCCTGTTTGGCGCAGATTACCGCCTTACAGTCGCGCTGAATCCTATAGGGTTTGGATTGATTTTCCTTTTGAATTTTTTGGTCAATTGTGCTTGTCTCTGGGGGGTTTTCTGATTTGAAATTGTTTTGTTGAGATTGTTTTGACTTTCATAGACTTGTTCTTCTCAGTTGTATGTCTATTTACTTATCAGTGCAGTTTATGGCCTTAGGGTTTCTGAGTGTCTTAGCTCACTGAGCCTCCTGATTGGAAGTCAAGTTTTTTGATTCTTGTCAGTCACATCTCTTGATCAATTGTGTTTAGTTCTTTTTTGATCCTTTGATTGTTTGTTTTGGTTGAATGATCATTTCAGGTTTCGTTTGATTTTTCTTCTTGCTGCTCCAAGCATAGATCACATTGCTTGTTTGGATCGTTTCAAAGCTTTCTCTTTGTTTGGAAGAGTGCTTCATTGGTTTGAGTGCATTTTTGCATTTGTGTTGATTTCATCGAATCAGTCGGTTTAGCTCTTTACATTCACAATCCTCGAACTAGTGCTTGTTTTGTTTTTTTGTGTCAGTAGTGCATTGGGTGCTTCATTTCATTGAAAAAATAAAAAAAATTGCATTCTTTCATTTGCATGAAAAAGGAAAAGTTATTTTGCATAACTAGTGCTTGATTAACTAGGAAATAATTTTTCATTTTTTGCTTGATTGAATTAGATGCATTAGTGGCTTTCTTCGTTTGATTTCATTGATTGCTATTGTTTGAAAGATCTCTACCCTTCTCTTAATTAGCGTTCATTTAAGGAAAATGGTGTTCATGTGCATATAGTTTGCATTTAGGAAATTTGAGATCGACATTCGGTAGGGCCTTGAAATTGAAACATAATTCAAGATCAACTATAAAATCAATTCAATTAACCTAAGGAAACATTGGAACCTAACGCAAACATTTTAGTGGTCTAGGCTAGAGATGTGTTTCGACATCTTAAAATCTAGTAGTTGTCGTTCGCCTTTTGGCTTTAGATAGAGCTAGTACAGACTTGTGCTCCTCGTACCGTCGAGTATATAAAGGGAAAACCCTATAGGTTCAAATCCTTTATCCATAGGAAGCCCAGTCTGCCGCCCTGTAATCGTGATACACCGAACACAAAATTCGGGGAGACTACCTGCACGTATGGAAAGTACTTGGTCATTTCTCTTTCATTTGATCACCGAGGTGTATATGGAAGTTCACGGAAACTTGGTACACCCTCTTTCTTAGATTACTAGAGTAGTCATTTCGATCTTTTCGTAACTCTTTAAAAAGATAAGAGATCATCGAGCACTTTTCCTTTCACGCTCATTTAAAATTTAAAGTGACTAGAGTCAAATTTTGTCTATTTCTTGGCTCTTACAACATGAAACAACAAGGTCCGGTTTCAATGTCATAAAATTAATTACCCACGATCACATGCCCGTTAAAAGTTTGCTACTTTGCTTGTTTTTGGTTTTTCCTTAGGCCTTGGTCTTGAAGCCTTATTTTGGCTATCTCTTTTTCCTTTTCTGTTTTGAAATACAGTCACAGTGGTGGAACCAATAGTTTTTTCATCTTCCCCACTGCCTCCTAGTGGTAGTTCCTTTACTGACGTTTCTTACGAAACCCCTCAGTCCACTAGGTCTGCCGAGTTTTCGCAGCCTATTCTCCCGAATGTTTTACCTATCGCTACTCGATCTCCTCCTAAAGAGTCAGTTGAGTTCAATTGGCCTCCTCCAGGTGCTTAGTCTGGTTTTGGGGACGAGGAAGAGTTCCCTCCTCTTACTTCAGATCACCATTTGTAGTTGCTACTATACCTCGCAGTCCTCGTCGTCTTTTTGATGATCTTACGACTTCGTCAGATATGGATTCTTCGAGTCCTGTTGACAGTGAAGGAATGCCTGTTTCTACAGGAGAATATAAAATTTTCCTTGAATATCTCCCGCATGTTTCTGTTCATTCTTCTCCTCAATCGGTGTCACTTCCACTCGGTTATCAGACTTTGAGTCAGATTATGTCTGGTGTTGCATTCATAGCACACTCCAGTACATCAACTCCCCCTAGGAGTTTGGTGCTCCCTTCGTTGGGACTGTCACCTTCGACACTGAGTTCATCAGTTATTGTTACATCTATCTCAGTCCGACCTACCGTCTATGTAGATTCGTCTACGCCAGTTGTTACAACACAGTTGTCAAAGTCTTTTCACACTCGTAGGTCTATCTTACTTAATCTACGTGGCACAATCGAAAGGATCCGAGAAAATCCTGGCTGTACTCGGAGCGCACCTGTTTGGTGCGGCTATGACTATGGTTTCTACCTATACTTTTGATGAGCACATGTTGAAATTCTGGCCGTTATGCTCCTTCTCCGGATGCTCAATCTCCTGCAGCCTCGTACGCTTATAGTATGACCTCGAATGTCCCTATGATTCCTGGTGGCATTACTTTTGAAGAGTATTTTGGATGTTGGACGATAGAACTCTCACGGGTTTCAGCCACCCCAAGTTCATTTAATCCTCCCCATCACTATGATGCTGTCAACAACCACTGTCTATTCGTTTCCTATTGATCCTTATCGGGCTTGTCCTCATCGAGACCTTTACCTTGAGGAAAACCCTTAGGCTTACAAGGACAACCCTTATAGGGACAACCTTTGGCTCGGTAGGGATCTGCCTCTGACCTTTAGCTCGGTAGGGATAATCCTTTGGTCCTCAAGGGCAACCTTAGTCCTCAAGGTCAACCTTCGGTCCAAAAAGGAAAACCCTTTGGTCCTTCAAGTCAGCTTCAACCAGGAACATCGTATGTTACTGGCAGGCCCATGTATCCCCCAGAGGGACAACCTATTGTACAACAACAACAACCATACATACATTATGGCCAAACTTTTGTGCAACAAGGATAACTCTATGGTCCTGCTCCGAGTCAACCTGGTCATTAGGGACAACCTGGTCCATCTCCTCCATCGGGCCAACCTCTTCCACAAGGGCAACCCGATGGCCCTCATTATCCAGGCCAACCTGTTCCGAAGGGGCAACCTGCTCAACTATCTCAGCAGCCAGTTCAACCTATTCAACAACCAATTCAATCTGTTTGACAGCCTGTTCAATCTGCTCAACAATCGGTTCAACTTGTTTATCCAACTCAGAAAGGTTTTCATATTCAGTAGCCCATTCAACCTGCTCAGTAGGGTCCACCTGCCCAACCCCAAGGCACTTATTACCCCTAAGGCCAATATCAGCTGGTATATAGTGCGCCCCAAGGTTTCACTTTTTACCCTCAAAATCCATCTCAGTTGGTGTACAATCAACCTCAAGGCCATGCTTACATTCCACAACAGAATCCATACATTGCTCAACAAGGACCTCAATGGTATGCTCAGAATTAGTATCCTGGTCCTCAACCCCAGTATCAGCAGAATTATCAGGCTTATAACCCCTATGGTTAGAATCCTCCGAGACAAAACATATGGGGGCAGAATTTCTCACAGGCTGGGTGGAATGTTAACACAGGTTCTTATCAGAGACCTCCAATGCCTTTTAATCCTCAATTACCATTTCTCGCTACGTTGGAACTGCCTGATGTGTCAAAATTAACGAACGATCAAATTCTTCATAACCCATATTGGCCTCCGGTTCTGACTAAGATCCCTGGTGATTGTCCTAAGTTTGAGGGCAAGTCCGGAGAAGACCCCCAAGCGCATGTTATGACTTACCACTTGTGGTGTTCCTCTAACTCTTGGGTTGACGATTCCATCCGACTCCATCTTTTCCAATGGACTCTTACTGGTGCCACTGCAAAATGGTACATTGAGCTATCTCATGGCATTTTTCAAGACTTCAATTCTCTCGCCATGACATTCCTTACACATTTTCAGTTACCGGTTCGTTATGAAATCGGGACACACATCCTCACATCCTTGAAACAGGACCAAGCTACTCATATCTCGGATCATATTCATGAATGGAGACGTCGTCGTCGCTTGATTAAGTTTTATATTCCTGATCAACTTCTAACTGATTGGTTCACTACCTCCTTTGTCAATCAAATTGCGAAAGACATTGCTATGGGGGCATGTGTAACTAAGGAATAGGCCATTGATCGTGCCCGCACCTTGATCTTGTGTACTCTCAGTCTGGCACATTGTACGATATCTTGCCTGATGCCCCTTGACCTAGAACTTCTAGAGCACCGACAACCCCATCCGTTGACAATATTATTGGTTCTGTGTCTTAGACTTCTCAAAATTCTTCTCCTTCAAATCTTGGGAAGAAAAATTCTAATTATTCCAATGATGCTACTTCTCATCCCACTCCGAATCCTGGTAAAACCTCGGAAGTCAATTTCGTTCAGGCCAATCCAGCGAACAAAAATTCCAAGTGGAAAAAGAAGGGTAAAGGCAAAGCCAAAGATGATATGCCGAAACCAGACTTGTTAAAGTCTCGTGCTGATGATGGTTCACAGCGCAAGCCAAAGTACCCTTGTTTGATTTGTGACGAAGATCACTACACCAAGGACTATCCTCGATGGGCCGAAGTAAGTAGATTTCTCAAAGGCACTCAGGGAACTACGACTGTTCTTCAAGAAACTTTTCCATCTCAACAAACCCAGATGGTAGAGTAACCTTAGTCCTCTGCCCCATTTGGCTCTCAGGTGTTCATGATGGATGGTTATGCATATGTTTCTATTGCTACTCGATCGAAATATTATACCAAATCGCGTTAGTTAGCAGGGAAAGAGATCGTTGATGGTCCTCCTCCTCCACCTTCTTCTGGCCCTCTTAGATTGAAAGGCCTAGTATTGAGCCCGTTGTGTGGCCACCTTCCAAAGGTGTACTCTGCAAGTCTTCTTATAATCCAAATGCTCATGCTGCTCAACATCACAGTATTGTTGAGGATTTGGCTCATGCGTCATCTGCAATGTCTACACTAGAAGAACTTCAGAGTTGTCCTTCTCAACGGAAGGCTTTGTTATCTGCGATTGGTGGGGTTGATCCTGCTGATATTAGCCTTCTTGCTTTCGATCTAGAGAATTTTGTTCCACGACTCCCACACCAGATTGCACTCGTTATACAAGTTGTCATTAATGGTCTCGATATCCATCAAGCGGTTGTAGACGAAGGTGCATCTACGTGCATCATATCATATTCTTACTGGAAAGCCATTGGTTATCCGGCCTTGAATTCATCACCAAATTCCCTTGACACATTTGATGGAAGAGAATCAAAACCTTTGGGTGTTCTCGCTCGTTTACCAATTACATTGAAAGGGAAGATAGTCAATGTCGAGGTAGAAGTAGTTGACGCCAAGCTCAATTACAATCTTCTCCTCGGTCGCAATTGGACTCACAGTATGCTGTGTGTCCTGTAATATTCCCAAATTTTCACCTGATATTTGAAATATTAGAGTTCTTAACTTTATTAATGTATTAATTAAATAAAATGGTGGAGGGACCCACAATCCTCAATATGAATAAATATCCACTTTTTGTGTGTGAATGTGGATTAATTAAGCCTAGATCTACATAATGAGGTAGTTGAGAAACTACTAATGTGAATGAAATTGGAGATCATGTCTCATTAATGAGATAGATCATGGAGGTTGACACAATCAACTAAGATCTTGGAAGAGATCAAACAAAATATCATTGGAGGTTGATACAATCAACTAAGATCTTGAAGATGTCAAATAGAAGATCATGAAGCACTCATGATAAAGTGATGGAAGATGTTGTGCAATCAATGCACATGTGATGGAGAGGGTGTACATTGCACCTAGACATGATGGATGACTTGGTCAAACAACGCAGTCAAACATGGAGGATCTTGTGCACATACACAGCGCAGTCTAGATGAGCGCCAAGGTATGGGAAGGCTCAAAAACTATATAAAGAAGATGAAGGAAACAATGGAGGACATGCTTGTGATTATTGATGTTGAGGATCTTTTTAGATCTGGAATTTTCATGTGACATTCCATTTCTTTCTTGGGCTGTTTAGCAGAGATTGCAAGTGCTTTTTAGCACAGGGTGTTCCTAGTCAGGAATCCCACCTCTTTCTTAGAGTAGCTTTAGAAAGAGTATTTTACTTCATTCTACATTAGGCATTGGTGCCACATATCCTTTCCTACTTTCTGTAGAATATTCATATTCAGAAATTACAGATTTCTGAAGATCAATTTGGAAGGTGGAGGTTGTCTTCAGTATTTCAGCTGGAGAACTGGTGAGGGTTTATTCCTATCACCTTCAGCTTATAGATTAGCATTCCCAGAGCTTCATATCAGATCTGGCATCTAGCCAAAAGTTATTGACCTCCTAGTAGTAGTAATACCTTCAGGAATTACGCTGTCCATTTTGCAGATCCAAAAGGAGGAAGGAAGTTACTATCATTTCAGCTAATAATCCTGTGAGGGATCATTCCCTTAGCTTTACATCAGTATTTCCATCAGCCTGGAGTTTATTGCAGCATATTTTAGTAGGCAGAAGGCATCTCTTTCCCTCATAGCGCAGTTTCTATTGGTAGTTGTGTTGCATCAGCTGTAATCATCATTGGAGGATTGAGAAGCTATATCTAGAGCTTCTAGCTTGTAGATCTGAAGGAGGGATCAACCCTTCAAGCTTGGATCTGATATTGTGACATATTTCAGCCATATATTTGTCAGATCCAGCTTTAGATCTATAATTCCCAGCAGATCAAGGATCAAATCCTAGGAGGGTGATTTTCCAAAGTTGTAGATCTGGAAAATTCTTTCTGGGTTATCTTGGGAATCCATCACATTAGCCAGATTTTGAATCTTGGCATCATCTAAGCTCCAGATTGGAGTAGATCTGCATTTTAATTTTTAGCCTGCAGTCATATATTCATATTCTGCTAAAGGGACAGTGCAGTATTTTCTTTAGTGGCTCTCTAGTTACGCAGTGCCTATTATGGCATGATTTATGGGTGATTCTAGGCCATCTCTTTGGCTAGATCTCCTCATATTTTGTAACATTGTGTAACTGAATCTTCTCCAATATAATAAAATGGCTCAACTTCTCTGAAATTCTGATGTTGTCTTGAGATTTATTGTTTACTTATTTGTAGTTCTTATATTGTGTCTAAGTATTACTGCATTCTCCCTTTTGGGATATTACAGTGGTATCAGAGCATGATCTTTGGCTCATCTTGTGGACACTTCATCTTTTGCATCAAAAGAAGAAGCAGATAGATGAGATCTATCATGAAGGAGGATAGTTTTGCCACTCGTCTCTTTAGATCCATGCAAGATTTCTCCAAGGAGGTCTAGCAAATGAACAAGGAAGGGCAAAGGAAGGATCCAAGAAGAAGATTTGAAGAGTAAGGCCCATGCAATTCCTATCAGCAAAAAAGAAAATTGGAGAATCATAGATCTCCTCATAGATACACTATGCCCACTTTCCTTGAAGAAGGTGAGAGGTATATAAATGAAGAAAGAAGAGAACCTGAGACTCATGAGACTCTCAGTTTGTATCTTAAGGAGTACAAGGAATAGTTTAAAGCCTTCAAGGAAAGTCTAACTCTCCAAGAATTATTTAAACTCAAGGAAGAAAGAAGGTTCTATAGCAGCAATAGAAGGAAGAGGAACAATATATTCTATTTGCCTACATTTGATGGATCTTCCTCAAGCAATGTTAAGGCTTGGAGGGGAGAGTTGGATACATTTTTCAGGCTACATCCTGTGGCTGAAAAAGAGGCTGTCCAAATTGCAGCACTTCATATTTTAGGTGGAGCCAAGGAGTGGTGGTTTATTCACATGGAGCATGCAAAGGTGAATAAATATTCAGATTTCTTTCACAAGTCAAGGAAGAAGTTTTATAT
Organism: Pinus albicaulis; assembly: GCA_034641835.2. NCBI lineage: Eukaryota > Viridiplantae > Streptophyta > Pinopsida > Pinales > Pinaceae > Pinus > Pinus albicaulis. The sequence goes on from CM076581.1 coordinate 781,530,975, forward strand.
GAAGAAGACAAAGATGTGCCACAAAGAGACATTTCCTAAGGAAAAAAAGGAGGATGTCATTCTTGTCACTCAGCACAAGAGGTCACCACATTCACCACCAGCTGCAGAAGTACTCATATCTGGAGAAGAGACACTTGCAACCTTGCAAGGTAGTCTTGAGCTCTTGACACATAGAGTCCCATGCATGATTCAAAAGATGCATGAGGAAGAAGAGGAAGGTTCCGGCGTGGGTACATTGAAAGAAAAGCAACCATCTCTCTTACCAGCAGTTGGAGACACCATTGTCCCGGTTGGAGGAACTCTTGTGCTCTGTCAAGAGGTTCCCACATATCAGTTGATCCAAGGTATCATACACATTCATCACCTATTGTTTCAGTAGATCTTATTGAAACTTATGGGAACATGCCATCAGGGCCAATGCATGACCAAGGATTATATCCAAATGCTAATTTGAAGCAGCAAACTATCACAATGTAGAGGACCCTTGATCTAATCAAGGAGGAGATGAAAAGGTATCCCAGTTTTTCATGGATGGACTATGTTCAACCTCTTGAGTTTAAGTGTAGAGTTTCAGAAGAAGGGATGAGCATGATCCTATGTACAATGACTGGTTAAGAGATTAGTATTGTACCTTGCTTTGAGATAGTAGATGTATTACCTTGCAGATCTACAACACTGTCACTTAGTAGCAGTGATAATAATGAGGGCCCATTATTCTTGGAGAATTCTGAAGATAGCTTCACTCATGAAGCAATGGAGGATAAGATGATGAATGGTAGACATCTATTAATGAGAAATCTTTTCTCCTTTCTTGATGACACTTTCTAAATGAGCATCTCACAGCTCAAAGAGAGACTTCTACCTGCAGCAGAACCACAACCTCATTGGTTTTGGAAGGCCATGGATGAGAAGAAGGTCTCATTGGAGGTGCACTTCAAAATTTCATGGAGTGCAAAGATCTTCATCATTTGGAGGAGGTTGGTGTCGTACAATGGGAGGATACCAATTATTTTCAGAATGAGATCCATCATCCACATTGGGATGAATGGTTGATAGCATGGAGCAAGGGGTTGCCAAACCACTTGCAGATCTATGATACATGCCAACAAGAAGCATGGCTGCACTGGTTGCTCTTGGGTGAGTATGGTTACTACCCAAAGGTTCATATTTTCTTGTCTTATGCCTTATGTCTCAATGATAGAATGCATAAGAAGAAGGCATGGTTACTTTGGTTGTTAAGAAGAGAGTTTGGACATCACATGTTAGATCTTATGTCCATGTATTTACTCTTATTTGGGGTATGTCTCATATATTTACATGTATTTCTGTTTGGGATGTATCTCATGTGCATGTATGTACTTGGGGTTGGGAGAAGGTATCACTCTCACATGATGTGGCATAGAGGAGCTTGTTTGTATTATGTTGAGGAGACATCTCACATGTCCATTTCTTTATTGTTTCTTCATGACTTGCATCATGTTAATGCAAGGAGACAACAATAATCCTTGTTGCTTTGGTTACTATTGGGAGAGTATGGTATGAATTCTTCCCATACATTGCATGACTTGGTTGGAGGATGGCAACAGGAGGCCTTACAACGTTGGCTTCTGTTGGGAGATTTTGGTCATTTTACTTGGTATAATGATGATGTGATGGGGCAGCAAGATGCCTAGTTAAGGTGGCTTCTCTTGAGAGAATATGGTCACTACAATTGGTACAATGATGATGTGGTATGGAAGCAAGAGGCATTGCTGAGATGGCTACTTTTGAAAGATTATGGCTCTCATATTCTTATTGATGACTTGGCATGGCAACAAGAAGCATTGCTGAGATGGATTTTTTTGAGAGAGTATGGCTCTCCTACTTATTTTCATGATGATCTAGCATGGCAGCAGAAGGCTTTGCTGCGTTGGTTGTTGTTAGGAGAATATGGTTTGACATTGTTCATGTTTTCCCATATGTCTCTACTTATTGTTTTTCACTATGATGATGTGATGTTTGATTCCTACATGGCCAACATGGCTAATGATGAGGGCATTGATGTATGTAATTATGTATCATGGGTTGGAGAGATAGTTCATGAATTGGGAATTTCCACTTTGGGAATGAACCACTTTATATTATGTATCTCATGTATAGAGGAGAACTTTTGTCATCATATGGTTGCCACTTGGAGATTCATTGATGAGGATGGGTATCTAACTTTTCAGTTGGAAGCCATTCTAGACATTCTAGAGAGGCAACTTTGGAGCTAGACATGCATGACACATTGTGACAGATGGGAAGGCCTTCCACATGAGGATGCCATTTGGAGGGAGGATGTTTGCAGTAGAATCCACTTTTGCAGTTGCTTGAGGACAAGCAACTTTTTTCCGGGGAGGACTGTAATATTCCCAAATTTTCACTCGATATTTGGAATATTAGAGTTCTTAAATTTCTTAATGAATTAATTAAATTAAAGGGTGGAGGGAACCATAATCCTCAATATGAATAAATATCCACTTTTTGTGTGTGAATGTGGATTAATTAAGCCTAAGTCTACATAATGAGGTAGCTGAGCAACTACTAATGTGAATGAAATTGGAGATCATGTCTCATTAATGAGATAGATCATGGAGGTTGACACAGTCAACTAAGATCTTGGAAGAGATCAAATAGAAGGTCATGGAGGTTGATATAGTCAACTAAGATCTTGAAGATGTCAAATAGAAGATCATGAATCACCCATGATAAAGTGATGGAAGATGTTGTGCAATCAATGCACATGTGATGGAGAGGGTGTACATTGCACCTAGACATGATGGATGACTTGGTCAAATAACGCAGTCAAACATGGAGGATCTTGTCCACATACACAACGCAGTCTAGATGAGGGCCAAGGCATAGGAAGGCTAAAAAAATATGTAAAGAAGATGAAGGCAACAATGGAGGAGATTCTTGTGATTATTGATGTTGAGGATCTTTTTAGATCTGGAATTTTCATGTGACATTCCATTGCTTTCTTGGGTTGTTTAGCAGAGATTGCAAGTGCTGTTTAGCACAAGGTGTTCCTGTTCAGGAATCCCAACTCTTTCTTAAAGTAGCTCTAGAAAGAGTATTGTAATTCATTCTACATTAGGCATTGGTGTCACATATCCTTTCCTACTTTCTGCAGAACATTCATATTCAGAAATTGTAGATTTATGAAGATCAGTTTGGAAGGTGGAGGTTGTCTTCAGTATTTCAGCTAGAGAACTAGTGAGGGCTTATTCCTATCACCTTGGGCTTATAGATCAACATTCCCAGAGCTTCATGTCATATCTGGCATCTGGCCTAAAGTTATTGACCTCCTAGCAGTAGTAATACCTTCAGGAATTACGCTGTCCATTTTGCAGATCCAAAATGAGGACGAAAGTTACTAGCATTTCAGCTAGTAATCTTATGAGGGATCATTCCCTCAGCTTGCCATCAGTATTTCCATCATCTTGGAGTGTATTGAATCATATTTCAATAGGAAGAAGGCCTCTCTTTCCCTCACAACACAGTTTCTATTGGAAGTTGTGTTGCAGCAGCTGTAATCATCATTGGAGGATTGAGAAGCTAGATCTAGAGCTTCTAGCTTGTAGATCTGAAGGAGGGATCAACCCCTCAAGCTTGGATCTGATCTTGTGACATATTTCAGAAATATATTTGTCAGATCTAGTTTCAGATATGTAATTCCCAACAGATCAAGGATCAAATCCTAGGAGGGTGATTTTCCAAAGTTGTAGATTTGGAAAATCATTTCTGGGTTATCTTGGGAATCCATCACATTGGCTAGATCTTGAATATTGGCATCATCCGAGCTCCAGATTTGAGTAGATTTTCATTTTCCTTTTTAGCCTGTAGTCATATATTCATATTCTACTGAAGGGATGGCATAATATTTGCTTCAGTGGCTCTCTAGTTACGCAGTGCCTATTGTGGCATGATTTCTGGGTGATTCTAGGCAATCTCTTTGGCTAAATCTCCTCATATTTTGTAACGTTGTGTAACGGAATCTTCTCCAATATAATAAAATGGCTTAGCTTCTCTGTAAATTCTGATGTTGTCTTGAGATTTATTGTTTACTTAGTAGCAGTTCTTATATTGTTTTTAAGTATTACTGCATTCTCCCTTTTGGGATATTACACGTCCACTCTCTTTTGTGTCCTGAAATTCCCACATGAAGGAAAGATTCTTACTGTTGATCAATTGTCATTCTTCACTTTTTTTTCCAAGAACAATGTTCCGTATGTGGATAAGATCCCTATTCCCTACGAGAGAATTTGGCTGGGTCTCTTCAAAGATCCTGCCATCATGGGTATTTTTCCTCTTCCTCCACATAACCTTCATCCGGATGTCTTGATCTCTCGGTGAAGTATTTGCCTTCTGATCATGCTCATTTGAGCATGTCTCTCGATGCTTATTATCAATCCCCTTGGCTCGGCGATTCAAATTCATCCGATTCATTGCGAGAGATATTTCCTTCCAATGAAGCCGTCGTGGAAACTATTTCTCTCGAAGATTTGCCGTGGGATGATGGTGATCATCGTTCCTCGTTCATGCCTGGCCTCGAGGCCATGTCTACATGTCTTGAGAGGTTCGTAGCTCAGGTTCCTTATCCTCCGATTCAAATGACTATTCTGACACATGAAGTTTTTTCGGAGGGTAACTTGAGTAACATGACGCAAATGATTCCTATTGACATTTCCGTCAAACCAGGAATTGTCGAGAACATCCATCTCGGGGTCACCTATTCTTTTGATGAAGTTCAGGTTTATATTAGCCTTTTCTGCGAGTTTCGTGACGTCTTTGTATGGTATTATGAAGAAATTCCTGACATTGATCCCAGTATCATGGTGCATGAGATTCTTACCTACCCTGGTTCGAAGCCTGTTCGTCAGCGCCTTCGTCCTGTGCACCCTTAGAAAGCCGCCACCATTAAATGTGAAATTGAAAAACTTCTCAACGCTGGTGTCATCTACCTAATTCCCTTAACAAAATGGGTGTGTCCCTGTAGATAAGAAACATGGTACCATTCGAGTTTGCGTTGATTATCGTGACATCAATCAGGCCTGTCCCAAGGATAGTTATCCTACTCCCTTTATTGATCAGATCATTGATGATTGCGCTGGGAGTGAGATATTTTCCCTAATGGATGACTTTTTAGGCTATAACCATATTAACATTCTCCTAAATGATCAGCATAAGACCGCTTTTTTCTGTCCTTGGGGTACTTTCGCATATAAGAAGCTTCCTTTCGGCTTGAAGAATTATGGGGCCACATTTCAAAGAGCGATGTCATACGCTTTTCACGATTTTAAGCACATCATTCAACCTTATCTGGATGACCTTCCAACTCATTCAGCTAAGCATAAGGATCATCCTAACCATATTCATCAGATCTTTCTTCATTGTCGATGCTACAATATCCGGCTCAATCCGCACAAATGCGTCTTCTGCGTTGATTCCGGTAGACTCTTAGGGTTTATCATGTATAAAGATGGGATTCACCTTGATCCACCTAAATTCGAGGCTATTATTAATCTCCCCTCTCCATATTCATTACATCAGCTGCAGAGTCTACAAGGGAAAGCTTATACCTAACTATGCCGAAGTAGCTAAAGGATTTACGCGGTTAATAAAGCAGGGTGTTCCTTTCCTTTGGGATGAGGTCGCCTAGAAGTCTTTTGATGCTTTGAAGATGTTGCTAGTCAACGCTCCTCTGTTGCGTCCTCTGAACTATCATCACAAATTTTCCCTCTATTTATTTGTTGTTTTTTACACGATTTCCATGGTTCTAGTTCAAGATTATGATGATGGTGAGGAGCATGCTATTTACTACCTCTCTCGTAACCTTCTCGATACAGAAACGCGCTATGCTCATGTCGAGAAGTTAGCATTAGTTGTAGTTCAAGCAGTTCAATTTTTTCCTCATTACATTCTATTGCATACTGTGACTGTGATTTCAGAATGCAACCCTATGACCTATATATTGTCTCGACAATTGCCGAGGGGAAAACACTCAAATTGGATTTTTATCCTCCAAGAGCTCGATTTGGTGTTTACTACTACCAAGTCAAAGAAATCACTCGTATTTTCTGATTTGATATGCGCCCTTCCCTCTGACTCTGCTCCGTTTGGTTCTGACAAACACATTCTAGATGATACGCTTTTTCTGATCTCCACCCTCGATCCCTGGTACGGTGATATCATCGTATATCTCCAGACTTCTACTTTTAGATCTGAGTTGATGAAGGATGCTCGCCGACGCATCTGTCATCAAACGAAAACTTATCTTATAGTCGGAGATACACTACCGTGTCAGAGTAGATTCCATTCTCTGTCAGTGTTTGACCCTCGAGGAGGCTAAGAAAGTTCTAAATGATTGCCACAGTGGCGCCTGTGGTGGTCACATGTCTGGTTATGCCACCGTACATAATATTGAGTGTGAAATACCTTCACTCAAATTGGCTGTTGAATTACTGCCCAACACTTCACTTGAAGAAGAGCGTCTTCTCTACTTAGAGAAGTTGGATGAAACTCGCCGCTTTGCTGCTTTGGTCATCAAGGCACAAAAGAAGCGGGTAAAAGCCCAGTTTGACCAGTCGGTTTCCCCTCGTTCCTTTGTAGAAGGATACCTCATCCTCCTATATGATTAAGCTCATGATAAGTTAGGGGCAGGAAAATTTCAACCCATGTGGCATGGGCCTTACATCATTAGACGCGTTTTGAAGAACGGGGCCTATGAGCTCATTGATTACGAATGTCATCCTTTAGATCAGCCCAGAAATGGGTTGTATCTCAAGAAGTATTATGCATGAGTCATTCATGCATGTTTTTTGTACATAGGTGTTTTTTTCATTTTTGTACAATTTTTTGGCGTGGTGTGTTTTGCGAGTGTTTTCCTACTTATTGGGTCATTGCTTATTGTGCAGATGTCTATTACCCCTTATGTCGGTTTCGCGGATGGTGCTTACCACAGTACCCATAAATTGTCTTCGGTAGCCTGGGTGATTCATGATCTTGCTGGTGAGTTGATAGACCTGCAAGGTATTTGTCTAGGATGAACTACAAACAATTTCGCTGAATATAGTGCCGTAATTGAACTGTTAACCGAGGCAATTACCCTCGGCATTAGTGCATTGGTTGTAAATATAGACTCGCAACTTGTTGTTCTTCAACTTAATGGGCATTATTCAGTTAGAAACCCACACATTTTAAGATTATATTTACGTGTTCTTTTGCTAGAAAGACATTTTGATTATATCACATATCAACACATTCCTAGACAAATGAATGCATTAAGTGATACAGTGGCTAACATTGTATTAGATAGACATTTGCGTAATTTTTAAAATCATCATCACATGAGAGACTCATATCAAATAGGAAATAGATGTATATATATATATATCAAAGTTTTGCATCAGTGTGCACCATAAGTTTCAAAAAATATGTGTGTTTCTGTTACATCCCGAGACACCATGTCTCACAAAAAAATGCAGAAATAAAATCCTAGGTGAATAATCGACCTGATGATCATGATATCATGTCACTGCTCGGACAAGCCACCTCAGCAAGCAGTGAACTCGGTTTGACACCCCTACAGTATGTCTTTGATATGCACGAGGAACATCGTTGAACCGCGCATAGTCTGAGACCCCATGGGTGATTCCCTCCAATTTGTGCACGATTTCCTCCTCATCACCTTAAGGGGCAACATCAAAATCATGAGGTATTCACATCTCTATTGGAGACATCCCTACAGGTCTCTCTGGGCCTACATATGCAAATGCATGGATAAAGTGTCAGAACATACATACCAAAAAATCATAATACTCATAAAAATTAAAAAAAATGAATTTCACCAAGTGCTTCATCCCAATCCTTTCCTTCCGGGAGCGGGAGGTTCGGATCACCAGTGAAATCTGTGCCAGAGTAGGGCTAGTCATCCATGAAAATGAATTTTTGGTGGAGCCAATCAAAGAATTCCGGTCTCCAGGACATCTGTTGACCGCCCCCTAAGCTTGGCATCAGAGCTACCCATCGGGCCATCCGTGGTTATAGTGCTGGTGGTGTTGGGACTATCACCTCCTGACGTTGAAAGATTGGTAGTAATTCCAGAATGAAGGATACTAGGATAGAACCATAACCAAACTATTTCAATTTGGTCTTCTTGCACTTTGTTAGCTGAAGTTTTATATTGATTGTTATTGCCTCTGCCCAGTTATCGATGGTCGGTGTCAAGCAGTCTACAACAAGAAGTAGCTGTGTTTTTGTTGCTTCATGCGGTGTTTGTGTTCATGCAACTCATGTGATCATGTGTAGCACTACCCTTAGTTTTAAATCCGGGATAGTCTGGATGTCCACCTTCCCGCTTTTTGATCCTTTCCGTGCTCCCAGGCATACCCTATCAATCACCATGCCCATGCTCTCCATGGTGGGCCAGGTGCCAGTAAATATTGGTACTACCCCCCTCCACGATAGTCCTGTTATGAAATAGACATCAGAAACATCAATCTCGAGCTCCTGATCTCAAAGAATGAATATTTCTTGATCCTCATCCCATATACTAATCAAGTATTGCATCAACTCCAGTTGAGCTCTAAGTCAAAGTGTCATCAAGAACTTTTTCAGTCCACAGTCTTTGAGAGTTTCCATGCATCTCACATTTCCCATGGTAAGCTCATCCTCTTCACTATGTTCCCGTTCCTTCCACTCTATCACTATTTTGTCACTCTTTCACTTGCAAACATGTTCATATGGACATTATTAGCCAAATCCAAAGCTAAAATTTGTGAAACTTAGGCTTGCTTTCTTGCATTGGAAGTTTTTTAAGAGGTCTGCGCAGTTGGTGTGACTATTTTAGAAATATTCATGCCAATGGGTGTGCCCCAGTTTAAAAATTGGGTGGTTGGCGCGAGTCAGTGCTCGAAACCCATGCCGACCGTTGTGCCCTAGTTTTCACAATTTCCCCCTCAGAAATGAAAACTGAAGGTTGCAAGTAATGAAAGAATGCTTAAAATGTGGGGAAGGATGTCGAATATTACTTGGAGTTGATGGATTCGAGATTGGTCTACTGGATTGTCCGCTATCGTCGCCGCAAAATCGCAAGGTCAAAATGGGGTCACTATTGCTCCGTAAGAGGTAAAAGTGAAAAGTAATTATTTTTTACCATTTTTGGCAATTTAAAACTTTTTAAGAACCCTAATTAGGTTTTAAGACATGTTTTTCAATTATTATATTATGTTATTTCGAGAAATGGGTTATATGTTTGTTTCTTGTGCAACGACAGGTCTTTAATGCAATAGTGATGAAGTCACGAGTTGTATTTTATACATTTTTGGACTCGGTAAAGACACAAAAAAGTCACTACTGGAGTCATCTTTCAGCTCTTTTCTGACTCTCTAAAAATGAAAATATTGCCGAGATTCATATCGTTTTGAACTCGTTAAATGGATGCAAAACGATATCTACCCAGTATATGTTTACCCCTTTTTCAGGCTGGGATAGATTATTTACGAAAAAGGAATACCTTAGCCTATCATGACTAAGAGGTTCTTTCAGATATTGTTTTCTACCTTTTCGGATCTGAGAGACTATTTACGAAAAGGGACATGTTGGAGTTTTCTTTTTCGCTTCTTTTCAAACTCTCTAAACATGAAAAGACACCGAGTTCTTCCTTTGTGAGACTCATTAAACCCTGATGACATCGGACATCGTCACCATGACATTCATCGAGTTCCTCCTTCCTAGGGCTCGTAAAATGTACTAGGATGGATTTGTCCAAAGGAAAAAATTATAGCACAAGTATATGCTATCCCCTTCAAGCTTGTTTTAATAAAATAATTGGGGTACTCGCCAGAAATGGTGGGGGAAAATAGAACCAGATTTTAGTTGTATTGGCAGTGTGTTGCTCTTGAACACGACACTCTTCTACATTCGTGTTGGTTTGGGGACATCTCATTTCATCATTCTTGCCTTCATGGGTTTGGGTAATTTTTTTTTACCTCTCATCTTCTCTTTGCCACGTCATCATGACCTCAGATCTCTTGATGTCAAATACTGCCAAATCCAGAGTCGTGTCGCTGATATGTTCAAGAGAATTTTGCCTCTGCAGTTTTCAACCTCCCTCTGATTCTCTATTGGTCCTGATTCACTTTCATCATGTTCCTCTATCTTGCATCGATGATGTGGGATACATTATGGCCCTCCTTCGACTAGGTCACTTCCTGTTGACTTCAGCTCATTATCTAGGAAGTTGGTCTACAGACTCCCTACCTGTACCTTGGAGCCTGCATGCCTCAATGGCTGGTTCTTCGTATTCGACGATAGGTCCACATCATTGGCCTTCGATTGGGTGATTCTGCGAGTGTTTGATGCCAAATCACTGTTCACATTCCGTGGATTGTACCTGTTGTACCTTGAGATCCATTGTCATTATTGGTGGTTTCTCTCGTGCCTGTTAACAACTTTCATCCTTGGCTGGTAATCAGGTGATTTTCTTGCATGTTCGACTTCAGCTCACATATTCACATGCTTGAATCTGTACCTATTCAGATCGAGATGGAGCACAAGACCCTGGGTTTTCTCTGATAAGATCCAAACTGTGGGATATTATGGTGTATCATGATTTTTTGCATGACTCTTTTTGATTGGATGGCTACGACCATACCTGAGTCTATTTTTTGATCCTTACTGCTGGATGGCTACGTCCATACCTCAGATCTCAGTTCATATATGTACTCTATTATGGATGGTTGCACCCATGCCACATGTTCATGTCTCAGAGATATCTGTTGTACATGTAATTGCAGGTCTTTCGATAGCAGTGTTTGGTTAGAACGCGTTCTCGTAAAGAATTTCACCCCTTCCTCTCTCTCGGGCCTCTTGCTTTAGGGTCATCTATTACACAACATTTTTTCACTGTCCCTGCAATCCCCATCCCGCACATTGGAGGCTCATTTATGTGAACAAAATAAAGTGTTATGCCTTGAAAATACCATCATTGCATCCCTTACCATGAGTCTAACATTCCTTCTGTTGACCATTTCCTGAACAGACCACCAAAAACACATGTTTTTTCCTTGGCGCTGGTAGCCAGTTATTCCCTCGTGCTGATGAGGTAGATTAACACTGGCCCCCGCGCCAGATGGCACTCTATCTGAGTTAGCTGCTTGTGCCAATCTGTTTATGGAAATTTTTTTAAAAATAGAGGCAAAGTTTCGATCATAACAACTTCGTGGATGAGTCATGGGGAGTGGTTCGACTGAATAACCACGACCTTCCTACTTTGGCCTCTTGTTTCCACCTTTTGGGGAAACCTCCCATGAGATCAGGCCTCCCTTCCACCATAGTAGGGATCCCAACATCCTCCTCTCCCTCTATAAATATAACCATTCTCCATTGATGAAGCTAGTTGAACTGAAGATAATATAGCAGAAACAATGGAGAGATTTCTATTCAAGATAGAATGAAAGAGTCCCTTATTGAGAGAGCTTAGGCTTGTGCCTTTATCCCATCCGAATTCCCCGACATTCATCGAGACACGCTTCAACTGAACCCCGCTGAAGGAGGCTGCGACGTCAAGGCTTGGTTGTAAATCTTTCTTATATTAATACATATGTATAACTATTGTCTGGTTCCCATGTCACGTTGATGTGTTTTATTGATGCAATATTCTTAACCCTCCTTGACTGGTTAGTAATTATGAATGAGATTGTTGTTTCGTATGTTGCTCTTGTTTTTTGATCTTGTACAGGTATCCAAGCATTGCTGCAAAAGGATCGTGACTTGATGAGATAAGGATCGAGAGGCCACCACTACAACAACCACGATGACAACGTTGGACTCCAGGTAGGTCGATCTACTGCGTCTATTTCATTCAGGAATTAGGAGCCTACACTCCAGTTTGTCCTTTTGTTACTGGACCCACTCTAGGGCTAGAAGGATCGTCTCTGTTCGCAAAGATGATTTACTTTCATAACACTCATCTCCTTCTCCAATTCTTGGTATTATCCTTGCCTCAAGTACAACTTTGAAAAAATGTTGGCCTATGCCAACTTGACAAAAAAATCACTGCCAAAACTAAGGGGCATAACTTTTTTAAGGTTTACTTGTTTGATACATTTTTTTAATAGTAACCATAATACTTATATTAGAAAAAATTCATGAAGAGGGAAAAACATATTACATCCAAAGTTTGAGGAGTTGATTTATCGTAGATAATTCAAAAAATCCTAAACCCATCTACACTTCTATACCAATATTCTCTTACATACATCTAGAGGATTATGTAAGTATATTTCTCATATAAAATACCTAAAACTTACAAAATTTAGTTGGAATAATTAAAATTAGAAACAAAGACCCGATAAATAATCATCTATCACAATGATTTTATCAATAAGAGCTACCCAATTTAGGTTTGGAATTATTAGTGCCATTGAATCAACTAAATTCCCAGATGAAATTTAGATTTGGGTAGCTCCACCTCCTCCTTGCTGGGCTTCATGGGTCGAATCCAACTGAGAAATGACTCTTAAAATTTCTTCACAAAACTCTTGAATATTATTTCTATAGTTTGACATTATCTCCAACATAAAATCTATTTGTGTAATCAACCTGTTTATTTTAATTCCAATTGTGGCTACCTCCACCTATTGAGTAATTTCCCTATGCTCCTACTTCACCCTAGGGGGATTTACATGAACATGGTTGCTGTTCATTGTTCAATCCGGAAAAATATTTAGCGAGCCTACTAGATTGGAGCGGGCAGAAAGGACTGTTCCATAATACACTGACCACTTAGGAGGGTAGGATGGTGAGATAAAAATTTCTTCCACAAAAACCTCAGGGTTATAGTTATCCTTGAAAGGAGTAGGATGCACCCAAGTAATGACGGTCCTTGGTCAAAGATACCTTACGTGATCCCTCATGGCCTTTGACTAGCATAAGAGAAGTTGACTTATAGAATGAGAATAAAAATGAATTACATTGAGATGAAATCCAATTCCTTCACATAGGAGGATCCCAAATAGCAGTTGAAACATTCTTGAACTTTGCAAGATTTCCTTTGTCTTGTGACTGAAAATGCTTCACTTTCAAAACGACTTAAAGGAGTTGAAAAAAATATATTCCCACCCCCCAAACACATGTGTCATTTGTATTGTAAATATTGAATGCATTGTAAACTATAATGGATTTAAACATTGTAGAGTGCATACATTTAACTTATGGGATAGAGACTTCCCTTATTGAATAATTAACCATAAAAGTTCCAAGAGTGAGAAATATAACATGATCGGAAAGAGAATCAACTAGGGTATTTATATTTTTTAGGACATGTTTTGTCGATATATTCATAATTGAGGATAATAGAGATATAATTCTTTTGAAAAAAGAGTTGATTTGAAATTTGTTGGCGATGTGCCCAAATTTAGGTGCTTGATAATATTGTTGTTTTTTCAATACATTAGTTTAAGAACATCCTCAATTATACCAAGTCCTTCTTCTTTTGGAAGAAAACTATTCCACCATATGTGGACCCAGAAGGCCCGATGAAGCCAAGGCTAATAAGCTTAGTCAAATGCCAAATATATTCTTCTAGCTTAGGTTTAGAAAGTTGATAAGTATCTCTAGAGAATTTTTAACCTTGATTCAAGCTTAAAATGATAGTCAATTATGCACCTAGATGAGATCACTTAAGGTAAATAATCATGTAATGATGTGCAAGCTCATGTAACACATTAGAAATTGCTAGTGGAATAGGTGTCCCCACCCATTCCTCATCCACTTATGCAATAACTATTTTAAAAAGTTGAGACTCTAGGCAAATGGTTTCATTATTCATGCTAAATGTAGATATAATACACACCTTTTTGTCCTACATCCTTATTGTTGTGCACACAACACAAGTATTTCATCCACCTAAGTATAACCAACTTGTTCACAATAGGTATGAGAATTAATTATGTTATCCTAAGTAATTCATTCCCAATAATGATTTCAAACTCATTCATCTACAATGTTGTAACATATACATGGTACTTCAATTTGTTGAACTATATGTGAACTACGAATGTAAACCCAACTATCGCCTTAGCCTTAGAATTGGAAATCTTGACTTAATCACCACTCGATCCAACTCTAACACCGAGTTCACTTTCCAATTCCTTCTTTTAGAAGTTGTGTAAGACATTGTAGTCCACCAATGCTTGTATTGTCCTTACATTGATGATCATATCCAAAAACAAAGTTGATTGAGAATTTTCCCTTTGTTTCCAGCTAAGGCACCTATGTATTATAAGGGTTCCTATAAAAATGACTTCTTCCTTTCATCTACTATAAAATCTTGTTGTGCATATCTTAACAAAGGAAATGAACTATAACTGGAGGAAACAAGAGTTTTACCTATGCATAAAGTGGTTTGCTAATTGGTACCATACAATTATATCTTCAAAAATTTTATGGGGTTGAACTTAGGCCCAACTTGAACCCAAGTAAATTAAAATCCTCAATGAATACTGCATGCATATTAACTTCACTAAAATGCACTTTAGGGCATGGTAGGACACCCAACTAGACTGCTCCTAGATTGATCGTGACTGGTAACAACAAACTCAATATCATCCCATGCCTTCATTTGGACTCCAATGTATAATAGAAATGTTTGAAACAAATATTAAAATAAGGGCCACTCTAATACCTATGTTGTTAGATGCTACCTAAATTATAGTCCAAGCCTCCCAAGCATGTTCCTTATTGCTATATGATAAGAAAGTTGTCACAAACTAGTTATAACACCCTCCCAACGTATTGTTTCCTTCTAGAACATGGTGAAGAAGATCCTAAGGTTATAAATCAGCCTTCTCAAAGAATTTGGTCTCTGATACCCAAATGTCTTGACCAACACATGCTTACTATAACTGGGTTACAACTCTTCACTTAATATTTTCCCATAGCTTTTCCTTTAGCTATAGTATGTTAGATGCATAACTAAGTCCAACACCACCTAGTTCACATAAAAATAGGAACATGTCTAAACTCAACCTTAAATCATCTTGAAAATAATTATTCAATATATCAATACTTAACCAACACAAATCAAAGTAAGGGTCATTACATTAATCCAAGTACAACAACCACAATACATAAGTTTAGGCAACGACCAATATGGACACCTTAACTTTATTTGTATGAAGAATGTTAAAATGTATGATAGAGTAGGAAAACCAATTGATTATGGCTCATTTACATACTGCGATTACTCAAGGCATAACTGCTTATTGGAATTTCCAATCCACCCATTTAAGTAACTACAATATTACCTTTCAAAGTTCCTACTTTGGAGTGGGTGAAAGACAAAGTTGTTGGGAATTATACAATGAATCTAGCTCCACCTCTAGAACCTAATCCCTCTAGAACAATGATGCTAGGTCCCCCTCTAGAATATAATACCTCATTTGTAGAGGAAATTCCATCCACTACCACACCACCTTTAACAATGTTGCGACCTCCCATAGACCTAGTTTCTAGGTTGGTCAAAGGACCATTACAACATACATCACATAATTCAAAGGCTACACATGGTTATAATATTGTAAATGACCTAACATAATCCCATTTTTCCATGTCAACATTGGAAGTGCTTCAAACTTGTCCAACTCAATGGAAAACCTTACTTTTTGCATTAGGTGCCATTGACTTCTTAGATTCATGATTGATCACCTTTGATTTGGACAATTATCAGAACCATGACTACCATCTTTGGTCACATTCTAAATACCAATGATCATATGAAATTTCATTATTCATTGATGAGGGAAACTACAAACATATCATGTCAAAAACAATTTGGTAGGAACTAGGATCCCCAAATCTTAGAATTTCCTCCATCACATTGAGGGCATACAATGACTACCCCTCGCAGTGAGTAGGATTATTTTAGTATGTCCTCCTTTAATTAGTTAGACGCATGATGGTTATTATTGATATTGAAGTCCTCGATTGCCCCTTAGGTTATAAAATCTTATTTGGACGAATATACCTATACAACATGAAGGTTTTTTGCATCCTCAATATTCTATACCATGAGTTTCCCCCATAATGGGAAAATATTCACCATCGACCAATTAACACACTATTATTCAAGGGCCTCTCTCTCACCTAACGGTGTGTTACCATTTATGGGATCCAAATAGGAATTCGTCCCTTCCCTGTTCGAAGTCAGGCCCATAAGTTACAAATATTCCTCACTCCTTGGTACTTATTGAGGAGACCCGCCATCTTACCATATCCTACGACAAATACTATATGCATAGTAACCACCTATATTGGTGAATCTACACAGCACAACCAATCCCCACCTATGGAACCAGAGCTTGTTATGATGAGTGATACACCCTTGTTACCATATGCTATCACTCAAACCCCTTTCCTTTATGCTTTGATTGGCTTTATCTCATAACATGTGATGATAAAACTCACTTTACCGAACGTGGCTCTGGAACTACCCATATAGAAATTGGAACCACCTACCATGTTGGGTATGTCAATGAATGCTCTTGTCAGGCATATTACACTGTGACCCACTAAGAAGGCCCTACCATCTTCGGGAATTTCAACCACCTCAAAGACACCAGAGGGCACAACAAGAAAGGAAAACAAGAAACCAAAGAAGAAATACATTATCCCTACCACATATCCTAGGGTGACTCCCCCCTATGCCCCTTGTGACTTGGTGTGCCACCCTACTAACCAATTCCCAACATTAGACGAATTGAAGGCCATTCTTCACACCCCTTAAGTAACCAGCCCTATTTCTTCACTAGCTAGAGAAAATTTGAACATGTCATGTAACAAAGGCTTATGTCCAACCATCCATGTGTAATTTGTGTGGAGCATGGAAAATATACACATCATTGTCCCAATCTACCTGATATCACAATGCATTGGTTTCCCTACATCATGATACAATAGTTTCACCTCCCCTTCCATCCACTCTAGACAAAGATGATGAACCTCAAACTATTTAGTATGTCACCTCTTGGGTTAATCGAAACAAAGAATACCCTTGTTCTCTTTGCACTAAAACCACCCATAATACATATCTGTGCCCATTTCACATTACATATCAACGTAACCATGCAATCACAGTGACACACAATTTTCCACAAGGGATTGCTCCATAGAGGAGCATCCCCATTACATCAAGTCCCTCAATATTTATGAGGAGCTAAGGCACAACACAATCCAACTTATTCACCATCAACACTATCCCAGGGGTTCTTATTCCTTTCCTATGTCGAGAGAAGGCGATTCCTTTCAGATGGTTCCCACAACAATGATACAACTACTAGAACCCTCCTTTGAAGCACCATATGAGGTCAAACAAGAGATACTTTTGCCTCCCTGTATTGATGACACACATGAGTATATCTACTATATTTCTTCATCCATAGGAGCCATGATACCATCTGTCTGCTCATCATTCCACGATGTTGATTTTGCTTCATCCATAACAAAGATAGCACCATGAAAGAGAATATTCACCCAACCCATGTATGATTTGTCCAATTTTTATTTTTTATTTTTTATTATTTTATTATTTATTTTATTTTATTTTTAATTTTTAATTTTAATTATAATAATAATTATTATTATTATATTTTTATTTATTTTTATTTCTAATAGTACCGAGTAAATTAGCATGTATTTGCATGTCCACTAGCACTTCCATGCACCAACCATTTCCTCATGATCCAACAATGCCAACGTCACCCTTTTCAAGTATACTCCACTTCGATGAGGATATCCTTGAAGCCATGATAACACCCAAGTGTTGGTAGGATGCCATGCATCGTCGCTCTTTTTTTCTACTAGAAGGATCCTTTACACCATTCAAATCACATGTAGACATTGTATATGCAATGGAAACCAAGGATTTCATTCCTATCGTCCATGTCAAATGGTTAAAAAACCCCATTCCTGCGTCAAATTCCTTCAAAGAGGGTAATGTGGAAAACATATCCCTTACCATTAAGGTGGAATTTTGATCAAGCTAAGAATTGTTGAGGATATAATGTTGGGGGCATAAATCTCTCAAGAAGAAGTAGCCATAGACAAAGCCCTATTCCAAGAATATTGCAACATTTTTGCTTGGTCTTATGAGAAAATGCCATGTATCATTCCCACCATTGTAGAACACTTTGTATATACATGGCTTGATGCCTCCCCCGTAAAGAAAAATTAATGAGCACTGCATCCATCAAAGGGCACAAATATCAAACTTGAAATCAATAAGCTACACAAACCTGGATTCATATATCCTATTGCGTATACATCATGGGTTTCCAAGCCTATACGCGTCATTAAAAAACAAGGAACCCTTCGAGTATGTAATAATTTCATGACCCAAAGATAATCATCCCACACCCTTCATTGATAAAGTCATTTATGCATGTGTGGGGCATGAGGCCTTTTCCTTTATGGACAGATTTTGAAGCTATAGCCAAATTTAGATATGTCATACAGACCAGTACAAGATTTCCTTCACCACCTCTTGGGGTACATTTGCATATATGGTCATTCCCTTTAGCCTAAAATATGCTGGCGCCACCTTCTAGAGGGCCATGAATTATATATTTCATGATCTATCTCATCTTATCTTTGGATATTTGGAAAATCTCAATTTCCACTCCAAACAACACTCTCATATCATTGACGACCTATGAATTGTATTTAAGACATGAAAGCAATATAAATTATGCTTGAACCCTCTCAAGTGTGTGTTTTGATTCAATGATGGTTGCTTGTTGGGCTTCACTATATATACCAACAAGGGATCATGGTTTACCTCGTGAAATTTGAGGAAATTCATGAGATTCCCCCATGTAAGATATTAATAAAACTACAAAGCCTTAAGGGTAAGTTCAATTTCTCATACTTCTTTGTGCTCGACTACAACACATGTTTCCATGGCTTCCTTTATCTGTGATTTATCTCCTTCATCAGGACATTCCATTCCAATGGGATGATAAAGTCCAACAATCATTTGATACTTTTAAGGGCACATTACCACAATAAACATTGAGTATAACAAGGAATACACTCTTTTCCTCTCAGCATATGAGTTTGCCATTTGCAGTTGTACTTGTCCAAGATGGAGAATAATAATAGAGAACATGCAATCTATTATGTAAGAAAAAACTTGCTAGGAATTGCTCTTAGTTATGAATCAACTGAAAAAATTTCCTTGACATTAGTGAAATCAGTACAAAATATCAACCATTACATTATTCCATAGACTATCACTATAGTCACAAGTACTAACCCGATGCGATACTTTCTTACCTGCAGAACGATGAACCATAAGTTCACTCGATGGATCATTGTCTTGCAACAATTCGACCTTAATTTTTCTTCCCCTAAAAAAAATAAGGCATTAATCTATGTAAAATTCATTATCAATTTACCATAAGACACCCAAGGTTCACTAGTTAATGACACTTTCCCTAACAAAAATATATTCGTCATCTCATCAATGAACATTGGTATGGATGCATTATTCTTTATTTTTGAAATCAAAAGTTCAATCCTCACCTCTCACAAGATGATCAATGAAACATACCTAAGTAGGAACCCTATTAGCTCCTTGCATGCGATGCGATGCGATTTATATCACACATCGCATGCAATAAGGTTTTCAGGCCGATTTGTGAAATCACGAAATCACAAATATTGTGAAATTCTTAAAACTTGTGAAGTGAGATAAAGAGCCTATATGCGATGTAGTTTCAAAGGTGAACTCCAAAGGATTTCAAATCCGGATGTAAAGTATTTCCTATGTTAAATCACATTGGAGGAGGAAAAGGAGTATTATAACGTAAAACCGGTGAAACGCCGAAATGCGATAGAAAGTGGACGCGATGCATTATTCAGAGGTGAATAAAATATATCTCAAGTCCAAGTATTGTGGCGGTTTATGAAGAAAGGGATGAATGCAGGAGTAGACTCGGGTGGAAAAAGACCCGACACTACATGCGGAAGGCTTAAAAGAGGTTACGCCTTGATAATGGAATAAAGTCTAAACGCGGGCAGAAAGACTCGGGTATGTGACCCGACGCAGAGCAAAGGAGAAGAGAAGACGGAACGCAATAGGCACAAGTAGAAGAGGCAGAGCCGGGTAGCAGGTGACATGATGACAGTGTTCGAAACGCAAAAGCATGGGCAGAGTAGGGTGGATATGCATTTATGCAGACTTTTAGGACATCACAGCCGAAACGGAAGGAGACACATCAACAATAAATTAGATTCAACAAAAGGATTATATACCAAGTGTTATTTTGTTTTATTTGTTAAGATAGAAGCTACAATGGTGTCCTCGATTGCAATGTAATAAGTAGTTTAATAGTTTTGGGCAGTCTAGGAGTTTCAAGAAGCTCGAGCAGTTACAAACTGCTTTTGTTTGTATTTAAGAGAGAAAGAGAGAGGAAGGGTTCCAAGTTCTAGACCTCTTGGGGACTACATTTTGTACTTCTTTTTCTGATGGGTGAATGAAAGAAGCAACAATTTTCCTACCACTATTGATGGTGATTCGTGTTTCTTGTGCCATTTTATGTGGTTTATTCCTTGAATTAAGTGAAGTAAAGAAGCAACTGGTCTCTAATTTATGTTTGTAAGTAAGAGTTAAATAGCCTTAATAAGCACTCCTTCACTCAATCTCTTCTCCCTTCACAAATTCCCTCTGAAACTTAAAAGTAATAGATTCTGTGTTTACAACATATTATTTCGAGTTTTCCCTCTCTTCACAAACTCTATATGAAACTTTAAAGTAATAGATTCTGTGTTTACAACATGTTATTTTGAGTTTCCCCTCTCTCCATGAATTTACTCTAAAAATTAAAAGTAATAGATTATGTTTTTACAAAATATTACTTTGAGTTTCCCCTGCATTTCTTCTTTTCCATTCAGATATCAGCAGTCAATGGCATTGTGAAATCTTTTATTATTCTAGATCATTAAGGGTTTTAGAAAACTAGTTTCCAGTGGGATAGAACCAAGACCCCATGATATAATTATTTTTTTGACACACTTTTAAAATGTCTTAAGCACTGATTCCTTTCACAACCGAGGGATTGTCTCTTAAGATACAACATTTTCTAGCGCTGTCGGGGACAAAGGCATGAAATTATTTTTCCCTGGGTATTGAAATCTATTTATTGACGGTGAACAAGATTTAGATACAACTTTGGTTGTTTATTATTCACTTGGAAACTCCACCGATGAAGGTTTCATTAGATAAGGAATTTTGTGGGTAAGAAAATGAGAAAGCACCGTGGAAAATACAGATATCAGAGGTTGAATCTTCTAAAGGAAGTTTTATTTTTCACTATTAGTTTGGTGGTCTATTTTCCCTTACATATCAATAATATTGTTTCCTAATTTATATTCTCAGAAGATTATAAGGCCCAAAATGTACATTCTTTATTTGAGAAAGAAGTTTTTTCTTCCGATTGTATTATTGATCTTGACACAACTTTATCTCCTAAATATGAGAGGAGAGATGAATGTTGCATTACAATTCATGAAGATAGTTTGTCACAGTTTGGGCATAAAGGTGAGGATTCATCATCTTTGGGTGATAATATTCTACCTCATCAACAATCCACTTCTTTCCAGCTTGGAACCAATGTGATTTTCAAACACTTAGAGCTACCCAAAATTCTCCATCAGTATCCTTCAAAAGGATTCAAATTTTTGCCAAGTTTTTCTAGAGAGGAAGAGGATATTTCAGCTGAACAACATATCTTAGAATTTGAGTACTTTCTGGAAAAATTTCAAATGATTTATGAAGACATGGCTTTAAGGATGTTTTTTCATTCATTAAAGCAGGGTGCTCAAGAATGGTTCCAGTGTTTGGAAGCAAGTTCAATTAGTTCATAGCAAGGTTTTAAAGATATATTTATTAGATATTAGGGAAAGCGTAATTCATATGAAAAGCACCTTTTATAATTATATTCTATCCAGAGGCAGAGCAATGAATCAATCACTGAGTTTAATAGGAGGTTTCAAAAAATTTATTTCAGCATGCCAAAATAATTTCGACCTCCTAAAGCTACAACGATGGTTGACTATTTGAGGGCTCTTTCTGTTGTCTTGGTTTTTTATCTCAAGGAGATAAATCCTTGCACTCTAGAGCTGATGTTTCTTTATGAACAGGAAATTGAAGATAATGTGTGGGCTTGTAGAAATTTTTCCTATCATATAGAAAGAACAAGTTTTGTTGAAGACAAGGGGGCCTATCAAGAAAACATTGGAATATCTTTACACGAGAATGCAAATTCATAGAAGAACAAGGATTTTCAAAGGTGTCAAAGGATTCTCATATTGATGGAACACAAGAATTTAAGAATTCTAAAGATTCTGGTCAAAAATCCGTTGCAACAACTGAAATACACGCTGAAAGTCTGGAAGATCATTACAATTTTCATAATTTTAATGATTTTTTGAATAGAGGAGAAACTAGTGGAACTCCTTGGGTGTGTCTGTAGGAGGGGGAAGATCTTTGTCAAGAATTGGCATTATACGAAGAACATTATCATTATGAGGAACACACCTTAGATTTCTCTTTCTAGTCTAAATGATTGTCAGTAGAAAACAAAAATCAACCTTCTCACATACAACCTCAAATTGAGGAGTCAGACAGTGAAGGAAGCTACCTTGTTCAAATAGGTCTACATCAGCAAGATGTTCAAGAAAAGGAGGCAACAAAAAATTGGTCCCATCATTTCTATGATCTAGTAGCAGACTATATGGAAAATTTCTTTTGTCAACAACAAACATTTATGGAAAGGTATGTGCAAATATTTGTATCTAGAAAAATTTCATGGTATCTCCCTATTGTGATCTTCAAATTTAAACAGTATGCAGGCATTAGGTCTAATATGCAGATGTTGGATTGGTGCCACTGGAAGGTTGAATTCACTTGATTGAGTTCAGACATGAACACATATGTAGGAGTAGTGCATAAATAAGCTCAGAAGTTGAGCATTTTTAGTTGCAGTATTTCTGGTTCGGTATTTTCAGTTTAATAATAAAGGAAGGGGTCCGAAGCGTAGTAGGTCTCAGGAGGATTTCATACTGAATCAACCCCCATTTGGGATTGACTCAATGCCTAGTAAAGGCTAATAATTTACTGGTTCTCCTTGACTCCATGCCCAATAAAGGCTACTGACCTACAAGTTCTCAATACTTGGCTACCAAAGTGTTGTCCCCAACTGGAGGAAGATGTTGTAGCCCAATTTGACTCAGCTAAAATTCAAGAGAGGTTTTGAGAAATTCAAGGTTATTGAGGAATAATTGTTAAAATTTCAAGAAGACCTGTAATATGCTCGAAAGGATAACCACAAGCTCAACGAGGATTAATCATCACATGTGCACTCGAGCCAAAACCAAAGAAGCAAAAGCGTGAAGGAGTCGTGAACGCGCGAGAAAATTTGGCCTAGTTTGGGTTCATAGCAGTGCACGAGGGCACGTGCAGTTCAACGGGTCAAGTCGACAAATGGAGAAAGTTGTGAGCACACAGGTCAAGTCAGCAAATGGAGAAAGTCGTGAGTGCACCGGTCAAGTCGGAAAACCAGAGTGAAGCAGAGATGGACGTCGTGGATCAAGTCATAGAAATGATAGCGAGCGATGGATGGACCAGATCACAGAAGACAGTTGGCGCATATTACACATCGGCGATTTTTGTGTTTATTTCTAAGTCTTTGCATGGTAAGCGATTTAATTTGAGATGCGATAAAGATGGGAGGTGGCGATGAGATGCAAAGTATATCGCACATTGCATGTGATAAGGTTTTCGGGCCGATTTGCGAAATCAAGAAATCGCAAATATCGTGAAATTCTTAAAACTTGTGAAGTGCGATAAAGAGCCTAGATGCGATGCAGTTTTAAAGGTGAAATCCAAAGGATTTCAAATATGGATGTAAAGCATTTCCTGTGTTAAATCGCATCATAAGAGGAAAAGGAGGATTATAACGTAAAACCGGTGAAACACCGAAATGCGTTAGAAAGAGGATGTGATGCATTCTTTAGAGTTGAAAAGAATATATTTCAAGTCCAAGTATTGCGACGGTTTATGAAGAAAAGGCTGAATGCGGGAGTAGAATCGGGTAGAAAAATAATCGACACTACGTGAAAAAGTCTTAAAAGCGGTTATGCCTTGATAATGGAAGAAAGTCTGAACGCATGCAGAAAGACTCGGGTATGTGACCTAGCACAAAGCAAAGGATAAGAGAAGTCGAAACACAACAGGCACAAGCAGAAGAGGCAGAGCTGGGTAGCAGGTGACATGATGACAATGTTTGAAACAAAAAATCATGGGCAGAGTCAAGTGGAGTTGCATTTATGCAAACTGTTAGGACATCACAGCCGAAATGAAAGGAGACGCATCAACAACAAATCATATTCAACAAAAGGATTATATGCCAAGTGTTATTTTTTTTTCTTTGTTAATATAGAAGCTACAATGGTGTCCTCAATTGCAATGTCATAAGTAGTTTAACAATTTTGGGCAGTTTAGGAGTTTCAAGAAGCTCGAGTAGTTACAAAATGCTTTTGTTTGCATTTAAGGAAGACAAAAAGAGAGAAGAAGGGTTTCGAGTTCTGGACCTCTTGGGGACTACATTTTGTACTTCTTTTTCTGATGGGTGAATGAAAGAAGCAACAAGTTTCCTACCACTGTTATGTGGTTTATTCCTTGAATGAAGTGAAGTAAAGAAGTTGTTGGTCTCTGATTTACATTTGTAAGTAAGATTTAAATAGCCTTAATAAGAGCTCCTTCACTCCATCTCTTCTCCCTTCACAAATTCTCTCTGAAACTTAAAAGTAATAGATTTTGTGTTTACAACATATTATTTTGAGTTTCCCCTCTCTTCACAAACTCTCTCTGAAACTTTAAAGTAATAGATTATTTTTTTATAGCATGTTATTTTGAGTTTCCCTTCTCTCCACGAATTTCCTCTGAAACTTAAAAGTAATAGATTCTGTGTTTACAACACATTACCTCATGATATAATTATTTCAGTGACACACTTTTAAAATTTCTTAAACATTGATTCCTTTCACAACCGAGGAATTGTCTCTTAAGATACAACACAACGTATGGTGAAGAAACATAAAACCGATTGGCACCACATATTATTTTCATCCTTATGGGCATACCACACATTAGTCAAAATGTCCATAGGGTTCACTCCTTTGCACTTGGTGCATGGGTTCGAAGTACTACTCATAATAAAGTGTGAGATCCCTATACTATGTGTTGTAGTAGAAATACTGCATGACAATTCTCCCATTGAGCAACAAATTATACAATTGCAACACATCAATGAAGATCAATGAGCCTCTCTCTAGCATAACAAGTCACCAAGAAATGATCCAAATCCACCTTTGATCACAGCATGGTTCCTTGCTCATTTAATGAGAGATACTTATTATTATGCTATGATGTCACCAATGAAGCATCACTTCTAGGGAAGTTCAAAACCCTTTGGAAAGGACCTTCTATAGTCAATAATTGTCTCCTAAAACACATATGTTATGAAACCAACCCCAAAAATAGAAGAGAATAAAGTTCAATGCCTTAGAAATAAGCCACTTATAAGGGGAAAACTCCTTTACATTACATAAATGAACAATTATTGGATGATTCAAATGAAAAAACCTCCTTCTATATATAGGAGTCCATGGGGTCACAATATAATCCTAGGCGACCTAACAATAAAATGTAAGGGAACAATAATAACAATATGGGGGTTACAGGGGTACAACAATAACAATAAGGGGGATACACTAACAACAATAAGGGACTACATTAGTAATTTAGGGACCTAACATGCCCCTCTCCTTTAAAAAAGTGTTTTCCTCAATGCTTGAGTAGTTCTCGATGATTTTGTATAAAATTTTCATCCTCCCATGTATAATATTCAATGGGTAAGTTATTCCACTTGATGAGATAATCTGAAAATGATCGATTTAGTAGCTGTAAAGTTCTTGTTTCCATGTCTGCTTCAGGTTCCAATATGATTTTTCCTTCCTCATCAAGTTATGGAAACATTGTTTGAACTAGAAGTTTGTCACCTATAAAATTATTTAAGCATGAAACATGGAAAACTGGTTGCACTTGCGAAGAAGTAAGCTCCAATTTGTATGCCATAGTACCAATTTGGAACTTCTAGTGAGCATAATTGTGAAATTATTCCTCATTTTTCTTTCTTCATAAGATTTGTCATGAAATTAGAGCTTATTATCTTTCCCGGCTTCCCTGTGATACCCTATAATTCGACTTCCTTTCCTTCCGAATTTTTTTTTAAAGAAAATTTATTGAAAATTAAAAGCTACCATCCCCAAAGATTATAACCATTGTACTCCTAGCACAACATCAACACCTCCCATTGGAATGGAAAGAATTGTACTATTAAATACATATTCCCCCATAGTTAGCTTGATATTATGGAATTTTCCAAAGTAATTTATAGTTCCTCCATTTGCAACCATCACTTGACATTCTGGTGCTGGGTATAAGAAGCAATTCAATTCCTTGACTACCTTACAATGGATAAAATTATGCATACTACCCGAATCAATCAACACTATTACCTTTTTCTTCTTGATATGTCCTTCTATCTCGAGAGTTTGAGGAGTGGTAATTCCTGCCAATGCATTACATGATATGGTCAGACTCATTTCTTCTTTCTCTAGGGTTGGTTCTTGGTGTATATCCTCTTATTTTGAATTTTCTTGTTCATTTTATTCCTCATCTTCAGAATCTATGTAAAATAATTTCTTCTCAGCACACTTATGACCTTTAGTGTATTTTCTATCACAACTGTAGCAAATCCCTTTTTCTTCTTTTTATTCCAATTGTTGTGGTGTAAACCTTGTAGGTTATGTAAGTCTAGTAGTATCATCACTTCAATATTTATAGATATGAGTGGTAGGCTTCCTTGTCACCATAATTTTACATTCAATTTTTCTTTCCAACCTAAATGCCTTCTCCAATGAATTAGGTTCCCAAAGGCGAACCTCATGTTGGATGTTATCTTTTAAAGTCCCTATGAAGACATAAATCCTATGTTCCTCTAGAATATCATTTACCCTTATATTCAATTTTTGGAAGTCCTCAATGTGATCCCCCACTGAACCCTTTTGTTTGAGATTTATCAATTAGCTAAAGAAGGTGTTGCTCTTTATATCCTCATAATGTGCTATCATTTCCTGCATAAAAATTGACCAAGTGATAATTTTTTAATGGGAGCAAAGCCATTGATACCATACAAATTTATTTTTTTCTAAATATAAAGATGCAATGCATACCTTTTGTGTGTTTTGCACATTATTGAGATCAAAATATTGCTCCATCTGTAGTATCCATGTTACAGTATCCTTTCCATCAAACTTCCTCATATCGACCTTTGGAATATGGTGGGTCTTCCATCCAACATTTGAGTTTATGAAATCACGATTAACATTTATTTTTTTCTCATCATGAGTTTCCTATACTATCTTTTCACCATTAGGAATAATTTTTTGTATCAACTTTGTTGAGCCTTCCATGTCTGCTTTTATATCATTCTTCATGTCTTCCATGCCTTCCATGCCATTCTTCAAACCATCCATCATGCCTTTCTTCAAAAAATCCATATTAGATTACATGCCCTTCAAACCATCCATCTTAGCTTCCATGTCTTTCTTCAAAAATTCCATTTCATTTTTTGTTTCTCTTTGCGAGAGCAAAATTTGGTGCACTTGCTCTTGTAATTTTGAGATATTCTGTTGCAATTCTTCCTCTTCATGAGTCATAGTAGAGCCTTCTGAAGGCTTAATGGGTTTTGAATTATTTTTAGGGGGAATTTTAGAACCAAATACTAATATCTATGCTTCAATATGCCCTTGGAATCACTTCAAACTGATTTTTCAAACAAGACTTATGCAATTTGAAAAAAAAAATACATACTTTTTTCTTGATTTTGAGGACCTCGATATTGAAACTGATGCATCTATGTAATTTCAGCCTTGGGATTTAATCTTCGATACCATAATATCCCTCTGAGTCTTCTTTCCAATGCCACATGTATGACCTAATTTGGATTCTGCAAGGCAAAGTTATGCCCAATCTCCCACAATGACCTAATTATGGACTGGTTCAGTAGATCGAACTTGTATGTCATGCCACATGTCACCATTTCCTCCTTCAGATCTGAAATTGATAAAATAAATAGTAAATTTAGTGTTCTTCAGGCTTACAAAATTCAATTCCGATGCTCAGAGAGAGAGTTATGACGATTTTACAAGGGTCACCTCTTTGAGATGAAATTCAGGATCCTACAAAAACCCTAACTTCCACAGATCATATCTCCGAAAAAATTGCGAACCATGATCTGTAATTTTTACACCACCTTCCCCGGGATTTCGACTTCGCATGATAAAACTTTTAGCTTCTGAAACTTCATAGAAAAAATTTATAGTTAAAATTCCACGATGACTTGTTTGGAGTAGCGAAACCCTAGAATCCAAAGCTTTGATACCAAATCTTATGAAACCAACTTTAAAAATAGAAGAAAAGAGAGATAAACACCTTAGAAATAAGCCAATTTGAGGGGGAAACCTCCTTTACATTACATAAATGAACAATTCTTGGATTATACAAATGAAAAAACCTCCTTCTATATATAGGAGTCCATGGGGTCACAATATAATCCTAGCCGACCTAACAATAAAATGTAAGGGCATAATAATAACAATATGGGGGTTATAGGGGTACGACAATAACAATAAGGGGGCTACACTAACAACAATAAGGGACTACACTAGTAATATAGGGACCTAAAAACATATATCTTGGATGAGTCTGACGACATTGATGAAAACTTGACTAAATTGATAGGGGGGTAAATCAATCTAGTACATTCATCGAAACTAAGTTGATTTCATTTAAAAGCATTAAATGAACCATTAAATGAGCATATTGACACATAATGAACAATATATTTAATATGAAAACAACAAGTAATAAGTAAACCAAAAACATCATATCAGCACATAATAGCAACAAATATGGACACCATATATAAGTGGAAACCCATAAAGGGAGAAAATAATGATTTTGTTGTTTTTGTGATGCAAAGGCAAGCTCCTACTCCCTTATTAAATCTACTTTTATGTAAGCTTCAACCTACAAGAGGCTACTACCTCAATTTTTGTGCAAGCTACAAGATGCAAGGAAGCTTCCTCTCCCAATAATTTTCTATATGCTACAAACCAGAGGAGGTTCCTAGATCAGCAAGATATAACCTATTATTTATCAAGTTGCAACTTGAAAGGAGACTAAAATCCCCTGATACATTAAAAAAAAACAATGTGATTGTTACTTAGACTATAAATCTGCATACCTCCATCTTTGTCTTTGTTTCTCCTGCTCCTCAAATCTGTTTCACATCAAATCTTCTATTTTCCAGGTAATTAATGAAGAATAACTCAATCAACTCTCACACATTCTCTAACTCTCTAACCTCTATAATCCATCTTTACCCTTCCAAATTAGCATATTCTATAAAGTTAGTTTTCTGGCTATTTGTATTCCACACAAGAATAGGAAGTGAAAAAGATTGTCTATTTTCCTTCTAGTCATTCGTTTCCAAAATATTCATATTTTGAATAAAAGAGAAAAAAATAAGTGCTCAAATATTATTTTCAGCCATCTATAATGATTAAATACACCAATATCAACATAATTCCAACATATGCAAGCATGTAACACATTATAACATCATAACACATGTAAAACCTTCACTAAGCAATATGCATGCAACATATGAAAGTAATGCATCACTCTCCAAAACCATATATATGTTCTGCAACATCTTGTATCACTACTTATCCATGCCATTGCCTCAGTAGCTTTGAGTCTCTCCTTTTCCTTGCATCACAACAATGATCATGCTTTTGTCTTGCCTTACATCACTGTAACAACATATCCAAGTTGTTGCTGCTTCTTTGCCTTGTTGTTTCTCCTTTTCCAACATGCAATATCACCTGTTGCTGCTTCTTTTACTTGACGTCGCTCCTTTGTCAACATGCCATATCACCTGTTACTGCTCCTTTTTTGTTCCTATGCCCAAGATTCTCCTACCTTGCTACTCCTGCATACCTTGTTGCTCCTATTGTTTCTTTTCCATGAATGACAACAATGCCAACAATCTCCCCCTTTGGCATTAATGACAACAGATTCATCCTCCCCCTTTTGTCTTGAAAAATATTTTTCCTTGCTGCTCATAACCTATGCTTACCTCCCCATTTGACATCAAGCAAGGGGTTTGGATATTTAATACTAAAAAACCCATAATTTATCAACATTATGCTACAAATTTTTGAACATAGAATTGCTGTAAAAAAAAACTTCCCTCTAGTAGGTTTTTAAGCTTGGGCTACTTGTTAACGTTGTCAAAACCATACTCAAGTGAAAATGCAAAGGCACTCTATGAATTTGAATAAAAGGATATTAATCCAACGATATAATGGTGAAAAGGCATTTGAGCAGATGATATAGCCACTAGTTGGCTTCCACTTGATGGCACATTGTCATTATTTTAATTTGATGCCTTTCAAAGTTCTTTATTCATTTCCTTGGAAGAAGGCATGGGGACTCGACGCCAATTTTGAGTGAGGAGTGAGAGGATCTTTAAAAATATGTTGGAATATCATACTCTTACTCTGGTAAATACATGTATGAGTTGAGCTCCCATGATTAAACATAATACCTAGCTTTACCATGTTTATGAGTTTTGTTTTCGACTGTTCTAAGAAAGAATTGTCCTCATGTTACCTGAGCCAATGTATATAGATGAATCACCAAATACATAATACACACCATCACATATATGTGTTACACCACCTCTTATACCTTGTTAATAAGATCCTCCAATACATTATCTCTCTCCATTAATGAATATTACACTTATTTAAAATTTCTGTCACAAGTTTGGAAATGAGTTTTTCGAAATCAATAATATGGGTGAAGGAAATCAAAGATTGGAAAACAAATCTACAGTCAACCATGACAAAAAAATCACTGCATTTATCGAGTCCAAAAATGATTTGAATAGGTCAACACATATATACATACACTTGAGTTCAAACAGTAACCTTCATTCATGTAATAATTTTAATACATTAACATATAATTAAAACATAACAGTTGATGAAGTCTATAGGAGAAATGACCCAACACACAAGGATAAAGATGATACATTATTGTGTGAAGGTGAAAATGACCACACAACGGCTGATAGGGCTCCATCGAACAACCAAAACATACCTAACAACCATGTTGCATCCAACAATGACATAAGTAATGCACTGACATATGTATATTTTCTGAACAACATCCTTGCCAACGTAGTAGTCCCATTAGTTAACACGATATGTAACCAAGTAGTAGCAGATAAAAATGATAAGAGCATCATCTCGACACACAAGATTAAATGTGAAGCTTTGTTATATGATGGTGAAAATTGTGATACAACAAATGCTATTTAATTTGAGCACAACCATAATGCAGTTTCCAACAATAATAGAAGATACACAACATCATGTGTAAATTGTCCTAGCAATAATTTGGTAAGCGAAGTTGTTCCACCAAATAACATGACAGGAAAACACACTGATGATATAAGAAACACATCAACAAATGATGATAGTTTTCCAATCCTTTGGCATGCCCATACTAAGGCCTCTTCACATGATTCCATATATATGTTAACAATCCATAATGCAATAAACGCCAATGATATAATACAATTCCAATGAATCTAATAACTATACTTTTCTTTAAATAACAAGTCTTTGAAATCAACAGTAGCCATTTTCTTCAAAGCGACAACTTCACGAACATGGAGACAATTTTACTATTTGTAATTCACCAACAAAATAACCAACATATGTTTTAATTAATAAATATAAATGATATAAATGTCTTTCACATTTTGCAATCAATTTTCTTCCACATAAATTTCAATACTACTATTGGAGTATAGATATCGATAGGAAACACATAAATATGATGGATATCATTAGGAGTATAGAAATGAGCATAGTATAAAACTTCAGGTTAATGCATAAGAGAAATGTTTCCTCCAGTCAAATACAATAACACCAATGTAATATTCATGCCATAAATATGCCATGCATAAAGAAATACACGTTGAACGTATTGAATGACAATAACCCATACACCATCAAGCCAATATATCAATGTTATCAATATATTTTTGTTGCCACATTATATAAAGTTGATATGAACCATTGTTAATATATAACGTTGATGTATAACACTTATAAAATAGTAATTCATGATATTAATCCACCATAGTATGCCAAGTTGGAAAAAGTATTAAGGTTGGCTCATAACCTTATTTCCCATTGTATAATACAATAAACACTGCTAGTACTTTCTAATGCACAGTATGCTCTCCATTGTAAACAATGAATACACACTATTATTTTGATACTCATAGCATTATTTGATACCAATGTAATATTAATGCTACCACAATAATATTGGCCACTTCAATATAATATCAATGCCCATATAGTATTATTGTTGTTCACAGTTAGCTGTTTTCTTAGAGGATATTGTCATTACCATAGGTCTGCAGATCGTAACTCCTTTATCTTAGTGTTCCTTTGTATTATCATAGACTTTTAATGCTCGTTGTAGCACTAGTATATGCTATCAATGTCATAATGTTTCAACTATTCACAGTCACAACGTCCTACTGCAATGCTTCTCTAGCATTTCAGACTGGGAATGCTTATTTGACACATCATTAACACACACCATTCTCATTATACACTTATGGAATATGATGATATGATTTGGTATACTTTTGGAATTCAAATTTTGATGCACGCTCATCAAATATTTTCATTTTTGGCATGCCACTTTGGTAACCAATGTGTCTACAGAGTTTCCATTTCTCAAAGCTCTATCAAGAAAAACCTTGGACCCCAACCTAGATAAAGCTCCTTGAGCAACCATCAAGCTCATTATGCCCCCATCCATAGACATATACATTATTTTTTTTGTGATTTGTCTTTTCGATCAAGTTAATATTGATAAAAGAAATTCAGTTCGTTAGCTTATATTTTAAAATGAAACATCCATTTATTGGCTTATTGCTTAGGCCACAAGGCATTACTGGCTTATTTTGTGTGTGTATCCTTGCCAAGCTTTCGAGTAATGAATATTTCATATATATAGAACTTCTTCAGTAATGTGACTACCATTCACTATCCATACATACAAAGCTAATCCATGCAACCCATTTCTGTGTATTTTTTTTGTGTAGGTCCATTTGGTCGCACAACCCTCGTGGCTTCCTTTCAATCCTCTAGATCTTGCTCTCGAAGGCACTGAGTATTCCTCTTAGAGCTTCCTGATTACCTCAATAGTTTGTAGAATTTTAGGGTCATTAGATACATCCCTCACGACCAGGTCAGGCTTCCCGGTCCGTTCAATACTAGGCAGAGCTTCAAGGCCATTAAATACATCCTTCACGATGAGGTCTACACCTTTGATGAGACCCAGATTGGCTGATCTCCTGCGACCACAACCACGAATGGTATAAGAATTTTAGGAGTGAGTTTGTTTTTATGAACACCAAATAATATCTTTCGCGTTAAGTCACCAATCTCTCCTCTATGCAACCTTCCTTTTAACTCCATAATGTATGACTTTAATGTTCCACTAATTTCACGTTGAACCAAGAGAGAATGTGAGTCTCCTATCAAAAAGAGTCAAGGTGATCCATAATTATGCAGTAATACAAAAAATTACATATATAAACATAAACACAGATATGAAACAACAATAAATTTTCATTTTATTAATATCAAAGAATTGAAAGATGCTTACAAGAAGAATGGAAATAAACTAGCTCGAGTGATAGTAACTTATCTTTGAGAAGAGATGTGGTGGCTACATGCCTCTGAACTATGTTAAAATGAGGCTCAAGGGAATTTTTATTATTGAACTACAAAGGGAGACCCTAAAAAGCCAAAGCCCTAACCCCAGGAGATGGAACATCAAGAGTTTGTGGGCCCTGTTGGGGTTAGTTGGGCAGCCAACTTCCTAGGGTCGTAACTTGGTCATATGATCTCTGTTTGGTACGTACGATACCTCATTGGAGATATCTCTTTGAGTACTAAAATATTTACATAGGACCTTAAATATAGATATGGTCCTACCACATACCTAAAAAAACACCGTTTAGGGGATCAAAATATCTCTGGAATTTAAGGACCTGAAAAATTGCTAAAATAGTAAATTCTTCTATAATCAAGGAAACTAATGAAACCAACTGGGGGTCTCGGTGAAATAGGTGGGTGGCTTGTTGTGGGGACCAATGAGGTTCTCCTTCTACAAATGTAACCAAACATCGTCTCCCACCTGAAACTTGTGTGGCACACGATGTTAATCATGACGCTAATTATACTTAGCATTGGCTCTATCCAATATGTCATGGACCTGCTGGCATATGCATTGAATGCACTAAATGAAGTTGTTAGCCCTGTCATCTTCAGATTGGAAATGAGCCGAATCTTCTTGAGTATTTACAAATGGTATGACCACATCAATGGGACATAGTGGCTGGAATCCCAACCCCACATAAAAGGGGCTATGTCTAGTTGAGCTATGGAGAGCACTATTGTCGCTGTGCTGAACATAAGGGAGGATTAAATCCCATGTGTGGGAATGCTTCGAGTTGTACATGCATAGAATGTGAAAAATCATCCTGTTCACAAGCTATGGTTGGCCATCAGTTGGGGGTGGAAGGTTGTGGACTTAGTGAGCTTGGTATCCAACATCGACCAGAGGCTTGACCAAAATGTACTCATAAATGTGTTGTCCCGATCTAAGATAATGTGCTATGGGATCCAAAAATGTACCCATAGTCATTCAAAGAAGATATTAGTAGTGACTTCTGCCATGATAATCTTCTTGCAGAGCACCATAATCTGTCGACGACCATGAAAACCCAGTCGTTTCCATGCTTAGTAGAAGGAAGGGCCTACATGTAATCCATGGAGATGGATTCCTAAGGTCTACTAGGAGTAGGAATGGGAGTATATAGGCCTTTCTTCTTGATTGTAGGTTTGGAAATGGTGCAAGCATTGAATGATATGATGTACTTCCCAACATCCTATCAAAGGTTCGTCCATTAAAAATTATTCTGCAACATTGCCACTATTTTCTCTACTCTGAAATGTCCAGTGACCCAATTGTAGTGTGCCTCCAAAATCATCTTGGAACTCTCACTTGAAGGAACATAGAGGTGTCCCAAGTGGCATAATAATGTGTCCTGGAGGTGAAAATATGGAACTTTCTTCCCTTCGAAGAGCATTTGATATGTGTTAACAAATTATGGATCGCTCTAGTAAAGATGTGGCCACCACGAAGTCTCGTTTCCACAAGATTCAAGCATAGTGGTCAGCGCCATAACTGGTGGTCGCTTGAGACAGTCTACAACATTATTGGTGTTTCCCTTCTTGTACTTGATGTTCAAATGTAACTGTTGCAAATATGTGGACCATTTATGATGGCGATCATTATGCAACTTTCCTTGTGTTTGTATGAACTGCAGGGGTCGGTGGTATGTGTGGATGACTGTTTGCTTCCCCATAATGTAATGCTTCCACTGTCAGAATTCCTACACAATGGAATACATTTCTTTTTCATAAGTGGGATACTTTCAGACTGTATCTGAAAATGTCTCACTGTGATATGCCACTGGATGCCCTTGCTGGGTAAGGACTACACCAATAACATAGTCGTAGGTGTCTGTCTCAATTTCAAATGGTTGTTGTAGATATGGTAATGCGAGCACTGGTGCAGAGCATAGGTGATGATTCAAATTAAAAAATGCATTCTGTTGAGATTCATACTAGAAAAATTTTTATTTCGCTCCGCCCTTGGTGACTTGACTCAAGGGCTAAGTGATATGAGAGAATCCCAACATGAACCTATGATATAAATTGACAAGACCTAGAAAGATGCAGAGCTATGTTAGAGTGGTTGGGGATGAAAAATCTCAAATAACTTGTATCTTGGTTAGGTACAGGAGGACACCTTGCTCCTTAATGATGTACACCATATATTGAACTTGGGTCGTACCAAACATGCATTTCTCCAAATGGCACACAATTTGTATTGTCGCAGGGTTTCAAGGACATGTTAGATATTGTGTATGTGCTCTTCCCAAATCTGGCTGAAGACTAGGATGTAATCCAATTACATTACCACGAATGAGTTAGTGAAGGGATGGAATATGTCTTCCATTAGCCTCATGAAGGTTGTGGGGAAATTCGTCAACCCGAAAGGCATAACCATCCATTCGAAAAGACCCTCCTTGGATTTGAAGTAAGTATTCCACACATCAGAGGGTTCGATTGGCACCTGCTGATAACCAGACATAAAATCAATCTTGTTGAAATATTTGGTCCCCTTGAGCTGGTCCAGAAGGTCATAAATCCATGGGATTGGATACCTATTTAGGACAGTGATTTTATTCAACACTCGATACTCAATACATAGTCTCCAAGTGCCGTATTTATTTTGTACCAACATAAGAAGACTCCCACAGGGTGATGAACTTGGCCTAATGTGACCTTTATACAAAAACTCCTAAATATTCCTTTTAATTTCTTCATTCTCTACAACAGAGCTTTGGTAGATCGGTCTGTTGGGTAGCGACGCACCTGAGGTCAGATTGATGGAGTGCTTGACCTGATAGTGCAGGGGTACCACTATGGGTGAGGTGAAGATGTCCCTATACTCCTGCATGACCTTTTCCATTTGATCCTGCCATGGGGAGGAGCCCCGTATGGAGGCTGTGGATGTGGCCACAATATTCTTCTTTCCCTGAGGGAAAATCATAAGGAAGACAAATTTCCTGGCCTAGGAAATGATATTACTGCATTGCTTCATAGAGATCAAAGAGATTGCGGTAGGCGGTGCTACCTATGGTATCAAGTATAACTTATTTCCAAAATAAATAATAATGGTGCACGACGTAGACTCATACATAGCATGACACTTCCGCAAGTATGGTTGGTCTAATAATACATCACAAACTTCAAGAGGAGAAACATAACACAATACCTCATCCATGAAGGGTTTGATGTTGTAGGGAAGGCGACACTGCTGGCTGACACAGAGATCTCGTCCTTGGTGAAGCCACCCCTTGGTGTATGATTGCAGGTGTGGTGTGGTTGGTAGGCCCAACCGCTTCACAACCTACACTAAAATGAGGTTATTTTGACTTCTGTCGTTGAAAATTAACTGCAGTGGAGAAACCTTCACCCACATATGTGAGTGGAAGAGTCGCTCCCCCTCATCTGGATCTTCAGGCTCAATCTTCTAGATCTTGGTGGTGGCAATGGTGGAATTGAGTTCCACATTAATAATATTCTTCCCTTTTTCATTCCCCTTGTCGAGTTTTGACTCAGAGTCAAAACATGCATCTGGTTTGGAAGCCTTCAACTTGACCACCAATGACTGCTTGGTTCGGCACTCACTTGTGTTGTGAGTGGGGCTCTTATGGAAATCACACCATTTCTCTGTGTCCTTATTTGTCTTTGTGGAATTTTTCTTTTCTTGCTGCTTCAATGGGTTGCCCTGGGTTACCTCGCCTTGGCTTTGTATTTTGTTTTGTGGCTTAGGGGCGCCTTTCCCTTGCTTTGGATTAGCAGATCCAAAGTCTTGCTTGTTTATTTAAATTTATGCTCGACCTTTGTTGGGTATGTGTTATATTCTTTCCACAACTAGTCATGCGTGGGGGGGGCGATAGTTAACCTTGTACGTTGCGCCAGTGCCGGCCCCCCTATTCGGGGTCTAGGGCAGTGCCCTGGGAAAAATTGTTTGGACCCTATTTTTCGATGGGCGAACCCGCCCATGGTTTTGTGCATGGGTTTGCAGATGGTTTTGGGGCATGATGGTTTTCAGCCCCTGGTATTTTGTAGATACGGTCAAGGGAACTACAGTTATGTTCCAATCCAGGGTTAATGGATTGGGGTTTATGTATGCTTCGACATGTATATATATGTGTTGTAACACTAAAAGGAATATAATGAAAAATCAAGCTGGTCATCCCGATTTGGGATCCAGTGGAAAATATCTGTGTATATCTGTTTTATGTTTTATGCTCTCGCTATTTTTTATTTTTTGTTTTTAAGATTCATTTGCAGATAATTTCTGTACAGGGTTAAAACCTACAATCTTGACAACATATCAATAGGAGACACCAAGCATGGAGATGTCTAGGAACTCCATCTCGTCCTAGATGTACTTGTGTATACATCCACGGTACTTGAGTACCAAATGCCACTCAGAACCCTTGATACCCAACTTCGTGTGAAGGGTATGAAAAATATTTGTGAACTCCGACATGTCTTGGTCCCTTCCCTGCTGCAACATGGTCCAATTTATGTATTTATATTCATAGCTCTCGACTGGGAAACATTGTTCCTTGATGGCATCTAAAAAATAATTCCGAGTGGGTGCAACTGAAAACAATGAGGGTTCCATCTAGTCCTTCTATTCGCAGTAGGTTTCCCACCAGTCCTTGACATGGGGGCGACTTTGAGGAGTGAAAAAATAATGTTTTCTCGATTGGAAAGTCATGAACCGACAAATATCCTTCCGAAATATTTGACTATCTATCTACAATGTCTGCATCTATCTGGCCTTAAAATATGGGAACGTCAAAGTTGACTTGTACCTTAAAGGGAGTAACACCTCCAGAGTGGCTGCTGGATGAATATGCATCACATGTGGGTAACCAATGAAGGATCTGGGAAAATTTATCCATCATCATGTTCCTAGCAATATTTTAAAAGGATCTCCTACTCCCTCATATTTCTTTTCTTTCGCCATGGGAGGTCGTCTGGGTTTGTGAGTCTAGTCTTGCATAGGTTCAACCAATTCAATCCCTAACTCCTTATACCCTGACCTCGTGGGGGACATGCAAGGTGTTGAAATTTGCAACAAGAAACAGTGAAATTGGCATCCAGAAACAACATCCTTGATCCTAGTGAAAATTAAGCACCTACACTAGGTGGGGCCCACAGAGGCTATTTTTAGGTGAATGTCTATTTATAGATGCATGAGAAAATTCTATTTATAGATGAGTTCTGTTTATAGATGTATGTGAAATTTCTATTTATAGATTGCATGTCTATTTATAGATGCACGTCGACTATTATTATCCCTTAATATTAGTTGGACAATAAACAATAATCTATTCTCAATGAGCACTTGGAAATAATTAACTGAAGTGGAAAATCAGTTAGCTAAAGGAATTTCGAGTTAAGAGGTTGGTTGGTGGGACATGCAGGTTGACTTGTGTTGTAAGAGAGTGATTCTAGTTGTAACATAGTTGGAAGTGCAGTGGTGCATTAGTTAATGCAAGTTGTAAATAAGTTTAACTCAATTAAGTGAGTTAAATTTAGTTGTCCTAGTTGTAACTGCAGATACACTTGTGAGAGATCAAGTGAATTAAATATTAATTAATTCCATCATTAATTCACATGGAGTGATCTCACATGCAACTGCTGTTTTTACTATTATTAACTGCATGCATGTCAGATCTAGTGGAGACACAATTGAGTTCTAGGTGAAAGGGAAGATAACTATCAGTTGTGATATTAGCAGGCTACCAAGGTGTAGTTATAACACCACAGGATGCCCATGATACTTAGCGCAGTTGAGGAAGGGTGAAATTATTTATGATTAAGGATTTCATTCATCAGGAACTGCGTGAGTAAGGCAGGCTGTCTGGAGACAGGAATTTGGCTAAGGAATTTTCCAATTTTTGTATGACAGTGTGAGACAATTAGTTGATGTACTAAGAGCTCTTATGATTAGAGTTTTGTATGTAATTGTTTAATGATTCCTTGTGGAATATACAATATATGATAGAAGGGTTTTGAGCAGTTAGCTTTCCCCGGGAATATCTGGTGTTGTGGTTTTGATCTATTCTTATTTGCTTCATGTGATTGGAAATTGTGTTGTTTTTAATTCTGCAAAATATTTGTAGAAGCGATTCAATATTTAACTTTATTACATTGTTAGATCGGGTGAATCCAAGATATACATGATTTTTGTATAATTTCTACATGGTATCGGAGCTGTGTTATAAATTTTATACATGGTATTAGAGTAGGAATTATTTGAGTGCTCGAGTTTGTAGAGAATATCTGAAACTTTGATGCAAAATTTTCAGAAACAAATAGCATATTTGGATTCCTTGTGAAAAAATACCCAATTTAAAAAAAAATTGATCGAATCAGAGATCGGATGAGGGAGATATCATCGATTTAAAATCAACTATTTTGTTATAAAATTTTGCGATGGCGGGACAATTACAATGTGCGCGAACCAAAAACCTACATGCACTGAGGTACAAGATGCATGCAAAGCTTTGAGGAGAAAAGCAGAGTTTAGTGACTTGGTGGTTGAGAGGGATCCTCTCAACATGCAGCCCGAGAAGCAGTCTCAGAAGGTTGTGGAGCAACCACAACTGGAGATGCGGAAGAATATCTATAGATTTGATGTAGATGTGATTTCTACTAAGCTTCCTACCATTGAGAAGTGTAAGAAAGCCATGAAATTGACCATTAAGAGGGAGATGGATTTTCATGCAGGTAAGAGTGAACCTTAAGATGTGGAGCAGCCACATGCAGAGGATCATGGAGTGGGAGCAACCACTCATGGAGAGAAATTTTGAGCTAGATGGGCAGAGGGAGTGCATGCAACTATACCACCAGGTGAGAGGTGGGCGACATGCATAAATAATCCCAAGAAGAAATTTTGGGCAGGATTCATTGAGATGATGTGGATCTCATGAATCGAACCTGGCTACTAGGAGCCCACAGAGCAGCAGTAATAGGATTAGTTGGATTGATGTAGTCAGATGCCGTGAGGACATGAAATCAAAGTGACAGTGTCAAATACTGTAGCGCAGATCAGATTTGGCAGCAAGTGCATAGTGCATGGATACATGTGTCAACAACGCAGAGGATCCAGTAGACATGTGCAGTAGCTAGCAACAATGTGGATAATCTGGAAATTTATGCAATAAACGATAACCATAGAAGCTTTAAAACCATAGATAGCAACAAGTCCGAAGAATTTGATGACAGATGCATTATACTGATTCAATTGTTTGGAGGCTATTAAGTTTCATAAGTGTTGAATGCAAAGGTTGCATGTGCGATAAACACTAGCGAAGTGTTGCATGTGCGAGAAACACTAGAGAAGTTTTTCATGCATGAGTTGCATGTCGCATGTAAGGGTTGCATGTCGCATGCAAGGGTTGCATGTCGCATGCATGGAGTTTCATGTCACATGAAAGGACATTCCTTTCTTTGTTGAGGGAGTGTTGAAGTTTGCAACAAGAAACAATGAAATTAGCATCCGAAAACAACATCCATGATCCTAGTGAAAATTAAGCACCTACACTAGGGTGGGGCCCACACAGGCTATTTTAGGTGAATGTCTATTTATAGATGTATGTGCATGTCTATTTATAGATACATGTCTATTTATAGATGCATGTATATTTTTATTATACCTTAATATAGATGGACATTAAAATATAATCTATTCTCAATGAGAACCTGAAAATAGTTAACTGAAGTGGAAAATCAATTAGCTAAGTGAATTTGGTTGGTGGGACATGCAGAGTGACTTGAGTTATAATTGAGTGATTCTAGTTGTAACAGAGTTGGAAGTGCAATGGTGCATGAGTTGTGCAAGTTGTAAATCAGTTTAACTCAGTTAAGTGAGTTAAAGTCAGTTGTGCTAGTTGTAACTGCAAATACACTAGTGAGAGATCACGTGAATTAAATATTAATTAATTCACATGTAGTGATCTCACATGCAAGTAATGTTTTTACTATTATTAACTGCATGCATGTCAGATTCAGTGGAGACACAGTTGAGTTCTAGGTGAAAGGGAAGATAACTATCAGTTGTGATATTAGCAGGCTACCAAGGTGTAGTTATAACACCATAGGATGCCCATGATACTTAGCGCAGTTGAGGAAGGATGGAATTCTTTGTGATTAAGGATGGCATTCATCAGGAATTGCGTGAGCAAGGCAGGCTATCTGGGGACAGTAAATTGGCTAAGGAATTTTCCAATTTTTGTATGACAGTGTGAGAAAATTAGCTGATGTACTGAGAGCTCTTGTGATTAGAGTTTTTTATGCAATTGTCTCATGATTCCTTGTGGAATATACAATATATGATAGAGGGATTTTGAGCAGTAAGCTTTCCCCGAGAATATCTGGTGTTGTGGTTTTGAGTTCTTTCCTCTCGCTTCATGTGATTGGCAATTGTGTTGTTTTTAATTTTGCAAAATATTTGTAGAAGCTATTCAATATTTAACTTTAGTACATTGCTAGACCTGGGTGAATCCAAGATATACATGCTTTTTGTATAATTTCTACAAGGAAAAAAATAGAGAAAGAGTAAAAACTCGATACCACTATCCATATTTACTTTCAGAATGCAACAAATTATAGATATAAACATAAACACAGAGATGCAACATAAATAAATAGTCATTTCATTAATATAAAAGCACCGAAAGATGATTACAAGCATAATGGAAATAAAACTAGCTTCGGCGATGGTAGCTATTCGAGGAGAGATGTGGAAAATACATGCCTATGAACTGTGCTATAATGAGGCTTAAGGGCATTTTTATTATTGAACAACAAAGGGAAACTTTAAACAACCAAAACCCTAACCCTAGGAGATGGACCACTAAGTGTTTGTGGGCCCTGTTGGGGTTAGTTGGGCAACTAACTTCCCGAGGTCATAACTTGGTTATATGATCTCCGTTTGGCATGTACGATACCTCATTGGAAATATCTCTCTAAGTACCACAAGATTTGTGGCAAGCCCCTACCTATGGCTATGGGCTTCCTGGAGACCTAAAAAAATAACACTGTTTAGGGGGTCAAAGCACCTCTAGGAGTTTAGTACCCGAAAAACTGCTAAAAATAGTAATTGATGCTATAATAAAGGAAATTGATGATACTGATTGGAGGTATAGGTGGAATAGGTGGGTGGATTGTAGTGGGTCCTAGCGAGACACTCCTTCTAAAAATGTAACCAAACTTTGTCACCCACCTAGAACTTGTGTGGTACCTGATGCTAATCATGACGCTGCTTGTACTTAGCATTGGCTCTGTCCAATATGTCATGAACATGAGCCAAATCACTAGACATAGTGGCCGGAATCCCAACCTCCCAACCCCTCCTGAAAGGGGTTGTGGCTAGTTGAGCTATGGAGAGCTCTCTTGTAGCTGTGATGGACATAAGGGATGATTTCATCCCATGTGCATGATTATTTGATTTGTACATGCACAAAATATACATGATTATCCTGTTGATGACCTCTATTTGGCCATCAATTTGGGGGTGGAAGGCCGCGAACTTAGCGATCTTGGTATCTAGCATCGACCAGAGGCTTGACCAAATGTACTCAGAAACCTGCTGTCTCGATATGAGATAATGGAATGTGAGATCCCAAAGTGTACCTAGACTCGTTCAAAGAAGAGATTTGTAGTTGCTTTTGCTATGATACTCTTCTTGCAGGCCGCGAGAATGGCCATCTTAGAGAATCTGTCGACGACCATGAAAACATATTCATTGCCATACTTAGAAGAAGGAAGGCCCGACATGTAATCCATGGAGATGGATTCCCAATGCCAACTAGGATTAGGCATAAGAGTATATATCCCTTGCTTCTTGATTGTTGGCTTGGAAATGTCACAAGCACTGCAGGATTTAATGTACTTCCCAACATCTTGTCGAAGGTTCAAATAATAAAAATACTTCTGCAACATTGCCACTTTTTTCTCTACTCTGAAATGTCCAACAACCCGAATGTAGTGTGCCTCCCAAATCATCTTGGCACACTCGCTTGAAGGAACATAGAGGTGTCCCAGGTGGCATAGCAATGCGCCTTAGAGGTGAAAATATAGAACTTGCTTCCCTTCCAGAAGCATCTGGTATATTTTTAAAATTCTGGATCGCTCTTACAAAGATGTGGCCACCCCAAAGTGTCGTGTCCATTAGAGTTGATATGATAAAATCCCAACACGAACCTTCTATAGAAATTGACATGACCTAGAAAGTTGTAGACCTCTGTTAGAGTGGTTGGGGCTAGCCAATCTCGAACAACTTGTATCTTGGTTGGGTCCACATGCACACCCAAATCATCAATGATGTACCCCATATATTGAACCTGGGTCATACCAAATGTGCATTTCTCCAAATTGGCAC
The DNA here is from genome assembly GCA_034641835.2 of Pinus albicaulis. Lineage (NCBI taxonomy): Eukaryota > Viridiplantae > Streptophyta > Pinopsida > Pinales > Pinaceae > Pinus > Pinus albicaulis. The sequence goes on from CM076581.1 coordinate 781,575,397, forward strand.
ACAATTTGTGTTGTCGCAAGGTTTAGAGGACCTGTCAAATATGGTGTATGCGCTCCTTACAAATTTAGTTGCAGATCAAGATGTCATCCAGGTACATTACCATGAATGAGTTGGAGAAGGGCTACAAGATGTCGTCCATCGACCTCATGAAGGTTGCGGGGGCATTCATCAACCCAAAAGGCATGACTAGCCATTTGAAAAGGCCCTCCTTGGATTCGAAGGCAGTATTCCACACATCAGAGGGTTCAATTGGCACCTAGTGATAACCAAACTTCAAATCAATCTTGCTAAAATATTTCCCCCCCTTGAGTTGGTACAGAAGGTCATCAATCCATGGGATTGGACACCTATTCGAGAAAGTGATATTATTCATTGCTTAATAGTCAATACAGAGTCTCCAGGTGTCATATTTATTCTATACCAACACAATCAGGCTCCCATAGGGTGATGAAATTGGCTTGATATTCCCTTTCTACAACAACTCTTGAATTTGCCTCTTAATTTCATCGTTCTCCAAAACTTAGAATCAGTAGATTGGTTCGTTGGGTAGCAGTGTGTTCGGGGTCAGATCGATGGAGTTCTTGACCTAACAGTGTAGGGGTACCCCTTTGGGCAAGGTGAAGATGTCCATGCACTCCTCCACGACCTTTTCCATCCTCTACTTCCATGCAGAGGAGTCTTGTTTGGAGGCTGTGGATGTGGCCACAATATAATTCTTTCCCTAAGGGTGAATCATACGTTAGAAAAAATTCCCGATATAGGAAATGATCTTACTACATTGCTTCACATAGATCAAAGAGATGGTGGTAAGCGGTGCTACCTTCAATATCCTATATAACTTATTACCCAAATAAGTAATAAAAATGCATGGCCTATAATCATACACAACATGATGCTTCCACAAGTATGGTTGGCCTAATAATAAATCACAAAATTCAAGAGGATCAACATCAAACAATACCTCATCTATGAAGGGCTTGATGCTGTAGGGAAGGCGACACTGCTAGTTAACGCAGAGATCTTGTCATTAGTGAAGCCACTCGATGGTGTATGTTTGTAGGTGTGGTGTGGCCGCTAGGCCCAACCGCTTCATGACCTTTGCTTAAATGAGATTATTTTGGCTTCCGCTGTTGATAGTGAACTACAACGGAGAAACCTTCACCCACATCTGTGAGTGGAAGATCCACTTCCCCTCCTCTAGATCTTCAGGCTCAATCTTCTGGATCTTGGTGGTGTCAACGGTGGCACTGGGATCTGCATCAATAATCTGCTTCCCTGTGTCATTCCCCTTGTCAGGTTCTAACTAAAAGTCAGGACATTCATATGATTCGAAAGCCTTCAGCTCGACCACCAGTGACTGCTTGGCTCGAAACTCACTTGTGTTGTGAGTGGGGATCTTACATAATTCACACCATTTCCCTATGTCCTTCTTTATCTTTGTGGTGTTTTTCTTTTCTTGTGGCTTTATATGGTTTCCTTGGGTTTCCCCGCCTTGGTTTTTTCCTTTGTACTACGGTTTGGGGGCGCCTTTCCCTTGCTTCAAATTCGCAGATCCAAAGTATCGCTTCTTTTGTTTAACTTTCTGCTTGATATTGACAATGTATCGATAGGGAGTGCCAAGCGAGGATATGTATAGGAACTCCATATCGTCCTATATGTAGTTGTGTAGACAACCACGGTACTTGAGTACCAAATTCCACTTAGATCCTTGATACCCAACTTCGTGTGAAGGGTATGAAAAATATTTGTGTGAACTTTGACACGTCTTGGTCCCTTCCTTGTTGCAGTGTGGTACACTTTATTATTTATCTTCATAGCTCTCGACAGGGTAATATTTTTCCTTGATGACATCCTTAAAAGAATTCCAAGTGGGTGCAGCTGAAAACAGTGAGGGTTCCCTCTTGTCCTTTTGTTCATAGTAGGTTTCCCACCAATCCTTGACATGGGGGCAACTTTGAGGAGTGAAAAAGTAATATTTTCCTGATTGGAAAATTCATGAACCAAAAAATATCCTCCTAATAGATTAGCCATATATCTACAACGTTTTCATCTATCTGACCTTCAAATATGGGAATGTCAAAGTTGACTTGTACCTTAGAGGGAGTGGTGCCTTTGCAGTGGCTACTGGATGAAGATGCGTCGCTTGTGGGTAGCCGTCAAAGTATCTGGGAAAATTTATCCATCATCACGTTCTTCTTCCACTCGAGGAAGAAAAAGAGATGCTGGGAAAATTTATCCATTATCAGTAGACCACCCTGATACCACTGATCTAGACTTATGTAGGAATGTAACAAATTACAAATATAAACATAAAAAAAGAGATGCAGCAAAAATAAATCTTCATTTCATTAATATCAAAGAACTGAAAGATGCTTACAAGCAGAATGTAAATAAACTAGCCCGGGCTATGGTAACTTATCTCTGAGGATATATGTGGTAGATACATGCCTCTGAATTGTGTTATAATGGGGCTCAAGGGCCTTTTTATTATTGAACAACAAAGGGAAATCCTAAACAACCAAAATCCTAACCCTAGGAGATGGAATGCCAAGAATTTGTGGGCCCTGTTGGGGTTAGTTGAGCTTCCAACTTCCTGGGGTAGTAACTTGGTCATATGATCTACGTTTGGTGCGTACGATACCTTGTTGGAAGGATATCTATGAGTACTACGATATTTGTGACAAATGCTAAAAAAAATGTAGTTTAGGGGGTCAAAATAGCTCTGAAAGTTTAAGACCCAAAAAAATGCTAAAAATAGTAAATGTTGCTATAAACAAGGAAACTAATGAAACTGACTAGAGTTCTAGGTGGAATAGGTGGGTGGGTTGTGGTGGGGCTCAGCGAGGGACTCCTGCAAATGTAACCAAAATTTTTCACCCACTGGAACTTGAGTGACACCCGATGCTAATCATGACGCTCGCTCGTACTTAGTATCGATTTGTCCAATATGTGATGGACTCGTTTAGTGAATGTGCTAAATGCGCTCAAAAAATCTGTTAGCCCTATCAGCTACGGACTGGGCATGAGTTGAATCTTCTCGAGTAGCTGCAAATGGTATGGCCACATTAATGGGGCATAGTGGCTGGAATCCCAACCACACTTGAAAGGTGTTGTGGCCATTTGAGTTATGGAGAGCTCTGTTGTAGCTGTGCTGGACATAGGGGAGGCTTTAACCCATGTGCGTGGATGGTTTGAGTTGTACATGTGCAGAATGTGCATGATCATCCTATTGACAACCTCTGTTTAGCCATCAATTTGGGGATGGAAGGTTGTGGAATTAGTGAGCTTGGTATCCAACATCGACTAGAGGCTTGACCAAAATGTACTCATAAAACTGTTGTCCCGATTTGAGATAATGGATACATGTGGGCCTCGACTCCCCTCTGTTGACATCACATGGGGATGTCCTCACCAAGACGTCCACTGTTGATTTCCCTTGTTTCATCTGACGATCCAGAAGGAGGCAAGACCTCTGCCCTCCCCTGTTGATAACATCACCATGGTAGAAGTCAGCGCTTATAATGTTCTATTCCTCCAGCAGATTTGTGTCGTTTGTTGTGCCATACCTCTGCCGATGGTCACGAGGTGATACACGGGCTTGACCTTGACCTTGTAGTTGGTGCGAACACGAGAACAAGTCTGAGCTCCGACTCAACATACATGGTTAGGAAAACGTTCATATTGTTTACATCAGAAGACATACACCATATATAGTGTTAGAAAAAATGATGCCGTGTCCATCGACTGTCGAAATACAGACAAATTTAGGCACTTTACAAAAATGACATTTTTTTCTTGTAATTTGTGATAGTACAGGCCATACTGTTGGACTATGTTGTTTAAATTTTGTCCTATATGTAGTAGTGATAATTTATGTGGAAAACCCCATTTAGAGTAAAACCATAGGGAAAGGGATTAGAGAGTTTTTATTACAATAACAATAAAACTATTGCATTTCTACTCACTTCTTTTTACTCACACCCTTGTAAAAATAAATTTCATTACAATACCATGGGTTATCGATACCATGAGTGCAAACAATTTTTACTTTGATTTAGTCTCACGCTTAATAGTCTCAATGCCAACAATAAAGCACTAGATAGATACATTGGAAAATACACTCATTATTACTTTTCAAAATGGCATCTTGACTTACGCCTTTTTGTATAAATTGAATCATTAACCCACCCACCCTTCATTCTTTAATGAGAAATACCAAAAATAAAAACTAAAAATAAAAAATCTAAACCATAGCTTATAAATTAATAATTTTTCACTGCATATTAACTTTCATGTTTAACAACTTTCAACATTCTTCTTTGTCTATTAAAAAGCTCTGCTACTAATTCCATTTCCCCTCAAAATAAATTCTTTGGAAACTTCTAGGCACTTTTCCATTCTACGATGTTATGTAATGTAAAGTGCGTTGCCTAGCCTTAATGTGCCTAACTCTACGATAATTTTGCACAACACATCATATTGCAAGCAATGATCTAAAATAGTAACACAAATGGATTAAGTTGACTTTAAAAACATTTTTTTTAAAATGTTTGAAACACTCAAATCTTATTTTCAAACATTTTGTAAAATTAAAATTTTTAATATCTTTTTAACCTCACAAAATTAGTAAATATAGTTCCATATAAAAATTGAAGACATCATGTTTTATTGGGCAATTTAATTAGTGATTATAATATGTGAAAACCTAAAAATCCAAAGTTCAAATCCGTTCAAATCCCCATATGTTATGATCCGATTTACGGAAAAAAACAAGTCATAAACCCCCAAAAAAATTACTAATATTTAGTTGTGTCAGACAACTTCTATTTTCATCTAAAAATAAAAAAATAAAAAACACCACTTTCATCCTAAACAAACTTAAGTAAACGTAAGTAACAAGTGAAATATCCTAGGAAAATATCCTCTTACCAATCTTGTCACAACAACATATGTATACTGATAATTGCATTATATATAAAATATTAAAAAGTTACATAAAATGCCCCTTACAATACTAAAATGGAAAACCAACATTCTCTTTACCTGACATTTTTAGACACATTCCTTGAGAAAGTGGATAGTGGAGTGAGCATGATCCTTTCATCTCATATAGCAAAACTTATTCTCGACAACCTTCATAATCATTCCTCTATTTTAATACATGTCACATTCAGATTTAAAAAATAAATATAAATATCCCTGCACTTTCCTCTTTATGTCACATCAAAATAAAGAGCTTCCTCCACTCACAAAGTTCTAAATCCCAGGACAGAATAAAATTCATAACAAAGTCCAAAGCTCACATGAACTTGGGATGATGAATTTCAAAACTCCACCCAATGCCCCGAAAAAATTGTACCTAAGTTTGGTTGATTTAAGTCTCAAGTGAATTTGTGATAAAGGTTTAAAGTTCAAAAGTCTCAAGTGTCTCAAGTGAGTGTGATAAAGGTTTAAAGTTCAATAATATGTATATTAATCACAATAATTTAACAAAGACTATTTTTTAAGATTTCTTTTTATTAACAATAATTAAACAAAGACTCTTTTTTTAAGATTTTTTTATTAATAATATTTATAATGACATTTCGAAAAAGAATGAAATTTAAAATACATTATTATTTTTTTCTTCTGTTATAATAATTTTCTTAATGATAGTAGTTTGAATTTAATAAAAATATTTTTATTTAATATTATTTTTTAATAAAGATTACAATGACATATAATGATATATAATTTGAATTTATTAATTTTTTTCTTCTTTATTTTATCTATTTAAAATAAACATATTTAAATTAAAAAAATAATATAAGACACCACTCTAATAATAATAATAATAATAATAATAATATATATATATATATATATATATATATATATATATAACAATTTTTAAAAATATTACTTATTATTATATATTTATGTAATATGTGTAAATTATTTTTATATAATATTGAACCTGTTATATCTTTTAAGTTTAATCTATTGATAATAAATGTATATTTTTGTTTAAATTGTATATGCTAAATTATATTAGAGATATAATAGTTTCATTTTATTTCTATTATAAATTTATATGATATTAAGATATATCAAATGCTTTAAAATATAAACTATTTTTTTAATTGTTTTTTGAGTGTTAAAATTAATTTATATATTGTTATATATTAACAATTTTTAATAAAATTTGTTTTCTTAATGTTATAAGACATTATGTAGGTTGACTTATATATTCCTAAATCTTAATGAATTTCAATAAATGTTGCCTTATTATACTCTTTTTAGTGTTATAAGACACTATGAGCAATAAAAGAATATAGAGCTATCCAACAATATTTATTATGATGTTTGCAAACAAATACATAGCCCTATTAAATGGTTTTCAAACCTTTTTAGATCCATGGATAATGATATGCAATGTCCCTATTCCCACGTCTATAATGTTGTTTGAAATATCTAAATCCATGGATAATGATATGCAATGTCCCTATTCCCACGTCTATAATGTTGTTTGAAATATGGTATATGGATGCTATGGGTTGTGGAGGTGCTAGAGACATAATTTGATTAAAAAACATTTTATTTGTTCAAAATATCAATTGAGTCTTTTGGAAGAGAGTTTCAAAAAATACTTTATGCTTAAATTAATTTTATCTAATTATTTTAATTCAGGTTTTTAAAAATATTAAAAATGCATTAGATAGTAATTAGATGTTTTAGATATAGCACTTTACATTTAGCTTATAGTTTTAAGTTGGTTTGTAGAGAACAATAATAATAGATTAATATAGAGCAACATCAACAACATATGAAATTAGATAAAAATATATGGAAACTAGAGACCTAAATCAAAATAATAGAAATAAGTCTAATTGAGTTTTTTGGAAGAGAGTTTTAAAGAACATTTAATGCTTAAATTAATATTATCTAGCTCTCTTAATTCACACTTTTTATAATATTACTAATGCACTAGATGGTAATTGGATGTTCTAGATTTAGCACTTTACATTTAGCTTATAGTTTTAGGTTGGTTTGTAGAGAATAATAATAATAGATTAATATATAGCAATATCAACAACATATGAAATTGGATAATAATATATAATATATGGAAACTAGAGACCTAAATCAAAGTAATAGAATTAAGTTCATTGGGTTTTGGATAGATGGTGATCAGGTGCTTTGTTGAGGCACTTCAGTTCAATTTCCCCAGGATGATATGTTAAAGCACTCCCATACTGCAATTCCCAAATAAAAATGATATGTATTGAAAATAATGATGAAAATATATTCCTACGCAGCTTAAAAAAAAAGATAAAAATAAAACCTACTCATAACTGCATTTATTTATTGTATACATGCCTCAAATGCAGACTATTGCCACTCCATTTTATTCGATTCGTGCATAAACAAGTTATTTAAAGGATTTTGCCAAATCCAATAACAAAGGTCTGTGACACAGTATTTAACTAAATATAGCTACACGTTATTCATGATAATATGTGTATAGACTCTCACAACATGCCCTAAATATTGCACAGAGCCCTCCGCCCAAAGCTCTTCACTGTGAAACGGATTGATACTGCTTTATGATGTTGAGCAAATTAGAAACAGATTGAGACAGCGATTCAGTAGCCCCGCTATTGATCTTCCTGCAGTTCAGGCGGATTTCTCCGCTTGTTCCTGTTAGAGGACTTATGTTTCCCATGTTGATCATCGAGTTGGAGAAATTGGAGAAAAAATGGGCCTGACTACCGGTGTAGTCATTCACAATAGAAATGGTGCTTGCTCCCGTTGTGTTAAGCAGTTCTTGATCTGACTGGAACAACCCCATTTCATTTTGGAGATTTATGTAGTAGTTGTTGTCGAAGGTGTTCGGAGTGCCCGGATCAAGTGGGGTTAGGATGCTACCGTTACCATTCTGTGGGCACGTGCTTTGCAGGGTTGATAGATAAGATGAATTCAGAGTCGGATCCGGATTGCCCGTTCCGCTGAAATTGTAAAGTCTGCTGCTGAACACTGTGCAGCGAGCTCGCCCGATTGTGTGCGCTCCTGGATCCAGTAAATACCATATTTATAGATGCATGCGAGACTTTGAATCTGTGAAATGACTGTAACAAAGGAGAAGGCATCGAATCTATGAAATGACTGTAACACTGCAGAAGGATTCTTTGTAAATTTGCAGATGAAAGAAATCTATAAACTTCATTTTTGTTTTTTTTGTTTTTTTTTTTTTTTAAATTGTGTTTGGAGCAGTTTTTAGGCATACATAGTTCTGCTCTGAATTGCATCACAAGACTTGTGGAATCAAATTTCCTCATCTAACGGGTGGACTACAAGATTTGTGAGACCAAATCTCTCCACTTAAAAGTTGGAGCAGTTCTTAGGAATATCATATTTCTGCTCGGAATTGGATCACAAGACTTGTGGAACCAAGTCTTCCCACCGAACTGTTAGACCACAAAATTTGTGGGACCAAACCTCCCCACCTAAAAGTTGGAGCAGTTCTTAGGCATATATATTTCTGCTTGGAATTGGATCACAAGACTTGTGGAACCAAATCTCCCCTAACCGTTGGACCACAAAATTTGTGAAACCAAACCTCCCCAACTATAGATCTATTATTAACATGAATTTAATAAATTAGATTAGTCAAAATTTGTGAAACCAAACCTCCCCAACTATAGATCTATTATTAACATGAATTTAATAAATTAGATTAGTCTTATGTAAAGGAAAATATCTTATAAAAATTAGTGTAGAAATAACTAATTAATGTTAATGGTTGTTTAATGTTTATCCTTTAGATCTTATTAAAAACTAAATTGTTTTAATCTAATTTTTTATTTACTTTCTTTAATCTTATTTATTATTATTATTAATTTTTTTTCTTTAATCTTATAATTATAATTATAATTATTTATGATTATTGAAAGTTTTTATTTTTGTTTTTAAAATTTTTAATTTTAATTTTATGATTGGTGACTTAAGTGACCACGAAGCTCAAATATAGAGCCTGACGGCTCAGCTCAAACATGGAGTGTGATTGCCAAAGTGTCTAGAAAGTTTGAACCGGTGAACCTCCCCATTAAGTGCTTAACTACAGAACAGTTTTAAACTAACTGAGGGCTATGAAGAGCATGTGTTATTACTGAAATAATTGAAATAAAATTAGCTTAGTTATATAAATTGAATTTTTTAAGTAGTGGATAAACACCAATAAACATCAGTTAATTACAAATTTTTAAAATTAAAAATATTACAAAAATTAACTATATTATAATTATATTTTAAAATATTATTAATTATAAAAAAATATCACAAAAATTAATATACTAATTAACATATATATGTTTAAAATAACATGTTACAAGATTATTAGCTCTAGAAGTTCTTAATTTGTAAATAGGATTTGTTACACATATATATGTTTAAAATAACAGGTTATAAGATTATTAGCTCTAGAAGTTCTTAATTTGTAAATAGGATTTGTTAAAGTACCATGGACCAATGCCTTAGGCTTATAAATAACACAAGTTCAAAAAGTCATAACTCATTCATTTCATATGAAACTTGTTCATATCATCATATGGTAATTAATCAATTTAATCAAATGTGTAGAAATGACATATAACTAATTTTGAGATAAATCTCAATCTTTAATTATTATAATATCTATTTTTAAGGTCACGACCAAGTCGGACACCAAATTAGTATATGCGACCCCCTTGTTTGTGGGACAAGGGGCCCACCTCCATGCAACGATTCGACTGCTAAGTTTACAAAGGCATACATACTCTACCCCTCTCCGGTTTTGAACCTATGACCTCTTAGGAGAAAACACATGCTCTCAACCATATAGCTACTATTTAGAGTATTCTAAAATATTTGGTAGAGGTTAAATCTCTCCTATTCACTTAACTACTTTTCAAATAAAAGACATAACTACTTTTGAATAAATCTCAATATTTAATGATGATGATGATGATGATTAACGTCCACTAAGACCAATGCGACCTATTAGACCTCCATAAAAGAAAAAAAAGAGTCTAAGTGTGATTCTTCAAAATCTTGTTTCTATGATCAAAGAGAAGGGAGAGAAGCACTCCAAGATCACTATAGATGGGATGGCTTAATAATTAAAGAAGATTGGAAGTGTGGTAAATTTTAGGGAATTGAGAGCAGATATGAGTAAGATTCAGGCAGTCCTAAAGGAAGTGATTTTCATCTTCCACCTTCTTAGTATCACAAATTTGATAGATTCTATCGTTCCAGGCAGTCTTGTGAATATACCACCGCCTGGTCTCACTTTGAAGCTCATGAGAATTAGTTCTTATCCTAGCGATGTTCATTTTTTTTCTTAGTGATGGTCAACATAGAGAGATAATTCTAGTTATCAAGGGTGGAGTTGATCACTTCCTTATAGTATCTTAGCTTCCTTTTACCCTCCACCTCCTTATCCTTCCACAGCGTGTCCTTACACTTGGAGGTAATAGTATCTTTGATACTATCTTTTCTTCCCATACTAATCTCCTCCTTAATTCCCCAATGGTTGAGCCAAGACTGGGCATCCTTATGCCACCCACGCTTGAGGCGAAGGTGGGGTTTTGACTAAAGTTAGAAGCAATTTTTGGGAGCCTTTTGGATACCATGCTGTAAAGATTCTTCTTATACATTAGATATCTAAACATAGCCATCCTTTCAATGGGAGACATACTAGTTTTGATCAAGAGGATAGGATAGGGAGTATTTCCCTTGATCTTAAGGTTGTAGGTTATGAATTTCTTTTGAATCATCTCAATCTTCCTCCATGACTCTCTGGATATATTGCAACTCCAAACTTTACATCTGTATAAGACAAAAAGGGTGACGAGAGTCTCAAATAGAAACCTCTTTTTACTCCAAATGCAAAGGTCGATTGACTTACAATTGTTTTCAAACTCATAATAAGCTTTCCAGCCTCCAATAATCCTTTTCTCGATGCTATAATTCCAGTTGAGTTGATGAGGAAATTTAATACCCAAATATTTATAAGAAGAAACTTTCTCTAAGCACTGGTTATTATAAAAGAAACTACCATGGGTGATTTTTTTGGATTTAATGGTCATGACTTTAGTCTTATCAGTATTAACTGTCATACCCATCTAGGAGCACTAGACATGAAGAGTCTCAAGCTGTTTGTGTAGGTCATCATGGATTTTTGCAAGAAGACCGATATCATCATCATAAAGGAGAAGAGTAATGATTACAACAACAAGGTCGGTGCCCTTGCATCCCACAGTTTCTAGACATCCCTCTAGCTTATCGATGTATATGCCAAAAAGGGTAGGGGATAGGGGGCACCCTTTCTTAACTCCGATATTGCATTTAATGTCTTTAAACCACCCTTCGTTGGTCTTATGCTTGGCAGTGACAATCTTATAGAGGTGGATTACAACAATCCTTAGTTCAGGAGGAACCATGATCTCTTCAAGTCTTTCCCAAAGCTATCTCAAGCAACAACGTCAAAAGATTTTCTAAAGTACACAAAAAAACATAAGAGATTGGTTTTACTATTGCGACATTCCTTTGCAATGATTTTGAGAATGACATGATGGTCGATATTCGAGTGATGTATCCTAAAACTAGCTTGTCCTTTAGCTCTTTTTCCCTAGCTTTCAAGGCAAAGGTTAATCTTCTTTTCCAAAATGAGCTCATAAATCTTGGCTATGATGTGACTAATCATAATGGTCCTGTAGTTAGAAGGAACGTTTTTGTCCCCATTTTTAAAGATAGGCACAATAAGGCTTTGTGTACAAATCTGAGGGAAACCATGCTTTACAACCAAATTGAGAAGCTTGTGTATATGAGGAATGAGGATAGATCTTCCCATTTTAGGGATCTCAGCTTGGTATCCTTCAATATCTTTAGCTTTCCCATTAGCAAGCCTATTAACCCTAGACTCAACGTCTTCCAAAGAGAATACATCCTCCTTAATAGGAGTGTTTAAGGTGGTGATCATAGTCTCTGGAGAGCCATACAACTTCTTAAGGTAACTGTCCCAATTTTCTAAGGGGATAGAGTGATTATCTTTGGTTTTACGAACAAGCACATTCTGCCAAAATTTTCTAGGCGCGACTTTAGAAAGGTGGAGAAGATGTTCTTGTCTTTTATTAATATAGGACCTCTTCTTCCTCTTGATGAGATCTTTGTACATAATTATATTCTGGAGCTTAATGATTTCATTAGGAGCGTCTCTGATCGCTTTCCTGGAAATTTTACAATATTTTTCGTACCATGGATTGGAAGATATTATTCTGCTTAAACAAAGTCTCATTAGAGAACTTGCTAATGGTATTGGAAAGGGTAGTAGTGAAATGGGAATAAATTTGATCAATGTTGTACTGTTATAAGTCATGGAGCCTAAATCCCTTTCTAAATCCCTTAAGAACATGTCGACCTTACTTTTATCGAAGAGAATGTGTCTTTTTCTTTCATTGGTCTCTTGCATGTGGGTGGTATGCATAACAAGATTGAGGGATCAAGATAGAAGCCTCTGGTCACAGTCAGGTTCGAATTTAAGTAGCTCAAATTTTGTAATACAGTTGAGTACGAAGGTGTCATAAATCGCATAATCCATGACACTACTACCTAGCCCATGGAAACAGGTCATCTGACCGGAGAGGGGCCACTTGTTAATACAATTACAGATGATTAGGTCTTGGGAACTACAAAGCTTGAGTATCTCGGTGCCGAATAAGTTCACGATTATGTCTTTAGATTTTCTATTGAAATTATTAGCTAAGTTACTATCTTTGTCAAGCCATAAGGGGTCAGGGTTAGAGTTGTACTTAACATAATGGCTTGGTTAGTAGTAGTTCTAGCATTAAAGTATCCAAGAAAAACGATATTACCGTCATTCCTTAGGTTGAAGATGTCTTTTTCTAAGGTATTGAATGGATAATTATTATCCAAGTTGTTTTTCTTATAGGATGTAGAGTTAGATAGGAGTGAAATAGCATATTGCAAGGAAGATCTTATCGGTGGTAGAATCAGATATTTCGATCCAAATGCATTGATTGAAGGGGTCGATTTTATGAAGTCACATGTGAGACGAAACAATGTTTCTTATATAGTAGGCTATAGCACCAAAACCCCTCCAAGAAAATTTCTTATTCCAAACTAACCAAAAAGTGAAAACATCAAAATAAAAAACCCTAGATTCATCATATTCCCAAATTTCAACTAAAAAAATAAAATCGCCTTTATTAATACCTCCTTCTCATTTGTAATTTTTAAATTGAAAAACAAGAATTCTAATCATAAAATGGTATGTGTAAAAATCATCTCCATCCGTTCAAAACAAAAATGATTGAAAAATATACCCTTTTCTTAACAGACATAAAATGGTATGTGTAAAAATCATCTCCATCCGTTCAAAACAAAAATGATTGAAACACAAGTTGAGGAATACCTGACAAAGCAACTACATCCGTTAGCGAAAGTCCCACATTCTGAAACTTTGTTATGATTACAGAGAGGTTGTCAGTTGGTGCAGGGATGGCTGTGTTTGGAAGAGTTGCATTGGCAGTGGTGCTGTCCCGTCTTCCTAACTGTATACTCCACGATGGACCGCCAGACTGCACCATTGAATTGTTATGGCGATCATGTTACACAACTTCTATATATCTTTAGGGTTTTAAGTTCTGAAATCTAATTCAGAAAATCGGAGATATTAGAAAGAAAGTAAAACATTAACTCAAATAAAATCAAATAAATGACTGTAATCCCTATACAGACCAATACGACTGACTGCTCTGCAGCAATGGCAAGAATGTCAGCGCAAGAAACTGTTGCGTTGCATGCAGTCTCTAATGCTGCCTTGATGTTGTCCACAACATCAAAGCCCCTGAGGGAATTGTTGTTGGGACCTGCTGTCTTTTCCCCAGTAAAATTGGCAGTGTCATCTAAAAGAACAGATCCATCACAGCCCTTGAAATCAAGGAGAGAATGAGGTATCCGTATTATAAATCTCTGTACTCAATACAAATCTATTCAATAAAGAGATATATTCTCTAAATTAGATAGTTGGGTAGATTTTTCGAACCATTAGTTTTAAAAACATATTATGTAATTATCAATACAAATCTCTTCCATAAACAGACATATTGCTACTTACATTAACAAAGCAGTCGTGAAAATGCAAACGAAGAAGAGAGGCTGCAATCCTTGAATCATTTTGCAGAGCTTGCTGGATGACCTGCCCCACTATATTGGTAACATTGGGACATGTACTCTGGTAAAAGGTAGGGCTGAGCTGAGCACTGGTGCATTGAATGAATGCTAATGCAAATGTAATCCATGAACACCATCCAAAAGCCATGATTATTCCTTTCACTGGAAATATCATCTGCCTCACAAGACTGCTAACAATGGGCTACGCATTCTGCTTATAAAAAAGAAGAAGAAGAAAAAGTCAGTGATCACCTGTGCGCCGGCGCATCGGGTCAATGCAAATGCAGTCCATGAACTATGCGATAAAAAGTATCAATGTATCACACGCGATCTGCCATGATAACTGCAGTGGCTGCTTTTTTCCACGGGTCAATGTCATAGTGGACAAGTACTACAAATCTAGAAGTCGATGGTCAGTACTGTCAAGCTAGAAAGCAAGTAGCATTAACTTAAAAGGTTGTCGGTCATGAAGATAGTTTAAATTGATTTGATCTGTATTTAAATTGGACTTTTAAGTTGGATTATGTTGTGATGGTGAGTAGTTATTATGAATCTCACACCATTAGAGCTGGATATATAATATCCTGGTCCATATGGAGTTAAAAATGTCTGGGTTGTGCTAACGGCTGCCAGCCCGGTCCTGTCGGCTGTCAGCCTGGTCCATAGGGGATGATATTTAGGTGAATATTATTTTTCAGTTTATAAGCTATTAAATGTTGGTGGGCATAATATTCCATTAATGAGTGGGGTTGTGTAAGGTGGACATATACAGTTATATGTATTAATCAGTCTAGCATGTAAATTAGTCAAGTCAACAACACTTTAAATATTGGTTGTTTGATATTGACTATTAATTGCAAATGGGGTAGCAAGTTAAGTGCGTTTGATTATGGAGAAAACTTCATAGTTAAGTGGACTTGACCCAGAGGAGATGATGATCTCCCAGAAGTCCTTGTTACTGACTCTATGTAATTCATAAAATGATTTTTGTTTCTTTGTTAGTGTGGATCCTTACATAACTTTAGGCCAAACCTATGGTCTAAGCCATCAAAATCACCCCAGGATTGCACCTTGCACCTGACCTCTGCCACACCAACCCTTATCATGACTGGATTTTTTTTTGCTTTGGGATTGAAATGGGTGACCTTTTCATCACGAGTGTCTTAACAACACACTCTTCAGCGTCTAACAAAACCCTGTTGGCTAATAAAAAGAAATGATTGAAATTAACATAAAAATATAATTAAATAAAATAAAATTAAAATAGTAAAAATCATTAACTACTAGTTAACCCTTCTTTTTATATATTTAAGTTTGATGCCATGATCTTATCTCTCATCTAGACCTTTTCATCACGAGTGTCTTAATAGCACACTCTTCACTGTCTAACAAAACACTGTTGGCTAATAAAATGAAATTATTGAAATTAACATAAAAATATAATTAAATTAAATAAAATTAAAATAGTAAAAATCATAGACTAGTTGTTTGTTATGCTCTAACTACTAGTTCACCTTTCTTTTTATATATTTAAGTTTGATGCCATGATCTTCGTATCTCTCATCTAGTTCGGAATCATTATGCTCTAAAGGTTAGTTAACCATTCTCTTCATCTATTTTTGTTTGATGATCTGATATCTCATCTCGTCCAAGATGAATCACACTGGTTGGTTCTAAACGCTTAGACAAAGTCTTTTCCTATGTGATTTTTACCTAAAGATATCTCTGTAAAAATTGAAATTATTTATATTTTTTAAAATATATTTTAAATAATAAATTTAAAAAAAAATTATATTATTTAATTTTAAAAAAATAAGAATTGATTTTGTACATTAAAAAAATATATTTTAAATAACCAAATAATTAAAATTTTGAAAAAAAAATATTATTTAATATAAAAAATAATCAAAATTAAAATATCATTCTTTTGTTTGGTTAAGAGTTTGTTTTCTTTGGATATAAGGAAATATGGCTTGGTTAAGGGTTTGTTTTCTTTGGATATAAAAAAACAAGGCCTAACAAAAGACCACTAACAAATAATTCTAGCAAAGCCTGCCCTCTAACGGACCACCAACAAGTAATTCTAGATGAATAGTTTTCTTAATTAATAATAACTGTCCTCACTATCAATTTAACAATTAACTTATATAAAATTTTTGTTTATCGGCCAACAATTTCTATATATTCTTACCCGTGAAATTTTCTTAATTTGACGTTTAGTAGTCTCTTATAAAACTTTTTTTCAAATCTAATGTGAATGAAGTTTCTGAGCGTAATTTCTTAAGCATGAAGGTTTTTAAAATAATATACTGAAAGAGGAAATGAGGAATCATGTTTCGGTGCAAGACTTTTCGCTTGATATTGCCTTTACCGTGGGGCATAAAAACCACTTTGCCACCGACAGCCTAGTATGATGATACATATTCATCCCCACCCAACCTATTAATAGTAATTTAAGTATAGGCTTTAATAAAAATAAATATTGATGTTAAAGTTAATATTCAATTTAATAAGATTTATCAATGTCGTTTTGTTTTAATTTTTTTTAATTGCATATATATGAATGGGGAATTAGTGATTGGGTAGAATGTTATTTATAAATTAATTTTTTGAGGTTTGTTAAAGGGGTTTTATTTAATGGTGAAAGTGAAAAGGTTTTAAAGCTTATATTGGAGCTATGAGATATTTTAGCAATAAATTTCTATTAAAGTATTTTTTTGCAATTTTTCACTAGTTCATGTTAGTACCATGTAGATATGCCTTGAAGTTACAGTCTATGAGCACAACTTCCACTATAACTCTAGTTTTTACATATAATATTGGCAATAGGTTAAGCAAGACTTGCACTATAACCCCTAATTTTTGCTCACAAAGCCCACAGATCACATGAAGGAGTTAGAGAAATGGCTTGCACAATAACCCCCAATTTTTAGACACAATGCCCAGAAATCACATGCTGAAGTTAGATAAGGTTGCTATGTCTAGCTAGTATGGATAATCCCTATTTCAACAAGAAATCCTACAAATCACATGCCTAAGTTAGATAATCACCTGAAGAAATTAGATAATAGGCTTGCACTATAACCCCTAATTTTTACACACAAAGCCCACAAATCATATGACAAGCTAGATAAGAGCGCTAGTGTGGATTACCCAAATTTTAAGGCACAAATCTTAAGGTACAAATCCCACAAATTGCATGCCTAATTTAAGTTAGATAAGATAAACTACATTAACAATTTTAATCTCAACTACTTCAAATTAATATTCTCTTCAAAATTATTATTTTATATAAATAAATACATTTTAATTATTTCATTTTCAAATTACAAATTAACAATATCCTCACAATTATTATTGAACAAATATAAATATATTTGAGTTATAGTTCTTTTTAATCAAATTTTAAATTAACATTTATCAAATTGTTTTTCATATCTTCATTAAAACATTGAATCTATATATTCGGAAAATAAGTCTTATGCAAAGCTTTTGTTCATTTTTTGGATAGCCCAAATTTTAACACACGAATCTCACAAATCACATGCCTAATTTAAGTAAGAGTGTGACGTCTCACCGTCATGTGCCTAATTTAAGTAAGAGTGTATGTCTCACCAACATGTTTTGAGGCTATATGTACGACACTATAACCCCCAATTTTCACACACAAAACCAATAACCACATACCCAAGTTAGATAAGATAAACTACATTAACAATTTTAATCTCAAACACTTCAAATTTTTTTTTTTTTCTTCATTTAGACTAATCCTAATCTTCCCATATTTTCTCTTCCCATCCCACCCATGGGTTTCGAACCGGTGACCTTGCAGAAGGGAGTGCCTTAAGAGTGCACCCCATCACTGACTTCTTTACACCACGTGGGCTAACCACTTCAAATTAATATTCTCTTCAAAATCATTATTTTATATAAATAAATACATTTTAATTATTTTCATTTTCAAGTTAAAAATTGACAATACCTTCACAATTATTATTTAATACATATAAATATATTTTAGTTATAGTTATTTTTAATCAAATATTAAATTAACATTTATCAAATTATTATTCATATTTTCATTAAAACATTGAATCTAGGAAAAGAATCCTTATGCAAAGTTTTTGTTTATTTTGTGGATAACCCAAATTTTAACACACAAAGCCCACAAATCACATGCCTAATTTAAGTGAAAGTGTGATGTCTCACCACCATGTGCCTATTTTAAGTAAGAGTGTGATGTCTCACCAACATTTTTTGAGGCTATATGTACGACACTATAACCCCCATTTTTCACACAAAAAAACCAATATCCACATAGCTAAGTTAGATATGATAAACTACATTAACAATTTTAATCTCAACTACTTCAAATTAATATTCTCTTCAAAATTATTATTTTATATAAATAAATACATTTTAATTGTTTTCATTTTCAAATTACAAATTAACAATATCCTCACAATTATTATTTAACACATATAAATATATTTTAGTTATAGTTATTCTTAATCCAATTTCAAATTAACATTTATCAAATTATTTTTCATATGTTCATTAAAACATTGAATGCATATATCCTGAAAAGAAGCCTTATGCAAAGCTTTTGTTCATTTTGTAGATAACCCAAATTTTAACACACAAATCCTACAAATCACATGTCTAATTTAAGTAAGAGTGTGATGTCTCACCAACATGTTTTGAGGCTATATGTACGACACTAAAACCCCCAATTTTCACACACAAAACCAATAACCACATACCTAAGTTAGATAAGATAAACTACATTAACAATTTTAATCTCAATTACTTCAAATTAATATTATCTTCAAAATTATTATTTTATATAAATAAATATATTTTCATTATTTTCATTTTTAAATTACAAATTAACAATATCCACACAATTATTATTTAACACATATAAAATTTATTTTAATTATAGTTATTTCTAAGCAAATTTCAAATTAACATTTATCAAATTATTTTTCATATATTCATTAAAACATTGAATCTATATATTCCGAAAAAAAGCCTTATGCAAAGCTTTTGTTTATTTTCACATAAGAAATTCCAAAAAAAACTAATTAATTAACTAGATTAAAAAACTATGTTTCAAAATATACTAATTAATTAACTAGACTAAAATTTAATATGATTCTTTATGTGTAAATATGTTAAAAAAATATACATTTCTATTAATTTTTCCTTATTCCACTATGTAGTTTTTTAATTAAAAAAATAAAATTTTAAAAGCTTGTTCTAAATTACACACCCATTTAACATAAGAATTGGATATCACCATTAGAGTTCAAAGCGAAATAAAAATTATTGAAACACAAGTTAAGGAATACTTGACAAAGCTACTACATCTTCCCACATTCTAAAACTGTGTTATGATTACAGATAGGTTGTTAGTTGGTTCAAGGATGGCTGTGTTTGTAAGAGTTGCATCAACAATGGCGTTGTCTTGTCTTCCTAACTATATAGTCCACGATGGATCACCAAACTGCACCATTTAAATTTTAAGGTGATCATGTTACACAACTTCTATATATCTTCAGTTTCAAGAGTTTCGGGGTTTTAAGCAGTGAAACCTAATTAAGAAAATCAAAGATATTAGAAAGTAAAACATTAACTCAAATAAAATCAAACAAATGATTGTAATCTCTATACAAACCAACACGAATAAATTCTCTGCATTAATGGAAAGAATGTCAATGTAAGAGACTGTTCTGTTGCATGCACTCTCTACTTCCGCCTTGATGTTGTCCACCGCGTCAAAGGCCATGAGGGAATTGTTGTTGGGACCTATTATATCCCACCTAATAAAATTGGTTGCGTCATCTAACATAACGGATCCATCACAACCCTTAAAATCAAGAAGTGAGTGAAAAGCCCCTGGTTAATTTTCCATGTAAATAAAATAAGACCAAGGTCATGGGACACGTATTCTAAGATGAAAGGCGTGGAAACATTATAGTGGGCATCACTTGTGGTTTATTAATGGCTATGGAAATTGACAATGAAAAAGAGACAATAATTGACATTTAATTAAGAAAATGAAGGAAAAGAGGAGTAAAGGAATGTGAAGAGACACAAATTTGCATGAAAGGAAAATTAGAGGAAAAATGAAGGGAAATGAAGAAAAACGAGATCAATGATAAAAATGCATCAAAGAATTAGTTCACAGCTTTTGGTCATTACAAATATTGTCAGTTCAGTTTTGGTTATCTTCTTCCATGCTCTCATTCTCTCATATTCTTACATACTTAGAGTATTCTTGGAGCACTCCAACATTAACATGGATTTGGAAGAAGACAAACAATACAGCAAAGGGAAAGAAAAGGAAAGCAAGGAAGTGCAAGGAGATAGTTGGATCAGTAGACACAACTGGGATATTTTGTAGGTAAAATTGCATGTGTGATTTCCTTTCTATTTTTGGATGCATGATATATACATGTGGTTCATTGGTTATGTGTTGTCATTGGCATGTATATTTTCCTAGATTGACAGTGGTTTTAGCCTTGCCTTGTCATTTCTTATATAGCCATGATGTAGTGGTTTTTCCCATTTTGTTTTCTGATTGGTTCTCAGGTTCCCTATGGATGTGGGTTGGAACAAATTCTCTAGAGCCTTGAAACAACTTGGGTTCCCTGGAGGTTGTGGGTTGAGTTACTAGTCCCTAGATCATGTGGGTTGGGAAAAATTCTCTATAGCATTGAAACAACTCAGGTTCCATAGAGGTTGTGGGTTGAGTTACTAGTTCTTGGAGCCCTAGACAACTTGCTTAGAGACTGATCTGGTTGATGTTAGTGATTTCTAGACTGTATAGGTGAGATCACCATGCTTGAGGGTTGAGGTGGTTTAGCCTCTAGAAGCCTCGGTTGGTCTTATTTTGGTTTAATTGTTATGATCCCACATTCATGCTTGGAATATGGCGCAAGAGTGATTAGCTAAAAGAGATATTTGGTTCAACCCAATCTATGGTCGGGTGGTACATGGAAGTCGTTGACTTGGTTGGATTTTTCAGATGTTAACATGAGATCTTTTCCTATTGTGATCTATGAGCACTTGTACTAGTTATTATGGCGATATTATAGTTGAATTGTCATGGTTTCTATTATGGTTATATGCTTTTTATATGCATGGTTTTATGACGTGCTCTAGATATGGCTCTTGTTCATGATTTGATAAGTTATTGGATGGCTGATGAATGCATGGACTAAAAAGTGTTGTTGTAACTAGCTTGAGAGGGAATTGAGTCTTCTTGGTGATTTTCATATGAAGTTCAGAATTTTATGATCATATATGCATTCATGACCCATAACTTATATATTACTATATGTTTTATGAAATGTCTATCTAGCATTAGGCATGTCTAGGATAATATATTGCTTAAGTTTTGATTGTTTAACATTGTTATCATCATTTTCATGATTATGGAAAGTTACAGGGGGTTGTAGGTAATGGTCTGGAGGCTAGCCTAAAAAAGTGGCATAGATCTCGCAACCACATGCACGAAACATGGAATTTTGGGCTATAACCGCATGCATGGCTGTGGTTGGAGCCTCATAACTGCATGCACAATGTGTCAAGGGTGCAGTTGGGGAGTAAATCATTCCATATCAAGGATTGATCACCTGGGGTGGTTGGTAGGCTCGTCAGTGATCTATAGTATCTCAGGGATGTCAATTTACTTCCGCTTTGCAGGCCTTACTTCCATAACTAGAACTTGGAGGTCTGGTCATATCATAGTGACACTCAAATCATGTTTACCGTGGAGAGATTGTAACAATGGGTAAATGTGGGAGGGGTAGTTATAGGGTGGTATTAGAGCGAGGTTGCAACACTAGACCCTGGGGTAAAAGTGATTGCTATGCATGAATTGTGATGGTTATGGTTATCATGCATGTGGTCATTATTTCATTTTTGTGTTATCATGCATGATGTTGATATGTTGATGTCATTATGTATCTATATCATGCTAATATGGATTGATTGTACATATGAGATAACCTCCCCTAAAATACATTGAGGTATGATTTTGATTATATCTCTATTTGGTTTATCTAACATGACATGTTTGCAAGAGAGAAAAGATCAGAGATGAAGAGCATAATGGTGGGAATACAATTTAGAATAGCGGGAGTTCAATGGAATAAGACAGGTCAGTTGAGTAGCAAGGAGAAGATTATTCTCCTGATATAGTAGATACATTGAGAATTTTGAGGGCATAAATCAGAAGTTGCAAGGAAGATAATAATATGTTGATTAAGGCATAGGAAAGGTTTGCTAGAGCTCAATAAAAGTAAGAATATATTAATACAGTCATCCTTCAGAGTCTTTCAAATTTTCAGAATCATGGAAAACTGAGGATCAGTCATGGAAATGAGGACAAGACTAATGGGTCATATGGCAATAGGTCTCGATTAGGAAACATGTTGGAAAGAGACGATACAATCAGAGGTGGAAGATATTTGGATACACTTGAGAGGCAGGATAACACTCATGGATTTTATTCCAGCTTCGATTCTGAGAGACATAATCATCATTATCACCAACATCCTTATAGGAGGAATGAGAAGAAATATTTTCTAGAGGAGTTCAAGAAAGCCAAGCCTGGTACTTTTAATGGGGATGTGAAGAAACCAGAAGATGAAAAAGCATTACTATTTGGGATGAATAAGTTCTTTGGATTGCATGATTATTCAGAGAATATGAAAGCCAAGATAATTATCTTCAGTCTCAAGGGAAAAGTAGATATCTAATGGGAAGATGTGAAGAATGGCAGAGGCATCAAGGTAGAGGATATGAGTTGGCATGAGTTTAAAAGACTCTTTAGGAAGAAGTACTTGTCTGTGAGATTTTATGATGAAAAGACCAAAGAGTTATATGAGTTGAAGATGAGTTCCATGATAGATGAAGAGTACATGACCAAATTTTTGGAGTTGTTGAGGTATGTGCCCTACCTCAAGGATGAGAAGACAAAGGTACAAAGGTTCATTAGTTGATTTCCTTTAGCATTTAAAGATTATATTGAGTATGATGAGTCTCGGTTATTGGAGGAAGTCATTGGGAAGTTGAAGCATTGTTATTAGTATTCTAAGCTCATGTCTAAGCCTAAGCGTGATTGGAAAGGTAATGAGAAGACTAAAGGAAAGTGGGATAAGAAGCAAGGAATAATTTACGATACAAGTGGCAAGGAGAATGTGGCACCTTATAAGAAGCTCAATGCAGTTGAGAAAGGACATGGATCTCAACCTGAGGAGAATAATAAGGACATTGGAAATAAATCCTTTGAGGTGTTCGACTTGTGGTGGAGAGCATCACGGGAGTGAGTTCCCATCACACTAGGGTGGAAGGCCTCAAATTTATAGTGCTCAGGAGGCACAAATATTTGGAAATGATGGACAGAGTATTCCTCAGATTTATGCAACAATGGATAGAAAACATGCTGATCATTAGGCATCCATTATCGATATGGAAGGTAAGCTTCATGATCAAGTTTTTTCTATTTTGATTGATATTGGATCTAATTATAGTTATATTAGTCCTGGCCCAGTGGATAAGTGTTGCTTGAGTAAATAAGTGCATGCATAATCTTAGCTGGTGCAGTTGGCTACAGGGACCAAGAGAAGAGTTCATCATTGGGTGATATCTTGTGCATTTGAGCTGAATGGTATGACTATAAAAACAAATCTAAATGTGATTCCTTTGTGTTAGGTCCCTATAAGACTAGTGTATCCCATTTTTTTTATTTTTAGTGTACCCCCTTGCTGTTATTGTTGTACCCATGTATTCCCCATATTGTTATTATTGTGCCCCAAAAAACCAACTATTGTTATTTTTGTGCCCTTACATTATTATCGTTATGTCAGCTCCGAATATATTGTGATCCCTTAGAATCCTATATATAGAACGTATGTTTTTTCATTTGAATCATCCAATAATTTTTCATTCATGTCATGTAAATGAGGTTACCCCCTCGAAGAGGTTGATTTCTGTCAGGTCCCTATATTACTAGTATAGTCCCTTATTGTTGTTAGTGTAACCCCCTTATTGTTATTATTGTACCCTTGTAACCCCCATATGGTTATTATTGTGCCCTTAAATTATTATTGTTAGGTCGGCTAGGATTACTTTGTGGCCCCACTAGGATTACATTGTGGCCCTATGGATTCCTATATATAGAAAGGAGGTTTTGTAATTTGTATCATCCAAGAATTGTTCATTCATGTAATGTATTGGAGGTTTCCCCCTTGAAGTGGCTTATTTATAAGGCGTTGATATCTCTTTTCTTCTATTTTTGGAGCTGGTTTCACAACTTTTGGTATCAGAGCTTTGGATTCAATGGTTTTGCTGCCCCAAACAGGTCATCGTGGAAATTTCGCTATAAATTTTTTTCTACGAAGGTTCAGAAGCTGAAATTTTGAGAGTGCGAAGCTGAAATATTGAGGAACATCTTCGAAAAATTTTAGATCTTGGTTCGCAATATTTTCGGAGATATGATCTGTGGAAGTTAGGGCTTTTTGTAGGCTCCTAAATTTAACCTAAACAGGTCATCACGGAATTTGCACTATAAATTTTTTTCTATGAAGTTTCAGAAGTTTAAATGTTTATAGAGCGAAGCTGAAATTTTGAGGAACATCGTCGCAAAATTTCAGAGCTTGGTTCGTAATAGTTTCGAAGATAGGATCTGTGGAAGTTAGGTATTTTCAGGCTCCCGAATTTCATCTCAAAGAGGTTATCATGGGAAAACCTTCATAACTCTCTCTCTGAGCATCGGATTGGAATGATGTAAAAAGTGGCCGTAAGTACACGGACTGTAGTTTATTTTCTATCAATTTCAGAGCCAAAGGAGGAAACAGTGACACGTGGCAAGTCATACAACTTTTCTATACTAAACCAGTCCATACTTGGGTCATTGTGGGAGATGGGACATAAATTTGCCTTGAAGAATCCAAATCAGGTCAGACCTGTGGCATTCTAAAGAAGATTCAGAGGGCAAATCCAGGGCCAAATTTCAGATATTGAAGATCTGAAATCATAGAGATAATTCAGTTTCAATATCGAGCTCCTCAAAATGAAGAAAAAGGTGTGTATTTTTTTTTTCAAATTGCATAAGTCTTGTTTGAAAAATCAGTTCTAGTTGATTCCAAAGGCCTATTGAGCATAGATATCAGTATTAGGTTCTAAAATGCCTCCTAAAAAGGATTCAACGCCCATTAAGCCTTCAAAAGGCTCTATTATGACTCATGAAGATGAAGAAATGCAACATGAGATATCAAAAGTCCATAACAAAGTGCACCAAATTTCGTTATCGCAAAGAGCAACAAAAAATGAAATGGAAGTTGTGAAGAAAGACATGGAAACTAAGATGGATGGTTTGAATAAAGGCGTGGAACCTAAGATGAATGGTTTGGAAGCTAAGATAGATGGTATGGAAGTTGGCATGGAAGCTAAGTGTTGAGCCTCAAAATCAGGCTTTCTTTCACCTTACTTACCTCATTTTCCTTTTTCCATTGCTATCCTAGACCCAATTGATCAATGAATTTAGTTGAAATTACTTTTAGAATGATTAACATGACGACTTGCTAAATTTTGTGATTTTTGTCATTGTAATGCATTTTGACCGAACTAGCCGCGTAATGCAAACATTCCCGAGAGCTAACCTAAGATCTCCGCAGCCTCGTCTTCACGTTTGGGTATGTTCCGTGTGGCCTCTCAAGAAAAACCGCATATGGGCATAATCCACGTCATGTCTACATGGTTCGTTGCTCATCATGAAGGAAGAAATGAATTCTGGATATGGTTTTGGTACGTGGGAACACATTTAGGAAGGCAGACTTCTATTAGGACTGTCTCAGTCCAGATGTCCTTTTCATTTTTACGTTGCCACTTCAAGAGTCCTAATGTGATTTCGACAAGGAAAGACAATGCTCTTGGAATTGTTGCAAGTCTTGTTATGTATATTTGTTATATAAAAACTTAGGAAACTGAGAGCTAGGCTAGATTTTATTCTATATTTTGCTTAGATTCTGTGCTACATTTTTGAAGACGCAGATTGCTCTGTTCAAGTTATTCCTCTTTTTAATGAAGCAGACAGTGTTGTTTTGAAAGCATTGATTTGATTTGGAGTTAGATTCCGTCAGGTGGTAGAGGGCCCCTGCCTCTTGCACGAATTTATTTGCGTAATTTAGATAAGTATCCTAGCTGCCTTTACATTTCTTGAAGTTGAATCCGTAGTTGTTTTCATTAGTTACCGTAGTTATACTCATTCTAACTCTTCCAAAAGACTATAATGATGAATGGGAAATGGCTATAGTATTGTAGGATTTGAAGTTGAATTCATAGTTGTTTTTAATTAGCTACTGTAGTTATTTTCATTCTAACTCTTCCACAAGAAGAAATTCTTCCAAAAGATTATAATGATGAATGAGAAATGGCTATAGTATTGTAGGAATTAGTTGTAGTTTTTTGTTGTTGTTCACTATCACAGTTACACTTGTTCTAATCACTCTTCCACAAGAAGAAACTTTTCCAAGAAACTATTAAGATGTTCAAGACATGACCGTGATAATGAATGATTTAGTTGTGTGTTTGCACTAAGTATCTTCTCTGTTCTTTCTCTTAAACGCTTGTCCAAAATATCATAATGATGAGTGGGATATGGATATGATGTCTTAGTTTTTCATTGTTGATTTTTATATTTGCATTCGCACTCAATTACACAGATAATTGGTTCTTAAAATCTCTTCCAAAAGAAGGAACTCTTCCAAAATATCAATAATGATGGACAAACAGACTGTATAATTCCGTAGAATAATGCATGATAGCATAGTTAGGATACTCCAGAGTTTCATTGCACTTAGTTCATGTTCAGTTGTTCTATTTTGGGTTTGATAATGACTTGTAGTTCAGAATTGTTTTAGATTAGTGGCATCTTAAGTTCATTCTTAGATTAACTCATTGCACTTGCACTCCATATTCAATTGTCATTCACTGCACATTAGATTACTTCAGTTGTTAAGATTAAAAAAACAGCCTTCATTATTTACAAACCTCTTCTTGTTCTAAAATCCATAATTGATTCATAACTACATGAACAGAAGATAATATCATTTTAAGGCCTGAAGTACCTCTGCAATTTCATTATCATAAATAGAGCCATCCTTCAAAAGACTACTTTGAAAAGAAAATCAATAACTTTTGAGTAAGGTTTTGTGACATTTCACTAAGTTGCAGAATAGAGTTAGGAACTAATCCTAGGATAGAAGATCTTATGATGGTATCAATGTTTTTCTCCAATTGTGCTTCAAATCTCTAATCAAGGACAAAATATTGCATCATTATAAGCCAGTTGTTTGATTGTTTAGATAGGAAAATTTTCATACTTAATTGATCATTTCTCAAGTTGAGTTTATGTTTTGAATCATTTCATTAGAAGTCATTATCAAGCTTTAGTTCTGCTTAGTCATAATTTAGATTTGATTCTGTTTCAGTGTTTCCAATTGTATCTACCATTTGTCATCAACCAATTAAGTTTCACTCTGTTTTCAATCATTAGGTCCTTTCCATTATCTTTCTAGTCATTTTCCTTGTGAACATAAAACCACCAAAAGACCAAAAACATCACAAATCATCATAAAAGACCAAAAACATCACAAAACACTACACACAACGCATTAGGAAACAAGCACCTAGGTACATACATTACACTTCACTTCAGCAGTTTACCAACCCTGGTTGACAATTAAATCAGCTCAATTTAGGAGACTAGATTGAGACCAAACATTTTGGCGCCATTGCCGGGTAAGTGAAAACTAGGTAACCTTTGTTTCTTAGCATCCAAAAACAATTTTATGCGTAGAGAGAGAGATTCAAGGGGGAGATTTATAAGCAGCAGAAGCAGAAGTTTGATTTCTAGAACACCACTTGTTTCATCTAGATCTAGAGCTATTACACCTTCAACTCAAACCAATCTTCCATCCTTTACTGATCCTGGACTTCTAGAAGACCTGAAATCAGATATCTCATTAGAAAAACCTTCCACTTCATCCACTGAACCTGCCACAGAAGAAGATCTAAAGACTCCTACTAGGGACACAAACCTTTCCACTTCCACAGGGGAGTTAACCATGGCAGAAGAAGGAGGGGGAGGAGTTTTTAATGGAGAAAACACACTATTTGGAGGTAGAGGTAGAGGTACAGGAGAAGGAGGTAGAGGAGAAGGGGGTAGAGGTGTGCAAAATGGAGGAAGAGGAGAAATGGGAAGCTCTTTTGGGTTTCCTATCGTAGATGAAGAAACCAATACAACCATGAAAAAAATTTCACCCTCTGTCCTTCCAAACTTTATGCACTTAAAACTGAAGATCCTGAAACCTTCCTATTTGAATTTGAAGTCCTATGTAGAACTTATGACTACTTACAAGATGCTCAAAAACCTAAACTATTTCCTTCAACATTGAAAGGAGCAGCATTGAAGTGGTTTATGCGTTTGATCAACAGTTCTATTAGGACATGGGAAGACATGAAACAAGAATTTCTAGAGAGGTATTTGGATTATTGCATACCATTTAATCATAAGGAAGAAGTGTTCAAGATGATACAAAAAGAGGATGAAAACTTGGAAGATTTGTTGGAGAGATTTCATTACAACATCAAAAGAGCAAAAATGGAGAACTTAGACCAAGACACCTTAAAAGCTCTCTTTTTTAAGACAATTAGGGATGAATGGTTGGATATTCTTAACATGATGGGAAAAGGGGATATATCTCAACTCACATTATCTGAAATATCTGAGTTATCTATCAACCTTTCAAGAGAGAAATCCAAAACTGTAAAAGGTCCAAGAGACCTTGCTCTTGCAAGTGTAAGTAAGTCTGCTTCTGGGACAGTGAGTAGGGCAGAGATAGGGCATATGCTTGATGAATTAAAATCTGAAATCTTAGGGAGTCTTAGTGAACAAATAGACACCCTTAAGTTACAAAACAAGCAAAAAGCTGAATCTGATGCCTTAGCAATCTTTTGTCACAAATGTAGAAAGAAACATGCCTTAAGAGAGTTTCC